>OY856412.1:1462308393-1462908393 GCA_963693085.1 Alisma plantago-aquatica
GGAGTCAATACAAAAAAAAAGAGAAGCGGTCCATGAGGTGCATATTGTTCTTAAGGTATATCTTGACCCAATCCACTTCCATGACTAAAGATGCAATCAAGTACATAGTGTTGTCATTATGTGTTCTTCATGAAACTATGCCCATTGTAACATGTAATTTTGAAGTTGCATGATGGTTTGTGGTTGCACATAATGTTACTATGTACAATGAAAGTAATTAAACTTGATAGAAAAGTAACTATTTTGCACAAATTTTAGCTATTATTACTTAAAAGTAACAATCAAATTATTGAAAGACCAAAAGACAAAGACATACATAAAAATACTTCTATCAACATTGGAGTATAAGTTATTGGCATGGATATCTCTAACCAAGTCTTCCTTATTTTTAAAACCCTATTTTGGATCCCCCTGAGTAGAAGGAGAGAGAGGAACTCTAAAAAAACTTAGATGAACTATTGATCACTACCTCCAAGCTGTCTGGATGGAGATCATGACTCTTGTTGGTCGAGAAACGTAGCTGCATCCGCTGCCTTCCATTGAGGATTTGTGGTCACTTATGGCAATAATTGGTATTTCTACATCCCACGCTACCAAAAGCACCCTTACGACGCCTGAAGAAACATGACGATAGTGTCTAGTTACTTGTAGGTTACGACAAGCAAGGACGTTGGTGATGTTCTCCTATCTGGATCATACACGAGAATAGATAGATTCAAGGACGTCTTTATGGATTTTTTCACTTGTGGCTTACTTGACCTTGGTAAGTGTGGTGGAGGATGTGCACATGATGTCACCCATCAATTTTTTGGTAGATTTGCTCTTCTTAAGGATTCTATGGAACAAGGAAGTTCTAATGATCTACACTTTTGAGTGTCTAAAAGACCTTAAAGTTGTAGATCGTTAATCATATATTCCAGGATCAGATTCAAGAAATAATACAAAATAGTAAACAATTTCCATTAATGAGCAAATATTTACATGTTTACATAAAAAGCTCCTCTGAGGAGTTACATAACTTTTAAACAGAATTAACATTTACAGGTGTGAAGATAAACCATTACAACTAAACCATCAAGAATAACTCTAGTGTCTTCAACATCTTTATCTATACCCTCATGTCCACACTATCAAGTATATATCTGATACCTAAAACGCCGACAAACAAATACGCGATCATTATATTTCTATATTGGTACGTGGGTTCAAACAATAATCACAAGTAACATATAAACAACCATCTTTATCTTGCATATAAGAACATAAACTTATTTTCATATTCTAACCCATATCTGGTCAACTACCTCAGGTGTAATCACAGTCCCTCCGGGGCTCGTGTGCATTACCCTTAAGATCAATCTAACCCAAGGCTCAGAATACTATTATTTACTTTACATGATACTCACAAGAACTTTATAGTTTGCAAGAACTAAATAAACAAACAAGCAATTTATTTTTCATTCAATCTCATCAAGAAACGTCGGCAATCTTAGAATTCAATACATGTATTCATAAGCGTAACTGCGTACCTTATGCCATTGCAGAAACCATGCAGAACATCATATACTTTAAGTATGTATCCAAACATCCAAGCAATAAGGAATTCAATCTGAAACAAGCATACTACATATGTGTCACTATGTATTCACATTACATTACCCAGATCTAGATGTGATCCTAAACTAGGGTTTAGGGTTATCTTATGTTCGGACTAGGGGTTAGGATTACAAACCCTAATTCCATCATATCATGGTTTCTAAGATTACAAATCCAGTTATGCATATTAGATGAAACCCTAATCGTCAACTTAAGCATATTAAACTATTCATGACATCTAGATTACATTATCAGTATTAGATCATAGCAAGATGTTGACATTGATTTTAACACCCTAAATAGCATGAATTAGATTACTAATCTAGAATCATATATTATTCATCATTATCAAGGATTTCTTCATTATACATGTCTAAATCAGGCATTAGCTTAACATAAACGAATATGTCCAATTAAGCATCATATTAACCAAAACTAGGCTTTCCCTTACATTAAACACATTAGAACATGTATTGTACATACTTTAGAACAGAAAGCATAATCAGGTTTTGCTATTATTTTATTTGGATTCCTTTCATTTTTCTGAGCAAATTTCATATATAACTTATTGCGAACATACTACGAATAATTTCCTATAATTATTCCAAGGTTATTCAGTTCTGACCAATCATTAGTTGCCACATCAGTATTAAGTGTGCTTATTAATATCCACCTAGGTTAGCCCCGACCAATGTCATAGCACCATGTCAGCTGAAGGTTTCCACACGGTTCTGTCTCAAAGTAAGCTAAATTACCCCATTGCCCTCGGCGCTGTGAATGAAAACTACTAGAGGGGGGGCGGGTGAATAGAGTTTTATAGATAATTTAACAATTATTGAACTCAAGCAACCACAATGTAAATATTGGACAAGGAGACGCAAGGTTTAGAGTGGTTCCAACTATAGCAAATACTATAGCTGTCAGTCCACTACCCGGTTGCTTACCCAACCGGGATTTGAAAAGAAATTTATTTTATTACCTCTTCAAGGAATTTACATAAAATACAATCTCTTTTCCTAAACCCTTCAAGCAGCCTTCACCGAGAATTAATCGCCAACCTTGAAGCAGCCTTCCCTTGAAGTAGATGCACCAACTCCCGTTGCACCAGCCTTCCAAAGTAGCTTCCCTTGCGATAGCCTTCTTGAAGTAGCTTGAAGTCCCCTTCTCCTCCTGAGAAGTCAACCCTCTCCAATCCGCAGCCTCCAACCCTAGGAGTAGCAAGGAGAGTACAAAAGATAAACAGGAACAAGAAAGGAAATGGAAATTACAACTTATCCTTTTAAGCCCGAGGCTTGATAAGCCTAGATCAAGCGTAAGATCTCCTAGCCAAGTATGTGAACTTGTAATTGCAGTGGATAGGAGAATCTAGCCTATAGGACACGAGATTGAGCTAAGAAGAATGTAGGCCAATGATCACAGTGCTCAAATTGCTTGCAAAAGATTGCTCAAGTATGCTCAAGTGTATTCTCAAGTGTAACAAGTGAATTCTAGTGTCCTATGGCTTGTCCTATTTATTGGAATGGCCTAAGTATGCTTAAGGACGTTCTAGACAACTTCTAGGGGTTTCTAAGTGCTTAACTAGCCGTTAGGTACAAAGTTGTTGCTTTAACAATGACTAATTAATTTATTCTGTAGTTGCTGTCAGAGACCATCTCGGTCGAGGAATGGTCGACCGAGACACCTACTCGGTCGAAGTTTTGTCGACCGACAGGCTCTCTGGATTAACGTTCATTTGCAACTGCCAACTACTTTGTCTGTTGTGTCTAACGGCTACTTTGGATCTTTCTCGGTCGAGGAGTTTGTCGACCGAGAGTGTCTCGGTCGAGGAGTTTGTCGACCGAGAATGATCCTGTTTCAAGGTTTCAAATTAAGCATTAATTATATGTGTGAGTGTGCAAAGGTGATCCAAATTAAATGGGATGACATGTCTAACTATGGTGTTTGGCTAGGGAAAATCTAACGCTTGATTTACATGCAATTCTAAGTACTTGTACATTATATATTTGTACAAGTTTTACAACATTGATTACATTGCATGAAAATATAACTAAGTAAGCTCTTGGATTTTCCCTTGCTACTTTGTCATCCTGCTTAGTCCTGCACACTCAAGTAGCTTGTTAGATTAATAAGAATGAAATGTTTGTCATCATCGAAACAAAGGGATTTATCATAATATCCAATTTATCCAACAATCTCCCCCTTTTTGAAGATGACAAACATTTCCTAAATATGAAATAAGGAAATATAAAGCATGTGAGTTTCATACCTGAAAATTACCTTTTGTAGCCATTTATGTTTTGCAAGTGAGTGTTGGCCAAGATGTGATGAAACTGATTTATATTTTTGATTTTTATATTCTTTCTCCCCCTTTGTCATTTCAAAAAGATATCCAAGTTGAATGTTTTATTTTTCTTCTCCCCCTTAATATAATGCTCCCCCTTAATTAGAGATCCTATTAGAAACATGGATTTTTATCTAATTTATCCACAATTTGTTTCTCAATCATTTGCAAAGGATGTTAAGCCTTGAAATGATATGAGATTCCTTTAAGCATATGATGAATGTATATTGATTTCTCATGTATCAAAGGATGTTAAGCCCTAGATTAAATGAGAATCCTCTAAGCTTAGAGTACATAAAAATGTCTCCATCCAAAAGCAAGGGATGTTAAGCCCTGTTTTGGGTAGAGTGTTCCTTCAAGTACAAGATACCATTTTCAATAAATTCATAAATTTCTTGAAAATATTCAGCTACACATGGTGATTACAATGTTTTTGTAAGCTTCTTCAATCAAATGATCAAAGTTTTGATGATCTCCCCCTTTTTCTTATGCTTTGCTCCCCCTTAGATAGATATCTCAAATGAAAGTTTGAATACTAAGCAAATATATAAAATGTTGTAGATGATCTCCAAGATTTAACAAAGATGTATGCAATTTATGTCAGTTCTGGAAAACAGAAACCCAGTCGGTCGACAATTGCTCGACCGACAATGTTCTCGGTCGACTAGTTGCTCGACCGAGGATGTTTCTGGAGAACTGTTTTGTCATTTGGAAATTTAGCCACAATTGTAATAGTTGCTAGTTTTAATTATTACTCCCCTTGTTTGTTATGCTCTACAATAATGAACTGATAATCCATATTTTTGAAGATGTCTTATATGCCCAAAAAAAAATATCCATTTGAATCAAGAAAAGATGGCAAGCTTCATTCAATAGCATGGAAAATATTACAATCATATAGAAATGACCAATTTAAAACAATCATTATTATTACAACAACTTCAACACTTCACTGGAAAGATTTAAGAATTACATCAATGTCCGGATCTTTCCCAAGGAATGTATCGACTCCATAATATTTGACCAGAGTTTGCCAATCCAAAGCACCTGTCATAGTTAACGCATATGCTTCCAGAAATGTGGGAACTCAGTCAAAACGGAAGTGAGCAGCTATATCTTGCAATTGCATGGAGGAATATTGAGTATGTGCAAGATCCATTGATGGTGGAGGTGGAGGTTGATAGTAGTTGTATGAAGGGTTAAATGGGTTGAGCATGCCCGGATTTAAGGAATGCGGATATTCATCGGTTTGGCTCGGAGAAATATTTTGCATTCTTTGATTCAAGTATGTCATGGCATGGTGGGCATAGTTGAGTTGGTTACTAAGATGATATTGGGAGCCGACAAGATAAGTGAGAGTATTTTGGATGGGATCAACAGAAAGATTAGTAGGAGGAGGGGGTGGTGGTATATCTTGATGTGATGATTCTCCTTCTACTCTTGCCCTTTTATGACCAAAGTCAATCCCCATCTTCTCTACGGTATTCTTACTTATCTTTGGTGGTCTACGCTCCCATATATACCCCATATCTTCAATTTGTAACTTAAGACAATGTTGAGTGATCTGGCATACAAAATCGGCATACGGTGGATTGCCAGAAAACTCAAGCATGTTTTTAAGTATTAACCGAATGAAGTTTGTAGGGATTTCTTTTATGATAGCATAAATTAGACACATGCGGAAAATAGGAACCTCAGATTTATTGGCTCTAGGATGTATGTTGGTGGAAACAATGAGGTTTACTATCCTACATGCAGGTTTCAGGTTTATTACATAATAAGTTCCCCTATCTTCATGACATGTGGTATTGGTTTGAAATATGGCTCTTTTTATATCACTAAGGTTAGTGGAATGGTCATCATGGGATAATAAATTTAATGGATTGCCGGTGGTAAGGTCAAGGAAATCTTGGTATTCATCTATATCAATTTCTAGCATATCAAGAATATCCCCTTTGGAAAATTTAAAACTACGCCCATTGACCATGGTGTAGAAGAATGTGGTTTCATTTTCGGTGTGGGATAAGAGATTGGCATAGAATTTGTTGACTACCTTAGTGGAATATGAAGGAAAAGAAGGATAGATGAAGTCCTTCAACTTCTGCACTCCAAAGAGATTCTCCAGATCGACTATGTTGATGAAGTCCATAGCTTCGACCGGGCGTCGGGGAAGAGGAGCTTTAGAGGAAAGCCGTAGATATCTATCTCCAGCATCTCCGTCGACGAAGGCGATGTCATTGATGATCGTCAGTGGCGGAGTGGCTTCCCGATCTTCTCTTCTTTTTCTTCCAGCGACTTTCTTCTTTCCACGGACAGCTGATGATGAGGCCATTTGTGTTTTCTTGAGAGTGGAGAAGAAGCAAGGAAGATTGGAGGATAAGAATGCTGAATGTTTGCACGAGAATGCACTAGAGATGGACTATGGAGGCAAGGAAATGCAAGTGTGAGTAAGTGACCCGTTTTTGCTCCTATTTATAGCATTCCAGCGACCTGGTCGGTCGACGACTCATCGACCGAGCGTCCACAACGGTCGAGTTGCAGACGCGCCACTTGATTCCCCAACGGTAAAGAAAATGGTCATAACGGTCAGGTTACAACGGTCGTATTCAACGGCTATTTCTCGGTCGAGCACTTGTCGACCGACTTTGTCTCGGTCGAGCATTGTTCGACCGACAGTTCGTCCGCTATTGAGTTTGTTTAGAATTTGTCGGTCGAGAAAGATGGGCTGACCGAGCGGTTCTCGGTCGACGAATTCGTCGACCGACAGACTTACTGAGTTCAACTTTTGAGACCTAATTTGAATGCAGATCATAGATCATTTTTGTAGAGCATATATATGGATATTCCGAGGGAGTAATATTGTTTTGTTTTTGACAATTTTTAAGGCTTTAAATTTTGATCTTATTAAAAATATGCTAAGATTAAGTCTAATAAATTGATGTCCAAATAAACAATCTTTTGACAAAGTTTATTTTAGGTCGCCCTTGACTACGACCGTGGCGCCCCTTGGTCAAATTTTATTTTAACCAAGAGGCATATTCTGCAGGTTTCCAGGATAAACATTCATGTACGAAGTATAAGTTCTGCAGATAGCTTACGAGTATCAATTTGAGGCTCATTAAAGTGTACCAATTATGAGAAATTAATAAGGGCATCAAATATGATGAAGTATATTCAAGAATAATATCCATTTATGAATTACAGATTATTTTGGATGGACTAATTCAAATATGATGAAGCATATTAAGTGATGCTTAATATAAGAGCACAATGAATATTTTCAAAAATCAATTTGAAACATTTTATTCATTTCAGGTATAAAAGCATAGGAATTTTCTTTAATCTAAGCATTATCAATCAATATTTATTCCATATAATCTTTCAAGAATAATTTCCACATATAGTGTAATACTGTAACTTAAAAAAAAATTCAGCAGAAAAAAAAATCAGTGATATGCTCGGTCGACAATTTCTCGACCGAGGTTCACTCAGTCGACATCTTCTCGACCGATCAATTTTCTGGAAAACTTTCAGAAATTTATTTCAAGTGCACTATAGGCTGTATCTAATTCAACTATTTCAAAGATCAGTTTGTGATAAGACATATGTGTATCAAAGTGATATTTAAATTAAATTTTTGATTTTGTTATCCTTACATGTTAAGTTGAGATAGTCATAAGGATATGCAAATTAAGATCTTTGGTCATATCTCAACTTAGTCTAATCAATTTAATTTGGGGGTTTTGGAACCCATACCATCTCAACATTCTTTTTCTTGTATGGGCATGAAAAAGAATAATGTCCAAGGCGTGAGCAATAATGGCAACAAATTGAATCAACCTCAAGCCTTTTTCTATGATTTTGCCCTGTGTTGTCATTGGGTGAGGGTGTCCTTTTGGGTACATATATGGATTGATAGGTTTGTGGCTTACTCCGACTAGGTTGTTGATGTGATTTTTCTTTAGGTTTATAACCTAGTCCTCTTCTCCCTATTTGATGATAGGAATTATCCAATATCTTATCAAGGATTCCATTGTTGTTTAACCTACTAACTTCTCGTTGTAACTTAACGATCTCATCCATTCTTTTCTTAATATCTAGTTTTGCTTGATCTAGATTGGATGATAAAGAATTTCTTTCTCTCACTATATTGTCATAATCTACATGGGTGCACAATATAGGTTGTTTTTGAAGATCATTTACTTGAGTCTGCAAATTAGTCTTTTCAAGGGAAAGAAGATTGCAGTTAGCTTCTATTGATTTCAATTTAAGATCGCAATCTTCAATTGCCCTTTTTTGATCTTCATTTTCAGATTCAAGAGCAAGAAGTTTAGTATTTAAATCCTCATTTACTTTATTCGATTTCTTTAGCTTCTTTTTGCACTCAATATATTTACTATGTGTTTCTTCAATAATAACAACTAGTTCTTCTTTAGGTAAATCATAAAGGCTTACCTCTTCTTCTTCTTCACTAGTTGTAGCAATAAAGCATTCTTTATTTGCATCTTCCTTCTTTGACTTCCATGGACATCTAGATGTAGAGTGCTTTGTAGCTAAGCACCAATTGCAACTTGTTGAACATTTGTCCATGCTCCTTTGGTTGTAGTCACCACCTCCCTTCATCTCTTCAAGACCTTATTAGGGCTCCTTGAAGCCTGCTCTGATACCAATTGAAAACTACTAGAGGGGGGGTGAATAGAGTTTTATAGATAATTTAACAATTATTGAACTCAAGCAACCACAATGTAAATATTGGACAAGGAGACGCAAGGTTTAGAGTGGTTCCAACTATAGCAAATACTATAGCTGTCAGTCCACTACCCGGTTGCTTACCCAACCGGGATTTGAAAAGAAATTTATTTTATTACCTCTTCAAGGAATTTACATAAAATACAATCTCTTTTCCTAAACCCTTCAAGCAGCCTTCACCGAGAAGTAATCGCCAACCTTGAAGCAGCCTTCCCTTGAAGTAGATGCACCAACTCCCGTTGCACCAGCCTTCCAAAGTAGCTTCCCTTGCGATAGCCTTCTTGAAGAAGCTTGAAGTCCCCTTCTCCTCCTGAGAAGTCAACCCTCTCCAATTCGCAGCCTCCAACCCTAGGAGTAGCAAGGAGAGTACAAAAGATAAACAGGAACAAGAAAGGAAATGGAAATTACAACTTATCCTTTTAAGCCCGAGGCTTGATAAGCCTAGATCAAGCGTAAGATCTCCTAGCCAAGTATGTGAACTTGTAATTGCAGTGGATAGGAGAATCTAGCCTATAGGACACGAGATTGAGCTAAGAAGAATGTAGGCCAATGATCACAGTGCTCAAATTGCTTGCAAAAGATTGCTCAAGTATGCTCAAGTGTATTCTCAAGTGTAACAAGTGAATTCTAGTGTCCTATGGCTTGTCCTATTTATAGGAATGGCCTAAGTATGCTTAAGGACGTTCTAGACAACTTCTAGGGGTTTCTAAGTGCTTAACTAGCCGTTAGGTACAAAGTTGTTGCTTTAACAACGGCTAATTAATTTATTCTGCAGTTGCTGTCAGAGACCATCTCGGTCGAGGAATGGTCGACCGAGACACCTACTCGGTCGAAGTTTTGTCGACCGACAGGCTCTCTGGATTAACGTTCATTTGCAACTGCCAACTACTTTGTCTGTTGTGTCTAACGGCTACTTTGGATCTTTCTCGGTCGAGGAGTTTGTCGACCGAGAGTGTCTCGGTCGAGGAGTTTGTCGACCGAGAATGATCCTGTTTCAAGGTTTCAAATTAAGCATTAATTATATGTGTGAGTGTGCAAAGGTGATCCAAATTAAATGGGATGACATGTCTAACTATGGTGTTTGGCTAGGGAAAATCTAACGCTTGATTTACATGCAATTTTAAGTACTTGTACATTATATATTTGTACAAGTTTTACAACATTGATTACATTGCATGAAAATATAACTAAGTAAGCTCTTGGATTTTCCCTTGCTACTTTGTCATCCTGCTTAGTCCTGCACACTCAAGTAGCTTGTTAGATTAATAAGAATGAAATGTTTGTCATCATCGAAACAAAGGGATTTATCATAATATCCAATTTATCCAACAGTGAAGTGAGGGTGTCACACGCGCCCCTGGGCCTATGGTCATTTCCACACATGGATTCTTCTCCCATCTGTAGCACGACTGCTGCTTCAGCCTGCCATGGCGAGGTCAACCCCCATGGTTGACTCTCACCCTTGCTCACCCAACGAACCCACAAGCACCTTCAAATCCCTCGTCTGGCTCCGACGAAGCTACCTAGCTTCATCTCTTTCACAGGGCACCTTCCCGACGCCCGGGGTTGGCTACGCGCAGTCCTACCATGAAATGAAAAGGCAGGTGAAAGGAGGAGTATTACCTCATAGAAGCTCACTCTGAAGCCCTGGCAAGGTACCCTGACATCTCTGCATGGCCCCCGGATGTCTCTGCATCACCTCAGTCCGTTCATTGGCTGACCTCCCTATCCCTCCTTCAGCGATGGTTGGCGGGACTTGGTCCCAGCCCCAGAGTCGCCATCGAGCCCCTCTACGCATCGGGACGCCTTCGCGGTCATCCTTGGAAGCTTTGGACAAAAGAAATTGGTCTCCACTATTCAGAACCACCACGAAGGGGTCTAGGTTGCTGTCGCCTGGAAACGCAGTCCCCTGGGAGGGTCTCGAGTGCTTCCAAGAAATTGATCATAGATAAGACTTTCCCTGGTCAAGACCCCCCTCTCCCCTTCTTATCTAAGCCAAGGGAACAAAGTGTCCCATGTAGCAACGCTGCCCTAGAGTCCCGCCATCCCTGGGATTTAGGCATTATCACATACTTTGATGATAATGCCAACCCAGGGGTTGGTTGAGTTCTGATCAAGCTCCCAAATCCGTTAGGATCATCTTTTATCAACAACGAGAGTTAGAGGGGGCGCAAACTCCTTCAGGCCAGAGTTGTTCTTGTTTCCATCGGGACTCAGGGGAGTCCGGGTCAGGGGGACGACTTCCCCACACCCAGCTCTACTCGGATCTGAGTCCAGGTCAACCTGGACTCATCAAATATTAATTCTTTTATTTCACAAGTCGTGCATGCCATCATGAGGATGCTATTATCCGGGTCACTCTTGAGACAGGAGGGATTGGAAGTCGCATTGTAGGCATTCTAAAACCTCTTCAAAGGACTCTCGAGATCTCTTCTGCTATGGAGGGGTTGGTCCTGGATGCTGGGCTTCTCGACCGGGTCTTTAGAGCACCTATCACGACAGTGAAGAGCATTCCTCATAGTTGTCGACTTGCTTTCTCTCAAGCCTTGAAGTCATCTCTTTTCAAAGTGATCGCTGAGCCAGGATCCTTATCTGCTTGGGTGAGACTTTTGCTTCTTCCACGGTGTACTTTGTAGGTGTTTCGTCCTCAAAATAGACGAGATAGCAGGTTCGGCAATAGAAAATCTCTACAATAACGTCTTATTCTTAACTCTCTTTCTACATGGGGAGAAGCTGGCGGTATTGCTAAGCTAGTGGACAAGGTGTTGAACGCTCCTGAACCTGAGGCTATGGACCATGACGGTGTCTACTCTGAGGAGGTAGATGAAAAAGTAAATCCCAACATCAGGCAGTGCCTCCGCAAGGTTGCAGACAGTCATTTTACAGTAGCTGTTAAAGTGTTGTCTTCTTCAGGCGTGGCACCGTACAATGAAGATACCATAAGGATTTTGGAGGCGAAACACCCGTACATGACACCTCCTTCCTTGCCGAATTCTCTTTTTTCTGAAGCTCCTCTTGTAACAGATGTTGACACTATTCTTGGATGTATTAAATCCTTTCCTAAAGGGACCTCATGTGGTAGAGATGGTTTGAGGGCCCAACACATCTTTGATGCTATGTGTGGGGAGGGCTCTGTTGTGGCTACTGACCTCCTACACGCCATCACCCTCGTGGTTAATTTATGGTTGGGAGGGAGATGCCCATTGTGCTTGGCAGAGTTTATAGCTTCTGCATCGCTTACACCGTTACTTAAACCAGACAGTGGCATACGCCCAATTGCAGTTGGCACTATTTGGAGACGCCTAGTGTCTAAAGTTGCTATGGCAGGAGTGAGTAAAGATATGGCCAAGTATCTTAATGATTTTCAGTTTGGAGTGGGTGTATCTGGTGGGGCAGAGGCTATTTTGCACAGTGTTAATAGAGTGTTGAACACGCGACATAGCGATGGTTCTTTATCCATGCTCATGGTGGATTTTTCTAATGCCTTCAATCTGGTTGATAGGTCCGCCTTACTTCGTGAGGTGAGGGCGAGATGTCCATCTATTTCTTTGTGGGTGGAGTTCTTGTATGGTCAGAAAGCAAGGTTATACCTTGGAGACAAGCATATATGGTCAACCACGGGGGTACAACAAGATGATCCTTTGGGCCCGCTTCTTTTTTCCCTTGTAGTGGATCAGATTTGGGTCTGGTTTTAAATATTCGTAAAACTGAGCTTTTCTGGCCTACAAGTGATGGTAGGGAGCTTCACAAAAAGTTGTTCCCGAAATATATTGGAAGACCTTTGTTAGGGGTGAAGTTGCTTGGCGGAGCTGTTAGTAGAGATAGTAGTTTTATTGAGGGTTTGGCTGTGGAGAGGGCTTCTAAGGCTGTGAAATTGATGCATCTCCTACCTCAGTTGGGTGACCCTCAGAGTGAGATTCTTTTACTTCGATCGTGTATGGGTGTTGCAAAACTTTTATTTGGCTTGAGGACTTATCAGCCTACATACATGGAGGAAGCGGCTATATTGTTTGACAGAGGCTTACAAGGGTCTATTGAAGACATTGTAGTTTGTGGAGGGCCCTTTTTTGGAGACCTCCAATGGAGGGTGGCTTTATTGCCCATTCGTCTGGGTGGATTGGGACTATATTCAGAAGTTGAGGCTTCCTCGTATGCTTTCGTGGCATCTCGGGCCCAATCTTGGGTGCTTCAGGATCACATCTTGCGAGACAGCGGGATTCATAGTATGGACTCTGACTTTGAGTTTTCTCTAGATCGTCTTCGTGCCACCATTCCCTCCTTCGACCTCAGTTGTTTTGCTAGAAAGGACATCGTCCCCCCAAAGGCCCAAAATGCTTTGGAGAGTGCTCTTTTTAGTAAAATAATTGAGGACATGGAGGGTAAGTTTGACATGACCATTAGACAGAAGGCAGTTTTTGGATGTCTTCAAGCTGATCATGCTCAAGATTTTCTCCTTGCTATTCCTATTGATGGACTTGGTCTGCACATGTCACCAGTGGAATATCGTAGTATCCTCAGATATCGCCTCATGATTCCTTTATTTCCAGTCGATGAGATATGTCTAGTTTGTCGTAAGACATGCTTGGACACTTTTGGGGAACACGCGGTTCATTGCAGGGAGCTCCCAGGTTTTAAATATAGACATGATCTTGTTAGAGACGTTCTATTTGATGTACTCAGACATGCAGGTGTTGCCGCAAAGAAAGAGGCACCTGTGAACTTTTTAACTGATCCACAAGAGGGGAGATCCACACTGAGGCCTGCTGATATTTTGATTTTCGGATGGGTCGGAGGAAAACATGCATGTGTAGATCTGACAGGAGTTTCTCCATTGGTGGGATTGAAGAATGGGGCCTTCACAGCGGGACATGCTGCCCTTAAAGCTGCTTCAGCCAAAGTGGTCAAGCATGAGAAAGCGTGCATTGAGAATCAACACGCCTTCATCCCTTTTGGATTTGATACTTTTGGATTCTTAGCACCCGAAGCTGTGGAGCTTCTGAAGAGGGTCCAAAAAGTTATGAATAGTAATATTATGACCCCTAAGTGTTACGACCCATATCAGGGTTAGTCAATAAATACTTCGAATTACGTGAAACACCTCAATTAGTGTTGAGTATCAAATTAAATATCATGGTTAGTCAAATAAGTTAATATGTGAATCAATGGTTGAGATTGAAACCTCTGAGGCAATTAATGATAATTGCAGTGTTAATAATTAAGTTAATTAAGTTGAAGTAAGTACACAAGTTGCAATTGTAGCTTCGATCCAATGAAACAATCCATTTAGGATGTTTTGTTCTTTGAGGGTGTAGAGGGCCTCGTGCTTGAAATGTTGCAAGAAAAATCACTTGATTTGGACCCTCGAGGCAAAAGTTATAGCATTTTTGTTTTTCCTTGGACCTAAAGTGCAATTTACCCATTTATAATAACCATTTCCTCCTTTCCCTTATCTCTTTAACCCGAACGGTGCTAAGCACCGTCTAAGCAGCGCTAGCAGCGCTCGATCGGTCGTAACAGAGGGGCGATGTGGGCGATTATCTTCAAGCTTCTCAGCTCCGAGCAGTAGGGCGTCGTTTCCCCTTCTCCTTCCTCCTCTACCTTCCCCTCTTCCTCACCTCTTCTAGCAGCACCAACGCCTAGGGCGATGCCCCCTGTAGCTGCGGCCAGCAGCTGCTGCAGCTATGGCGGCCGGCCAAGAGCCCCCTGGGCGCACGAAATCGCAAGGGGAAGCTTGCTTTGAGTCCGGCCGACGACTCCCATCACAAATCCGCAACGTTTGCCCCCTTTTTCTTCTTCCTCGCTCCATGGAAGCCCAAATCAGTAGGGTAGCGCCCCACCTTGCTCAAGCAGCAGCAGCTGCGTTTTTCTTTTGTAAGCCACCTTGGGCACAAGGAAGCACCGATGAACGATGCTTTGGACTCGTGCTTGAGGTCCCAACACGACGCAGCATCAATCGACATCCAAATCAAGCAGCCTTGTGTGAGCTTGTGCGAGCTTGTGAACCTGTACTTAAGAAGTTACTGTTGGATTGAATAGGTCCAAACCGGAGCTCGATTGGCACACAATAGAGCAAGGTAAGACCATCACGCAGTTCGGTTTTGAGAATAGAATTAGAATCCGTAGCTTAAGCCTAGACTTAGTTTTGATCGAGTTCATTTTCAATGAATTTTCTATTTCTGCACAGGTTGCACGGCGTGCAAATCAATTTGCACGGCGTGCAAAGTTACAGATTGCAGAACGAGTTTCTGGCCAGGTGCACGGCGTGCAGCCCAGGTACACGGCGTGCACTCTGCTGTAAAGGGAAGAATTAGGCGTGGTTGTGGACGTTTTTCGGTGTATACGAACACACCGAAGTGGGTGAGTAGTAGTTCATTTAGAAATCAATATTTAACTCAATTTAAATGTTTAATTGCTTCTGTATCAATTGATATAACTTCTAAACAGTATAGTTCATACAATAGTGTATGTTAGATTCATTAGAATTGAACTACGTGATATGCTTAATGAAAATGATGAAATTTCCTGTATTATTGTTGCAATGTATTAACTGATTTCAAATATTGATGTTTAGCATTATTACTGGATGAATGATTCTGAATCCTGTTTATTTATGATAAATATATATATGTGCTTTTGTGATGTTTAGATTGTGCAAAATGCATGAAATGTGATGTTACTGTTTAAATGTTTAATTGTTAATCAAGTATAGACCTAGATGCCCTGACACCGTAGAATCCCCTTTGTGCGGTCTGCGATCTTAAGGGGATGAAACGACCTAACTGGAGGACAGTCCAGATGGTCGGCAACCTACTGGAGGACAGTCCAGATGGTTGGAGAGAGAGACCTACTGGAGGACAGTCCAGATGGTCTAGTAGTTTGTGAGGCCTACTGGAGGACAGTCCAGATGGCCGAGTAGCCGTGTTACCTACTGGAGGACAGTCCAGATAGGCACGACTCGACACTCCGCCTGTGTGCTCAGGAAGGAGGGGTCCAGTTTACACTCTTTTGAGAGTGCAGTGAGGTCCTGTAGTAGACCAGGACGAGAGCAGTCAGACTTAGCATTTCCCGGGTGTGTCGCTAAGTCTTGTACGGTGGGACCGTAGCATGAACTTGTTGCGGATCTTTATATGCAGAGTACACTGCATATATTTAGGGCATAATAATAAAATGAATAAATAAACAAGTAGGTTCACATTAAATTTATATAACTGTTCATTTACCTGGAATACCGGTTGATGCTTAGAAATGTGATGAATACCTGTATATCTGCTATATTATTAGAACTGCCTTGTTTAGTTCCGCATTTACGTTTAAATTCAATTTATATACCTGATGAGTTGTTTAGTGATAGCTAAGTGAAATGCTATTCACTGAGCGAGTAGGCTCATACCTCTACTCAAAACATTTTCAGGTTATCATCAACAGCAGGAAATCAGAAGGATCGATTTATCCTTACGTCTAGTCAAGAGAAGGTTCGTAGTTAGTAGTTAGAGGTCTCTTAGTCCATTCCCCTCGATCTTTGGGACAAGAAGTGAGTGAGAGAGTGAATGTGTATAAGATGTAAATTGTCTGTTATGCTTTATTTTATGTCGGATAAATGTAATATGCTGTAGACTATGTTTATCTTGCGAGTCAGTTTAATAAAGATGCTTCCGCAGTTTGTTTAGTTTCATTTTACAGCATAAATCGGATTTTCCTATTAATATCTTTAAAATGTTATAAAAGTAAAGAGTGGTTGGCTTATGTGTAAATCCCATCCTGTTGCGTCCTAATCTTGTGGTTTGTGGTTAATGTGAGATTGGGGCGTGACAATTTTTGATATCAGAACTTTGGTTTGAGTACATAGTTACTCAAGGTCAGGGGACGATAAGAGACCAATAGGATTAAGGTTTAGGTATCTTTCTTCTATCTATAATTTTCTAACAGGAAGTGTTCTGTTACATTATTGCAGATAGCAGGAAGAGGATGTGGTCACGAGAATCAAGTAATGAGCTTAAGATGAGTCGTTAAGAATCATTAAGGTCAAAGAATAAAGTTATAAGTAAGGCGAATAAAGAAATGATGTGTTTTTAGCTCTGGGAGGTCTGAGTGTTTAGATACCCTGGCCAGGTGTCTGAATACTTAGATTGACCAGTATCAAGCTACTCTGTCTGTTCTTCTCTGGATGCCCTGGCCAGGTATGCAGAGGAAGGATAGGCTAGAGAGAAAACCCTAGAAATCTTAGGGTTAAGAGATCAGAAATTAATAAAGGAATAAGAGATTACATATAAGATGCGATTCAACTCTTGTCTATCATTGTTTATTCGATTTAAAGATCACATGAAATGCTTTCATATGCATGAAATGAAATTTCCAATTTGTAAAGTAAACATGATTCTTTTATATTGTTGTGACATGAAGTGAATTGTTTAATGTTTATTTTCTTTGTATTAAAGTAGACCCGAAATTATATTTAATTGAGTTTGCCCTAAGTGGATATTCTTTCCACATGTTTAAGATTAATAGGGGTTGATTAATCCCGAGTAGCTCTTGGCTTCAGGACTACAGGTTCGGCCTGGTCCGGCTGGCAGGATGCGTTACTGGGATCTAATGACTCCTATTAACAAGTAAAATATGAATAGAAGTCTAAATGTTCTTTTATCTTGAAAATTAGGGTTTGAGAAGCATAGACCCTAATTGGCCCAAATTAGGATTCAAATAACACATGAATACAGAATTTGATAAATAGAATGTCTCACTAAATGATTTTTAGTATCTTATGTGTAACTCCAATTTGGCTAAAATTGGGATATGATTTGGATATATAAAATGTGAACAACATTGGAAGATATTAGAATTTTTGAATAATGCTCTGATTTGTTTATCGGCCGAGTTGCAAACTCGACCGATCACATTTTCAGATTTATATAGCAGTGCTGTAATTGAATTTTATCTTTTTATTGGTATATCCAATTGATCTCAAATTTTAACTATGTTTGAAAATCACAAATTTTAGACACTCTATTAATTTGGCGTAATTTTTGGATGACGTTTGATCTCTACAGTAAGGTGTCGGTCGAGTTGCAGCTCGACCGAACCTGCTGCAGACTGCTATATAGCAGCGCACTGTTTGATTTTTAATTAATTATTGGTAACTTGAAATGATCTCAAATTTTTACTGGAGGTCTAAAACTTTATTAGGCACAACATATAAAAGTTTCAGAATTTTTGGAATTTCTGTTAGCAGTTTAATAAACGAATTACATAAACTATTGTGAAAACTGAATTTTCAGCTAATGTAATTAAAGTTGAGTGTTGGGTTAATATGTTATTGACCCAAGCAACTCAATTTGATTTACATAATCGATTACACACACACAATAATGCTATGCTATTAATAAAGGATCAAACCCTAGAATGACTAAAGTTGTAGTAGTTAAAGAGATCTCATTAGTGATTAAACCTTGAATGCTAGTATCTCGGTAAAATAAGATATTGAGATTTGTTCTATGAAAAGTAAACCGGCTTTGATAGTGACCTAGGGTTTTGAAGTAGATAATCTGATCGGTACATGAACAACATGAAATGACTTAGAGAAAAGAGTAAAACATAAAACTGAAATGTAACTATAAGAAGGTGGCATGGAAATCGGAGTATTACCCGATATAAGATCTGCGGATAGCTGATGTAGTTCATGTTTAAGATGTGGCGTCACTATCTTTATGATGTGACAATAGATTATCACTCTGGTAAAGAGAATGTGGTGGATGATGTTTCCAGCAGAAAGTCAAGTTCAACAGCCAATGCATTCTCTATGACAGGTTTCAATAGAGACCTGTTAGTAGAAATGTGAGAGTTGGACTTAGACTTAGGGGTAATAACATAGAGTGATTTGATTATATAGATGTAAGTTAAGCTTATTTCTTATGACCAGATCAAGGAACTACTATGGGGTGATAGTGAGTTAAGCCAGACCATGCATGACCTGATAGGAGGAAAAGAGACTAGAGTTTAAGTTTTTAGATGATAAGATGTTGTTTTAGCATGACATGTTGTGTGTACCTCGAGATAGAGTAAAATTCTTTTAAGGGGAAAAGGCCGAAAGAAAAGATTTTTATGGAAATGCATGTATTGATGTATGCTATGTTTTCAGGAAGACACTAAGATGTATATGAAATCCAAGAAGTTGAAATGGATGGTCAGATATGCAGAAGGATGTAACTGAGTACGTGGTTAGAAGTAGTGTGTACCAGTAGGTTAAAGCTGAACCCTAGAGATCTATAGCTACCTTGTAATCTTTTTCTATGCCTGAATGGGAATGGGAATTTATCACAATGGATTTTGTGGTAAGATTACCCAGGACACCTAGAGGTTGTGATTGGATATGAATGATTGTGGATAGACTAATTTAGTCTGCTCGCTTTCTTCATATTAAGTCAACCTTTGATGTCTCGAGACTTGATTAAGATATACATGGATAAAATAATTAGGTTGCCTGGTAATCCAGTTTCAATCATGTCATTTTGATATTCTAAGTTCACATCTAGGATTGTAGAAACAATTGCTTTGTGCTTCGGGCACAAAGTTAAGATTCGATACAACCTTTTCATCCGCAGACGGATGGTTAGTTTGAGAGAACCATTCAGACTCTTGAGGACATGCTGAGAGCATGTGTTTTGCTTTTCAGTGGAAATGGGAAGAACATTTAAGTCTTATAGAGTTTGCTAGTGTGAATGTTGAGTTTAGAAATACACAACTGATAATGGTTCGGTTTGAATATAAACCCAGGCAATGCAATTTTGGTAAACCATTAGGTGCATGATTTCAAGATAGTAAGATAGCATTAAAATATGTAAATAAACCAAATTGCATGCTTCCTGTTATGTTAATGTGTATGACTTAAAATTTACATGAATCGTTTCTCTGAGATATTATCAGAAATTCTCAAGTACTATTAAATATTTGTGATATGATACGTAAATAACTCTTAATTGAGTTATGTGGTGCATAAACCAGGAATTTGGTTAATATGCACGTACTTCGAGAAATTTCAGATAATGGATAAATATTACAGATGATTTCTTATAAGTGGAGTAAATTACTCTTATTGGTATAATAAGAGGTTTAATTACATGAATTCAGTATGTATCTGCCAAAATTGATTTGAGTTTGGGATATTTATGAATTTTTAATCTGTCTACATGCATGATATAAAGATTTCTCAGTAATTACAATGATTTTGAATATACTGCTCTGTCAGTTCTAGAATAATACCGTATTGTGATTTGAACTACAATCAAACAGATGAGGTAATGGAAACCCTAAGAGTAGGGTGTTGCCATGTGATTAGTGAATGAGATAACCCTAAGAGTAGGGTGTTGGCATGTGATGAATGAATAAGGCAAATGAAACCCTAAGGATAGGGTATACGATGAATCAAGTATTTTGATATCAATTTTCATTATGAGATGTGATGATGTTTAACAGTTAAATTGCATGAAGTTATTTTAGTACCAAATTGATATGCATTCTGTTTATTTAAGAATTTAAAATGTTTGTCTGCATGAATAGTATGATAATTTCTCAGTAGTTATCATAAATTGAGATACTGTTATAACGATTCTGGAAAGACAATGTTTTGTGGTTTGATCTGGGATCAGATCAGATGTGTCCCATGTTGAGGGACCAATACCGATAGTTGATCAGTGGATCAAGAAACTCAAGAATCGTGATATACCATTAGTGAAAGTTCTGTGGAGAAATCTTAACCAAGAAGGAGTCACATGGGGAGTTTTGGGATAGATGTGCGTAACAAGTTTCTTTTTCTCTTTTAGGAATTTCGGGACGAAATTCTTATAAGGGAGGGAGATTGTTATGACCCATATCAGGGTTAGTCAATAAATACTTCGAATTACGTGAAACACCTCAATTAGTGTTGAGTATCAAATTAAATATCATGGTTAGTCAAATAAGTTAATATGTGAATCAATGGTTGAGATTGAAACCTCTGAGGCAATTAATGATAATTGCAGTGTTAATAATTAAGTTAATTAAGTTGAAGTAAGTACACAAGTTGCAATTGTAGCTTCGATCCAATGAAACAATCCATTAGGATGTTTTGTGCTTTGAGGGTGTAGAGGGCCTCGTGCTTGAAATGTTGCAAGAAAAATCACTTGATTTGGACCCTCGAGGCAAAAGTTATAGCATTTTTGTTTTTCCTTGGACCTAAAGTGCAATTTACCCATTTATAATAACCATTTCCTCCTTTCCCTTATCTCTTTAACCCGAACGGTGCTAAGCACCGTCTAAGCAGCGCTAGCAGCGCTCGATCGGTCGTAACAGAGGGGCGATGTGGGCGATTATCTTCAAGCTTCTCAGCTCCGAGCAGTAGGGCGTCGTTTCCCCTTCTCCTTCCTCCTCTACCTTCCCCTCTTCCTCGCCTCTTCTAGCAGCACCAACGCCTAGGGCGATGCCCCCTGTAGCTGCGGCCAGCAGCTGCTGCAGCTATGGCGGCCGGCCAAGAGCCCCCCTGGGCGCACGAAATCGCAAGGGGAAGCTTGCTTTGAGTCCGGCCGACGACTCCCATCACAAATCCGCAACGTTTGCCCCCTTTTTCTTCTTCCTCGCTCCATGGAAGCCCAAATCAGTAGGGTAGCGCCCCACCTTGCTCAAGCAGCAGCAGCTGCGTTTTTCTTTTGTAAGCCACCTTGGGCACAAGGAAGCACCGATGAACGATGCTTTGGACTCGTGCTTGAGGTCCCAACACGACGCAGCATCAATCGACATCCAAATCAAGCAACCTTATGTGAGCTTGTGCGAGCTTGTGAACCTGTACTTAAGAAGTTACTGTTGGATTGAATAGGTCCAAACCGGAGCTCGATTGGCACACAATAGAGCAAGGTAAGACCATCACGCAGTTCGGTTTTGAGAATAGAATTAGAATCCGTAGCTTAAGCCTAGACTTAGTTTTGATCGAGTTCATTTTCAATGAATTTTCTATTTCTGCACAGGTTGCACGGCGTGCAAAGTTACAGATTGCAGAACGAGTTTCTGCCCAGGTGCACGGCGTGCAGCCCAGGTACACAGCGTGCACTCTGCTGTAAAGGGAAGAATTAGGCGTGGTTGTGGACGTTTTTCGGTGTATACGAACACACCAAAGTGGGTGAGTAGCAGTTCATTTAGAAATCAATATTTAACTCAATTTAAATGTTTAATTGCTTCTGTATCAATTGATATAACTTCTAAACAGTATAGTTCATACAATAGTGTATGTTAGATTCATTAGAATTGAACTATGTGATATGCTTAATGAAAATGATGAAATTTCCTGTATTATTGTTGCAATGTATTAACTGATTTCAAATATTGATGTTTAGCATTGAAACTGGATGAATGATTCTAAATCCTGTTTATTTATGATAAATATATATATGTGCTTTTGTGATGTTTAGATTGTGCAAAATGCATGAAATGTGATGTTACTGTTTAAATGTTTAATTGTTAATCAAGTATAGACCTAGATGCCCTGACACCGTAGAATCCCCTTTGTGCGGTCTGCGATCTTAAGGGGATGAAACGACCTAACTGGAGGACAGTCCAGATGGTCGGCAACCTACTGGAGGACAGTCCAGATGGTTGGAGAGAGAGACCTACTGGAGGACAGTCCAGATGGTCTAGTACTTTTGTGAGGTCTACTGGAGGATAGTCCAGATGGCCGAGTAGCCGTGTTACCTACTGGAGGACAGTCCAGATAGGCACGACTCGACACTCTGCCTGTGTGCTCAGGTAGGAGGGGTCCAGTTTACACTCTTTTGAGAGTGCAGTGAGGTCCTGTAGTAGACCAGGACGAGAGCAGTCAGACTTAGCATTTCCCGGGTGTGTCGCTAAGTCTTGTACGGTGGGACCGTAGCATGAACTTATTGCGGATCTTTATATGCAGAGTACACTGCATATATTTAGGGCATAATAATAAAATGAATAAATAAACAAGTAGGTTCACAGTAAATTTATATGACTGTTCATTTACCTGGAATACCGGTTGATGCTTAGAAATGTGATGAATACCTGTATATCTGCTATATTATTAGAACTGCCTTGTTTAGTTCCGCATTTACGTTTAAATTCAATTTATATACCTGATGAGTTGTTTAGTGATAGCTAAGTGAAATGCTATTCACTGAGCGAGTAGGCTCATACCTCTACTCAAAACATTTTCAGGTTATCATCAACAGCAGGAAATCAGAAGGATCAATTTATCCTTACGTCTAGTCAAGAGAAGGTTCGTAGTTAGTAGTTAGAGGTCTCTTAGTCCATTCCCCTCGATCTTTGGGACAAGAAGTGAGTGAGAGAGTGAATGTGTATAAGATGTAAATTGTCTGTTATGCTTTATTTTATGTCGGATAAATGTAATATGCAGTAGACTATGTTTATCTTGTGAGTCAGTTTAATAAAGATGCTTCCGCAGTTTGTTTAGTTTCATTTTACAGCATAAATCGGATTTTCCTATTAATATCTTTAAAATGTTATAAAAGTAAAGAGTGGTTGGCTTATGTGTAAATCCCATCCTGTTGCGTCCTAATCTTGTGGTTTGTGGTTAATGTGAGATTGGGGCGTGACACTAAGTGTATGGATGTAGTGTTTCAAAGGATTGGATTTGCAATCCAAAAAGGATTAGCGGCGCAGCTTGTTGCCCGCTTATCTTCTATTTCGATGTAAAAAGTTTGCTAAAATGAGATTATGGGAATAACGTCTTTTATTTCACAAAAAGCCCTCTTTTTATTATAATAGCCTAGGGCACATTATAATTCTAAATTATCCAAAACTTTGAGATAATGTCCATATTATCATTATCTATGTTATATTAAAAAATGAGAGCTTAATTATCTTTATATTTACCCAAAATAGGGACCTCAGTTACAAGATGAATAATTCTTCCACTAATTATCTAGGCCTCATAATAACTTGGATCATTCTGATTTTCCACCCATTAACTTATCTTGTGATTATCTATCAACTACAAATATATTGTATATTTATCATAATCACGAATCTCCTCAATATCCAAAACATATCTCAGGGACCCATTTGTAAACCCCGATTATCCTCTTGGGCTCCAAAGTGACCCTAAGTCTCATGAACCACATCTTGGGCCCTAAAAAGGATCCAAAAGCTTAGTAACATTTCTAATTACCAATCTTGAGGCTTTGGTAATTATTACATCTCTTATTTGCCTCATAGGAATACATATGTTCCCTAATTTCATTTAGGCTTAAAATCCACAAATTTCAAGGATGTAACATTCACATCTCCTTAAAAGGAATTTTGTCCTCAAAATTCAGGCCTACTAAGCCTAGATGAATGATAACTCACATTATTTTCAAAACTTAGGGTTAAGACCCTACTTTATCAATTTTCATTTTATTACTAAGATTGGCACTTGAATTGAAATTCAAGTATATCCATATCTCTAGCAATTACATCTTATCATCTCATGATGATGTCATAATAACTTGGTGATTTCTCTTTTCACCTAGGTTTCCAACCTATTATTCATTACTTTCACACAAGGGTGAGGTAACACCTTTAACCCTAGATCAAGTCATTACACATTCATCTTAAGACATTTATTCTCAATTTTAAGAATAATGTGTGTCTACCCCATCTCCCTCCCTCATAATGAAATGAAATAAGCATTTGGCTGCAGCCCAAACACAAAGTTCATTCCATTCCAAAAGCGGAGATAGTACATCCACACATTACCTTTTAATTTCACATATTAAGTTGAATCATACTCTATATGACTCTAAACTTACTTGTTTTCAATTTCACAACATTCTTATATCCCACAAAGTCTAGTGTCCCTTTTCTTACTCTTAAGTTAGGGCGCAACTTCACTCAAGTTTTCATGACTTCCTTATATCTTTATATTTACATCTCATGTATCATTATGAGCCTTAGCCAAAACCTCAAGGTCTCTAGGGGTATAGGTACTTTTGGAGTGATCTCATCCTTATGCATCAAGGGAGTGCCTTTCACATTCACCTATTAGGCTGATCATCATGGAGGTAGCTAATCTCCTGAGACATGGGCCTTGGGCAAACTCAGTTGTTACCTCCCGACCACATGGTCTTGTGCATTCAGGGCACAATCAACTCCCAAACCATCGGTCCTATATACCTCTAATACACCCTACTTGACCCTAGGATTGCATTAGGTCTCTAGCCTCCCTAACGGTTTCTTTTGAGATGTCACATCTTTTAAGCACATTATTCTCTTATTTAATTCTTTAACCCGGATTGCCTTCATCTCTCTTTTTTGAGTACACATAATGCAGTGTCGTCCCATCATTGGGCTCGGGCCACCTTCCCTCTAGGGATTGGTGCCATGTCGGTCTTCCCTCTTGGGCTTGACCTCTGTGATCTTCCCCTCCAGGGGCTTGATCCTAAACAACTGCATTGTGGACTTAGGCTACCTTCCTTCCTGGGCTTGGTGCCTGCCTGGTCTTCCCTCTTGGGCTTGACCATTTCATGACCTTCCCTCCTGGGGTTGGTCATCCACTTAGGCCACCTTCCCTCCCGGGCTTGGTTCCTTACTAGTCTTCCCTCCTGGGCTTGACCAGTTGTGTCACTCAGAGTTGGCATCCTTGGGTTCAAAGAATTTAAGTATTTTTTTTATCCTTAACTCTTCACTCCTCTAGGTGAGGATTAAGTTATCTTGATACTTAAATACATTTATTCACTTACCTTTTAAGGGAAAGTCCTAGCCTAGGGTGCCTTCTTGGCTCATAGGAGGGGGTTTGGCTCGCTAGCCACAAACTGATCCCAAGATCTAAGGTTTTTCCTCCCTCTTAGGTCATCTTCCCACTCTTGGGTTGACCCACCCCAGGTTGGCACACTAACCCTAAAGGTTTCATAGATACCTTCTTTTTTTCATTAGGCATTAATTTTATCATTATAACATATAAACCTCATGCTTGCTCAACCTCTGGAATACCCCCTCATGGTCTCTGTCCATTCAATGAACTTGAGTCACCTTCCCTCCAGGGCTTGGTGCTACCAAGGCCTTCCCCTCTAGGGGCTTGTCCACCATCACTAAACATCTAGAGACAACATGAGGAGTTTGAGTAAGTTATATTCCAACTTTTCATTTTCTTATATGTACATCTATTGGGTTTTTATATCTCTTAAGACTTATCACATAAGTTTTATGCTCCTCATGCCCACATGCATGGGAGATTGGGTTACCTAAACCATCCCTTATCTTTCTTATTCATGATTTCAAGCTCACATGGGCAGTGTCCCATACCACCACACCATGTTGATTACCAATTTTAAGTTTCACATGGATAGTGTCCCATACCACCACACCATGTTCATTAATTAGGATTAAGGTTTTAGGGTTAGGGTTAGGGACTATACTCTACCTCTCAGAGTTTTTATATCCCTTGACTCTCTAGAGTTTTCATACCCTAATCCAAGGACTTCCCTTATGAAAGGGCTTACCAGTACATGTATATTTCTAGTGTCTACCCTCTCTAGAGGGATCTACACAAAATGTTACATCTTTTCACATTTTACTTCTCTAATTAGCAATTTTTTTTCAAGGCTTATTAAGCAAAGAGATGATAAGTAGACGAAAATGTGAGGTGAGAAACCTAAAAGATACATTATTCTTTACTAATTTTCTCTTAAATTTCTAAGGATGATTTGAAATTATAAACTATGAAGTATTAATTGATGAATATGTTCTCTGATACCAAATGTAACGAACCATACTTTTGAGTGTCTAAAAGACCTTAAATTCATAGATCATTAATCATATACTCCAAGATCAGATTCAAGAAATAATACAGAATAGTAAACAATTTCCATTAATGAGTAAATATTTACATGTTTACATAAAAAGCTCCTCTAAGGAGTTACATAACTTTTAAAAAGAATTAACTTTTATAGGTGTGAAGATAAACCATTATAACTAAACCATCAAGAATAACTCTAGTGTCTTCAACATCTTTATCTGTACCCTCATGTCCACTCTATCAAGTATATCTGATACCTAAAATGCCGACAAACAAATACGTGATCAATATATTTCTATACTGGTACGTGGGTTCAAACAATAATCACAAGTAACATATAAGCAAACATCTTTATCTTGCATATAATAACATAAACTTATTTTCATATTCTAACCCATATCTGGTCAACTACCTCAGGTGTAATCACTTTCCCTCCAAGGCTCATGTGCATTACCCTTAAGATCAGTCTAACCCAGGGTTCAGAATACTATTGTTTACTTTACATGATACTCACATGAACTTTATAGTTTGCAAGAACTAAATAAACAAACAAGAAATTTATTTGTCATTCAATCTCATCGAGAAACATCGGCAATCTCAGAATTTGATACATGTATTCATAAGCGTAACTACATACCTTATGCCATTGCAGAAACCATGCAGAACATCATATACTTTAAGTATGTATCCAAACATCCAAGCAATAAGGAATTCAATCTAAAACAAGCATACTACATATGTGTCACTATGTATTCACATTACATTACCCAGATCTAGATGTGATCCTAAACTAGGGTTTAGGGTTATCTTGTGTTCGGACTAGGGGTTAGGATTACAAACCCTAATTCCATCATATCATGGTTTTTAAGATTACAAATCCAATTATGCATATTAGATGAAACCCTAATCGTCAACTTAAGCATATTAAACTATTCATGACATCTAGATTACATTATCCGCATTAGATCATAGCAAGATGTTGACATTGATTTTAACACCCTAAATAGCATGAATAAGATTACTAATCTAGAATCATCCATTATTCATAATTATCAAGGATTTCTTCATTATACATGTCTAGATCAGGCATTAACTTAACATAAATGAATATGTCCAATTAAGCATCATATTAACCAAAACTAGGCTTTCCCTTACATTAAACACATTAGAACATGTATTGTATATACTTTTAGAACAAGAAGCATAATCATGTTTTTCTATTTTTTATTTGGATTGCTCTCATTTTTATGAGCAACTTTCATATATAACTTATTGTGAACAGAGCTATGAATAATTTCTTATAATTATTCCAAGGTTATTCAATTATGACCAATCATTAGTTGGCACATCATTATTAAGTGTGCTTATTAATATCCACCTAGGCTAGCCCCGACCAATGTCGTAGCACTATGTCAGCCCAAGGTTTCCACGCAGTTCTGGCTCACAGTAAGCTAAATTACCCCATTCCCCTCGACGCTGTGAAGTCCTGGTCAGGGCGTTATCATCCTAAAGGTTGGCGTTATCATCTCTCGTTGTTGTAGTATCCTCCTATACTACAACAAGTTTGGCATGTTGTAAATGACTTGTGTTGTATAAAATATACAATATACAACACAAAAATGGGATTGTTGTGATAAGTATGCTAACTACAACACAATCATCAGAACTGTTGTCTATCTCCCGTTGTAAAAAGCATTTTCTGTAGTAGTGGCCCCTGGGCCTATGGTCATTTCCACACATGGATTCTTCTCCCATCTGTAGCACGACTGCTGCTTCAGCCTGCCATGGCGAGGTCAACCCCCATGGTTGACTCTCACCCTTGCTCACCCAACGAACCCACAAGCACCTTCAAATCCCTCGTCTGGCTCCGACGAAGCTACCTAGCTTCATCTCTTTCACAGGGCACCTTCCCGACGCCCGGGGTTGGCTACGCGCAGTCCTACCATGAAATGAAAAGGCAGGTGAAAGGAGGAGTATTACCTCATAGAAGCTCACTCTGAAGCCCTGGCAAGGTACCCTGACATCTCTGCATGGCCCCCGGATGTCTCTGCATCACCTCAGTCCGTTCATTGGCTGACCTCCCTATCCCTCCTTCAGCGATGGTTGGCGGGACTTGGTCCCAGCCCCAGAGTCGCCATCGAGCCCCTCTACGCATCGGGACGCCTTCGCGGTCATCCTTGGAAGCTTTGGACAAAAGAAATTGGTCTCCACTATTCAGAACCACCACGAAGGGGTCTAGGTTGCTGTCGCCTGGAAACGCAGTCCCCTGGGAGGGTCTCGAGTGCTTCCAAGAAATTGATCATAGATAAGACTTTCCCTGGTCAAGACCCCCCTCTCCCCTTCTTATCTAAGCCAAGGGAACAAAGTGTCCCATGTAGCAACGCTGCCCTAGAGTCCCGCCATCCCTGGGATTTAGGCATTATCACATACTTTGATGATAATGCCAACCCAGGGGTTGGTTGAGTTCTGATCAAGCTCCCAAATCTGTTAGGATCATCTTTTATCAACAACGAGAGTCAGAGAGGGTGCAAACTCCTTGAGGCCAGACTTTTTCTTGTTGCCATCGAGACTCAGGGGAGTCCTGGTCAGGGGGATGACTTCCTCGTGCCCGATTCTACTCGGATCCGAGTCCGGGTCAGCCTGGACTCATCAAATCTTAATTCTTTTATTTCACAAAAAGCCCTCTTTCTTATAATAATCGCCTAGGGCACATTATAATTCCAAATTATCCAAAAATTTGAGATAATGCCCATATTATCATTATGTACATTATATTAAAAACTGATAGATTAATTATCTTTATATTTACCCGAAATAGGGTCCCCAATTACAAGATGAATAATTCTTCCACTAATTATCTAGGCCTCATAATAACTTGGATCATTTCGATTTTCCACCCATTAACTTATATTGTGATTATCTATCAACTACAAATATATTGTATATTTATCATAATCACGAATCTCCTCAATATCCAAAACATATCTCAGGGACCCATTTGTAAACCCCGATTATCCTCTTATGCTCCAAAGTGACCCTAAGGCCCATGAACCACATCTTGGGCCCTAAAAAAAATCCAAGAGCTTAGTAACATTCCTAATTACCAATATTGAGGATTTGGTAATTATTACATCTTTTATTCGCCTCATAGGAATACATATGTTCCCTAATTTCATTTAGGCTTGAAATCCATGAATTTCAAGGATGTAACAACAGTGAGCATGTGACTCTTGTTCTTGACAATGAAATATTCTTCCACTCCACCTCCATCATCAACGTCTTTTGATCACCTGGGAACCACTCCCATAAATCCTCATGTAGCTGCATTTGCATGTCTGTCAAGCCCCCAATAGGAGACGAGTAGTAGATAACCCAGTTTCATGTGATATAAATGTAACCATTTTACACATAAAGTAACCATTTGTCAAAAAAAAGTTACTATATTGTACAAAAGTAAATATCAGATGGGAGAAGCAGGTTTAAGCACTTTCTTTCTCCGCTAGGGCTCTGGCGATCGCTTAGGGCTCTGGCGGCGACTGCGTTCTGCTCGGGGGGGAGGTAGCCGACCATCGGTGTGTTGTTCCTTCCCCCTGGGCGTCTTATCCCGCTCGCCTGCTGGGGTGGCTACCTTCCTGGAGTCTCGCCTCCTCTCTTCCGGTCAGAACCGTCTCCGCCCGCGGCTGGGATGTTTCTCCTCTGGCGTTGTCATCTCTGGCCTACGACCCTGGTCCAGGAGGGAGTCACTTCGAGGGGCCTGGTCCCAGTGCATCGGCCACTCTTGGTGGACGAGTACCTCCCTTCCTCTTCTTCTTTCTGCAGGTCTCAATAGGTGTGCTCCTTGGCTAGTCGGTGAGATCGGGCTCCCCTTTGTGGTGACAGGAGAAGGTTTCAAGCAGGGGACAGTGTCTTGGTCCGGGTGCTCCCGATTCCCGCCTGCGCTCGACCTCAAGCGACTGCTTGAGTTTTGTGGTGTTGGTTGTGGTGGTCGGGAGCAGTGGTGGGGTTCCCTGTGCCATCTACCCCCACCCCCTCACCCGTGTAGACCTCCTTCTCTCTGGTCGTCTTCTCTATGGGTTTTGGCCTCCTTCTCGGCTTATCCATGTGGGTGCTCACAACCTGTTCGAGGTTTTTCCTGTTCTGATTTTTTTCTTAGTGTTTGTTTCCTTTGTTTTCAGCAGTCTTTCTAGTTTTGTTCTTTTGTCGCCGTTCTTCGGCGGGGGTCTCGATCCTATTCTCTCTCTCTTCATGAGAGCTTGAGTTCCTTGCTACGGCAGGTCCTCATTTTGTCCTAGTTGTTTTCTTTACTTGGTTGTATGGCAATGCTGGCGGAGGCTTGTTTTGTTCAGATCTGTGTTTGGTTGCAATCCTATCACCACCGATGCAGGCTCAGGTTGAAGGAATCCCATTTGAAAAGCTGCTTTAGTCAGCTCTATGGTTTAGGGATCAAAGCAGAATCGTTGTATTTTCAATCCAATATGAGTGTCGATGGTTCCTTTGTATTGCCCTTAACTATGTATGGTCTGTCCAAGTTCTTGCTCCTACTTGTAGATGCCGTATGGCTTGAGTAATGAAAATGATCTAGTTGCTCTAAAAAAAAAAGTAAATATCAGACACATAACATAGAAAGTAACATTTCTCCTTCAAAAGTAAGACATTAGAAAATGCATCCTCGTTGGACGCAATGACCCTCAAATGTGACATTTGCATAAATATTTTGGAAATACAATACTTGTTATTTAAACTAAAAAATACCATTTTTCTGTTGGCATAAACAATAACAATTTTATAGTAAAAGTAACATTATTTTGTAAAAAAGAAACTATTTACATAAAAAGTAATTATTTTGAGTAAAAAGTAACTATTTTTAATAGAAAGTAAATATTTCTCATACACATTAAATATAAGTTGTATGCATAAGTTAAATATGACTTATGGTGTGTGGTATAAATTCATATTAATCCAGTGTGCATTATGTAACTATAATTATTAACACTCATTGACTCTTCCTTCCCGGTCACACCAATCTGATAAAATCTTGAGTGATTTAAAGTAACTAAGTGAAAAAAAGTAATATTTAGAATGAAAAATAACTATTCACATTAAATTACAATCATAACACTTGAAATGTTACTATTTAGGTGCATTTTTGATGTGATATAGTAGTCCACATCTCATAGTGGAGGATGTATAATCTTAGACAAACACATCTATGATAAAGTGTAGACAACATTGTTCTCAGTCAACCACACCATCTCACCCATGACTACCTACCAACTGTCACTGAGAAGTGCCCCACCCTGACGAGAATAAGTAACAAAGTCTATGAAATAAAAATAAATGTAAAAAATAAACAACAAAATTCACCAAGAAGTTATTATGTTGTATATAAAGTAACTACATGGTATAAAAAGTAATTATTTCACATAGAAAGTAACATTCTGCCACAAAAAGTAAAAAATTAATTATTTAAAGTCATAAAAAATATAGTTTTTATAAGAGGTGTATACTCAGAGTTAAATATAATCTTATATGCATGGACTATAGTTTTAGAAAATACTCATTAATTCCCTTTCAATTCTTTCCACACTACAACAAATTAATGGTTGCCCTCAATGTTTGAGTATGATAAGTACAATGTGCCTTGCTTTTGATCAACGTCTATGTTGTGACTACCACGCAGAAGTTCCAGATTTTGTTTCAACAACCCATTTAGAAAAGATAAGGGACATATAAAATTCTCATTACAAGTCATGATGTTTTGTTTGTTTCAACAAAATTGCCAAGTAAAAATGAAGATCTTCCAAGCTAGTAAAGAAGATTAAATTCAGAGTCGATACAAGCAAAAACATACCTGTAAGACACCATATGTGGATGCATCAATTTTTTCCTCAAAATGACTACAATACAAATTTGTAGGAAGACACAACTTCCACTTCATAATCTAGTTGGGATCCAAAAAAATTCACCAAATTTGACAGGTTGTTGGGGGCACCATAAGATACAAGGATTCAATCAAACAAAATAGAGAATTGTATACAAAAGGATCATATAGGTAGCACAACCACCATAAACAAATTTCTACATGGAGCTGCTCTAAATTTCTACAATGGATGGAAATAAAGCAATAGATATATTGATTACAAAGTTTGGACATCATAATTTATGATTATATTTCAATTTTAGATATAATAGTATTAGCCTTCTGCAACCATATAAGTAGTGAATTCTTGCCTCCTCTAATAAACTTCTATTCTATACATGAGTTGTTTCCCTATAACCTGATACATTCCACAGATTGTTTCAAAAAAATTTGAAATTTCCTTTTATATCCTGATGGTAATATGGATTGTATAGATTGTAATACAACTTCTAGAGCTTCCCGAGATAGATTGTAATATGGATTTTATGGAGAGACAATGCTTGACACGACATAAGAGATAGGGAATTTAGAGATAGCGACCTTCCTAGTATTTACAGATGCTTGTAGGGGTATTCAAGACAGTTAGCGTCAATAGGAAACCTAATCTCAACATTGACATTATCATAGTCCACAACGTCGTCATGGTCCTTATTATTGGGATGCTGGTTCTTAGCACCAGCTTCTCTGACCTGACAGGCACCATTCATGTCCAACTGGGGATCGCAATGCCTGAACATGGTGACTTGAACACCTAACACAGAGATGACATACTTGGCTTCATTGGGTGGAGAAGTTGGAGACAAGGAAGATCATTGAGATGGTTGATGAATGTTGGGATTTTTTCTCATTGACGATGAGGATGAGAGGTTCAGGAAAGTGTCATGGGCCTGGTTTTGGGTAAAAGGCACTGAAAAATCTATGCAACCTATGTGCCAGAGATTGGACCCAACTTTTTTCATTGGACGCAAGTCTTCCCTAGTGGTGGCTAAGGCTTTGAAGTTCACCACGCTTCCTATCCATCAGAGAAAATTGTGGTGGCATCATCTAGGCATGCATCTGTAGATGGATCCATCTGAGAAAATCATGGTGGCATCATCTAGGTACAGGGAGGTGGATGAAGAAGAAGGTGTTGGAGCTCCAAGGCAGCATGATCTCGATAGATGAAGATGGTGAGCAGATGACAGGCAGAGGGTGTGGGAGCAGGAAGGACAATAAGCGGACGCAATAATGACATGAGGTTGTGAGGAAGATGTGGGTCCCTCAAAGTGGGTGTAGGTAGGGCAGGACCAAAATAATACACATAAGAAGATTGTGTAAGTGTGCATATGGTCGGACAGGTAGTGAAACACAAATACCCATGAGGGATTTGAGTAAACCCTCTATATATATTTGTATGCGTGTGTATATATATATATATATACATATATATATATATATATATATATATATATCTTAAGAACATCCTACATAATAAATTTCATTTTATTTGGACACTTATAGGTCATGCATCTAAAGGGGACAAAAATCATGCATTTCAAATTAGTTTTGTGTGTCAATTTTGTTATCCTAGGATGGGTGACTTACACTCATTCAAATGGGCTCAAATTTTGTATGGGGCCTCTTAATATTGTAATAATGAAGATCAATGGATTAAATTTTGCAAAAATATGATCTAGATTGGGAAACACCATTGAGGTGTATGATGCAATCTGTACATTCGAGTGTATTCTATCCTGACTCTCTCTCTCTCTTTATATATATATAGATGCATGCATATATGTGTGTGTATATATATATGTATATCTCTGTGTGTGTGGGGGGGGGTTTGTATATATATGTCTATATATGCATATACATTGATATATATGTATCAGTGTTTCAAAAAAAGGCCGCACAGGCCACATAAGTGGCCCACATATACTTTGCTACTTATAAGGCCAATTAGTCAGCGATTTTTAGATGGACATTTGTTATCTTGGCCAAAACTAGATTATAATTTTATTGATAACATTCTCTTAATGTACTATTTTGTTGTATGTTTTCTACATGAGACACATCCTTATTTAATTATTGTTACTTTGGACCTCTAGGACATGCAGACATTTTTTGTTTGATTTGGTTAGTATTGATTGTTATGTACTCGTGTTAAACCATTTTGGGTGTGCTTCATTGGATTTTATGTTTATATGATTCTAGAATGCATTCTAAATGGTGCTTTACTTTTAATCAAAACTTTATATTTGAATTTATCTCAAATTTTCAGGTCTAAATATGTAATGTACAAATTAAATATGCAATTGTGTGATTACTTTATATATACTAATTAATTATTAAAAAAATTCAAAATCGCATATACTTCCACATATACTCCTGCATACCACATATACTCTATAAGGTGACCTCTCTACACGCATAACGCATACCATTTTTTAAAACTATGATACGTATATATATATATCTATATATATATATATATATATATATATATATATATCTGTGTGTGTGTGTGTGTGTACATATGTCTATACATACCTATATATATTACAATTATATTTATATATATACTATAATTATATTTATATATATTTATATATATGTGTGTATATAGATATACATGTATATATATTTATATAGATTTATATATAAACATGTGTATATATGTATATATTTATATACAAACACACACATATGTGCATATATAATAATATATAAAAGTGCATATATATACGTACATATATATAGATGATAATATATATACATATATCTATATATAGAATACATATACATATGTATATATATATGTATGTATATACATAAACTCATATAATTACATACATATACATATATATTTATCTATATACACATATAAATAAATATATCTGTATAAATAGATAAAAAGAGATAGAGAGAGTCAGGAAAAAATACACTTGAGTGTACTGATCGCACCGTAGATTGAAGTTGTGTTTACACACATAGAATATTTTTTTAAGAAATGTAAATCATTGTTATTCATTATTATAACAACGTCAACATTCAAAAGTTAAGCTCATTTTGATCATTCTAAGTCACCTTCTCATGACAACCAAAATTTGTACACAAAACTAATCTAGACTACATTATTCTTGTAGCCTTTAGATGCATGAGTTGTAAGTGTCCAAATGAGCCCAAATTTTATAATATATTCATAAAATTTATAACAAATTCTATCGTTTATATTTTCAAATTATTATTGTGTTTTGAAAACGGCTTAAGTGTATATAGTCTCTGGTACACTCGAGTGTATTCCAACCTCACGATATATACGTATATATGTGTGTGTATGTGTCTATGTATGTTTATATACATAATTATATTTATGTGCGTGTGTATACATGTGTATATATATATATATATATATATATATATATATATATATATATATATACATTTCATTCATTTCTCACACAGATAACTAAGTTTTCACTACCTGAGCATCCCAATAGGTAACTATTTGGTCAGAAAAGTAACTACCTAGACCAAAAAGTAACTACATTGTCATAAAAGTAACTATTTGACTAAAAAGGTACAAATGGGGAGAATACACAGTAAAATTTTAAAATAAATATGTAATTGTAAATCTGTTACAGCTATAACTGTTATGCATGTATTGTACCTAAGAAGGTAATGTAACCCTATACATGTGTAAAGTAGAAAACTCTAGGAAAATTAACTAATTCTGGAGGGGGTATCTACCCATGCTGGTAATAAAGATAAACTCATATATATACATATATATGTACTGAATATATATATATATATATATATATGTATATATATGTATGTGTGTATATATATGTATGTGTATATATATGTATATATATGTATGTATATATATATATATATGTATATATATATATATATATGTGTGTGTGTGTGTGTGTGTGTGTGTAAAAAAGTGAAACCACTCCTTTACTAGAAAGAAAAGATCACATCCCTTGAAACAAACACCACATAATTTTTTTTTGCCAAAGGGATGGATACCAATTCAATCAACATGTATGTATCAATACACAAAGAGTAGCAACGGAAAAAATCATTATCTAACAATTTACAAAGCTTGATAACATGATACAACATTTCTCCACATATAGGTATCTAAAAGGAAAACTAGGCATAAAAGACAAAGACCAAGCTGAGGGTCATCTAACCACCTCTTCAAGCCTCCCAAAGCTCAGCTACAAGGTTGATGTTGAAGTTCACTCTCCTCAATCTAACCTGGGGTTGACAGCATACCCCAAAAAACAGAAGAAGAAAAGAAATACATCAGCAAAAAGTTGGTATGTGTACGCTAAAGGAAACTTTGAGCAATTTAAAAAATAAGGACACCAAAAGTAAAATGCTTCCCATACAAGAGATAAGGACTATCCACATGGGCATAATAGAAAAGAAACATCACACCTTGATAAAAGAGGATACTTTCCATGAACAAATAAATAAATTCGTGCAACAAAAGCACATAGATGGGTAGTAGGGCACACACCCCACAAACATCATCAACCTTCATGCATGTGAGATAAACATAGTCCTAGAACAATATAAACACAAAGGCGGCCAAGGCTTCACATGCTTGAAAACCTGATAGAGAATGGCTCACCGTCAATCTCCCATTATCTATAAAAGTTGAGCCAAGGCTTCACATCCTTGAAACTCAGGTATGGGGTACACCACCACCATCCCATAAACAAAAAGGGCACACACCCAAAAACCAAAGTAATTTAAATTATTCTAGTGCTACTGATTCACATTGCATGTAAATATAGAGGCAAGTAAATAGTTTAGTCAGAAGATGATACAAAGGTTGCCATCACACAATGGACAACACAAACATATAACATCCAATTAAAAGTGGCACATAACAATAAAAGAGACCAACATGCACCACGGCACAAGATAGGATATCAAGAAATTATCCAAGTTCATAACAATCAAGATAGTTCACATGAACCATGGTATCAAAAGATAAGACATATTGTGCAGGCCAAAATTCAAAAGAATGATAAAGTAGGTGAATTGCTCAATATGGATGAATAGGGGATACAACATACCTCAAATCAGAGTCCAAACTACAAAGCACTCCTAAATCCAAGTCTAGGTCACCAAAGGCCTAATAAACACATACGCATATTTTGTGTCAATTTCATCACATTAACCAAACCCTAAAAACCATCTTTTTTATATATGTGTGAATTAGGTTATGAAAACTATTCCATATTTTAGGTTATGTTATTAGGAGTCCAAAAAATATTTTATTATATTTTTCTGTATTATATATAATTAGTTATGATTTTTACAAGTTAATTCATCCTTAATTAGATCCATTGAAACCATATTATTAATCTTTAGATTCAGTTATCAAAACATATACCATTAGTTAGATCTTATTTTTCTGATTCTAACAAATATTTTTCCATAATTTTCTGATCATCCGATAATTAGTTATTGTTTTTTAAAGAGAGGTCAATCAGATAATTATAAAAGTCACGTAAGCGTTTTAAAACGAGAGAGACAAGAGAGAGAGGGAGAGGCCTACATGGCCTGAGCCAACCAACCAAGACCAACTAAGTCAGCGCGGCACTCGTCCAGCTCAGCAACGCGCTCGCACAAAGCTAAGAGAAAGTTCATGATGAAAAGACGGATTTACCCCTTATCGACAAAACAAAAATGAAAGCGAAGAGAAGGGCAGAGTGGATATTACTCATGGAATTATCTTCTCACACGAAGAACACCTGAATCCAGCGAACAACCACTGAACTCCGATCACCAGAGCTTAAACCAAGGCATATCATGCGATGGGTGCAACAAGAGTTGTGCTCTAAAGACCCCGGCGATCACAATGAGCTAAACTGCGACGATGATGGTCAAGCGTAGTTGGAGAAAACCCAGTCGCCAAGACTAGAGGAACAAGGGAGTTCGGACAGAGAGAAAGGGCCATACAGAAACCAAAATAAGAAAGCGAGAGAGTCAAGCAACCAAAACCGCACTGGAAGCCAAGAAGAAGCGGCGAGAGATCGATCACAGACCCTCAATCAAAGCATTGCACAAAAACCAAACGAAAGGGGGGAACATTGTACCTAATAATTGAGAAAATGAATAACACCGAGAGCTTGATGTATCCCTCACGAACTGAACCCGAGAAAAAATAGGTATCGTCGTGCACGAGGTCCTTCAGACAGGGTCGCCGTTGCTGGAAATCTCAACTCGAATGGGGAAAAGGAGCAGCAGAGGAAACTGGACAAAAAGAGCAAAGTATAAATGTTTCTGGGGAACCAAGGATCGTGGGGAAAGCCCTATATATAGGGGCGGAGTTCAGGTTCAATGAGGAATCTGTGAGAACTAGGAAACAGAGGAGGGAAAGGAAAGTTCTCGTCGTCCCGGGTCTCTCGTGAGGGAAAGCCTACTAAAATAGGGATCGACTAACACAGAAAGTCTCAGAGATGGAGGAAAACAAAACCTGAGGTGTCGAAAGGGAAAGACGAAAGAGGAAGGCGCGGAGGAAAACTCACGTCATTGTAGCCGCGAGAAAGAGTCTGAGTGGAGGTAGGAGACAACTCCTCCGTCAGATTCTCATCTAAGGGATACGATGCAGTCCGAAATAAGTGGGCTGCATGACAGCCCCAGCTTAGGAAAAATCGAGAAATTAAATTGTATAAAACAAAGTGAAATCCAATAATACATGCATATTCTCTTTCCTCATTTAGGGGTTCTAGAATTATCCAAATTAAACCAAATTTTGCACATAAGTTAAGGTAAACATGTAGATTCCGAATATACACTTAGTTTTGCCTTTTGGAAACCTTTAATGGGTTAAATAATTAAAATGTCATTTTCTCTTTCCTCCTTCAAAAGAGGTGATAATATTCCTTAAAATTTGTGAAACTTCACCCTTAAGTCTTCCTAAGAGACCTGGATACAATTTTATTATTAATTTCACAAGTTGTGATTATTTATTTATTTATTTAATAAATAGAAAATTCTACACACTTTCTCTCTCCTAATTTACTCATTATTCAAACATTATCCAAATTAGTTGCAAATTTGTCCAAAGGCTTATTTTTATGTTTAGATTACGAATTTGGAGTTAATCTTCCAATTTGAGGGCATTAACTATTTTATTTCACTTTATTGGCCTAATTCCTATTTTCTTTTGATAAATATGCATTTATCTTCCAAATTAGATGATACTTGGCTCTTAAGTTACTTTTGAGCCAAGAAAACAAAATTAAGTATCAAATTATCATTGTAGATTTCCGTTTATATTTTTTGGAACAATATATTCCTCATTTTCAACTTTTATCCATTAAATTCCATATTATCTCCAATTATTACATTTATCATCTCCTTTATATATAATTTGAGTTTTCTCTTTTTTTCCTATTCTAAAAAGTACTGGAAGGTTCTAGGATGAAATATCTTATTATTTTTAATACTTAGTGACAATTTACACTTCAGACCCATTAAATAAAATCAAACTGGTGTATATGTGCATACAACCCTATATTAAGAATATATGAGAAATATTTATCCAATTAAGTTCTTTAATTTCTTATTATCATCCAAATGAGTCATTATTAAGCAAAAAAGTATTTTGTATTCTCTTAATTACATGTATTAGCTTATCCTTATTTGGCTAAGTCAAAAGGGTAAAACTATTAGGGTAGAATTCTATTTCTGGTTTGTTACAACACACCACCGCTTAAAGGGATTTCGTCCTCGAAATCAAAACATTCATAAGAAAACTTATTCACCACCCCTTAAAAGGGTTCATCTTATTATATCAAACTAATCACTACAACAATTGTTCATTTCCACGGCATACTAAAATGCTGTGAAAAATCTATAATTACGCCGGTATTGATTTTATCCGGTATTTTTCAATATGCCGGAAATATGTCGTTGAAAAGCGTGCCGCTAAAAGTTTTCCCGACATATTCACCTATGCCGGAAGGTATCAAAATCGGCATTGTGAACATGCCGAGAATAGCTGAATATTGCCGAAAAATGATTGCAATGCCGGCATATTAAGAAGCCGGAAGTAGATATAAAATGCCGACCGAACACGGAGTAGTGCTAGCATAGGTGAGCACGAACAGGCATTGGAAAATGCACTACGTGTGCAGGTGTGAGGGGTCATGCAAGTGAGCAGCCGCGCACACAGGGCTCAGCTTGAACTTGCACATAGGCTAAGACAGAAGTATGGGCTCACGGACACTCACGTGAGCTCCGAGCAAGCACACGGAGGCTCAAACGGGCGCATATACAGGCACACATGCACATGAGTACGAGGGAAACACAAGGCACTAGGCGCAAACCATACAGAAAATAGTACATGCAAGCATACATCTTTGTATATGGATAGAGGTAAATGTATAAAATGGTCAATAATATGAGAATATCTTTTTATTGATTTTTAAATTATCATTTCGTCTGAATAATGTTCTGATGCAAACATGATCAGAAAGGTATGAAGAAAGCCAAAATCTTGGATTCACTTTACAACATTCAGATCAGGCCACAAGGCCAATCACAATGGCATTGAGAAAAATAAAAGATAAAACCAGTACATCTTCAACCAACAACAAAGGTGACCACGATCAACTTCTATGTTGCGTCTTGGTGGATAAGAAGAAAAACCTTCCATCCAATGAAGCTTTTCAGACGGCAGTTGTTGAGATGTTACAACCATTGTGATCCAGAAGACGGATGCTATTAGAGGAAGGAATTTGGTACTAAAAGGGCCTGGTTACTTATTGTAGTCGCACCCAAATTTAGAAACAATATGACCCTCTCGCAAGCTATATCAGCTACCGTGAAATCCTCACAGAAAATCTCAGATCCTTGAAGCTGACATCAACTATGAAAGGGAGATCTTCAGTGTGAGCCTCCATGAGAACAAGGCGTTCTGTCTCTTCAACAATAGTTCCATTCCAGCTGAAGATTGCTTTCACCTCACCAATACAACTCAGGCATCTACATCGTTGAGCCAACATCCCTACACATAGAGATCCTCATTCTGCCAGATTCATGCAATGGTCCAGTGTAGCTGCCCCTGTAGTCAATATATGTAATTGTATTAGTTTTTCTCAAACTAGCATTCAACAAATTACTTCCGAGTATACTAATGATTAGAGAATTGTAAGAAAATCATTTATCATTTAGATTATTTACTTGATTTGAGGACCACGGTGCTACATGTTTCCATATGCAAGGACCAAATAGCTTAGTCATGCAATTAAGAAGGGAGGACACTTTAGAACCAGGATTATAAGATGAAATACCAGAAGTTGTAGATAGCACTAAAGATGCATACAAAAGTAACAGGAACTCATCACAAGTCGGGAAAGTGTCAATGTTTGTTACAAGAACAACACTGACAATATAATTCTACACCATCAATATAATTCTACACCATAACGAAAAAATTGTAAGTTGCATGAACTTCAAGAAACAAAACATGATCATGGTCTAAATAACTACGCTTGAATCAAAATAGAGTCAGGTTTAGCAGTAGTTGGAACTACAAACTGCCCATTGGCATCTACCATGTTCAACGCTTCAACGCACGAGTCCAGCAGATACCAGGCAAACCTCTATTTTAAAACTTATCAGTGTCGTCATTCACATAGTCCAACAGATACCAGGCAGAGTTGAAATCACGCCAGAATTGAAGTGATTCAGAATCACCGAACTCATCTGCTATTAGGGTACTAGAAAAGTCAGTACCCAACCTAGGCCTTAATTAGCCCGTATATGAGAACCAGGCTTCATTTGAAACAGCAGGTGGATGTCAACACATTAGTATGGATAGAAACAATTAGAATGATGAGCATGGGAATAAGGACCACGTAATTTTACAGGGAAAGAACTATTTCTAACACACTGATTACTAGTAAATCAAGACCACCATTCTTCATATCCCCGTTCCAAACCAGTGCATAACTTGTCTTTAGAAACGAGTTGTAGTTTAGTGCATAACTTGTCTTTAGAAACGAGCTGTAGTTTGGGTCTATAGAAAACCAATTATATAGCAAGCGAATGCGCTGTGACCTATGTGACTGATGGTTGTTTGAAGGGCTCACGAGAGGACGTGTAATAGATTATTACTTTGTTTAGATAGATTTCAGACATAATGCTATAAATTCTGCTAGTACTAGGATAAAATATGTGTTAACAGTCCATCCGACTCCATTTTTTATTTAAATAGTAAATGCATAGAATTACATCTGAGTTGTATATATATCACATTCAAGTATGAATATGATATTAGTCCAAATATAACATACCTGCTCAAGATCCCCAGAGTCTGTAGGTTTCATTCCTTGTAGTGGGTCAGGGAAATTCTGTTGCACAAAGAATTACAAGTAGGTAACTAGAACGTTTTCAACAAGATACAAATATAAATTAAGAGTAACGTGATGGGTACTGATAGCTGCAGTGAGAGTGACAAATATAAGAACAACAAGTACCAGGTAATTTTAAAGGGAATGAAATATTTCCAACACACAGAAATTAGCAGTATTTCAAGTTATATGCCCAACATCTACATGGAAGTAACCAATATCATAAGAATGATGCCTATTCTAGTGACATTTCTTATGATAATTAAGATAGTACTTATCGGAGTCACGAGCCCACATGGATTCTTGAATTTGGTTAGATAAGGTTAACCCACACACAACAGAAGACTTATAAGGGGAAAATAATATCATGAACATCATAATTAATCAAGGATATTAGCGGAACTTGATGAAGCAAGCTCCAATATCCAAGGTTTTTGTGTGTTATACTGTAGCAGCGGCCAAACAGGGAAATTTTGGTCCCTGATCAGCAAATACACAAGCTATTTTGTTCCGCCCACTGCCTTTAGTCTGATTCAGTATAACAGAAGTTGTGGTTTGGCTCATTTGATATATAGCAAGTGAATGCAAGTTGAACTAAGTAACCGATGGAGATATTTAGGAGGTACGTGGAACAAAAATTTCAAATCAAACTATCAAGATTGACTTTTGTAAAAGAATCAACATAATTTAAGAACTATACACCAAAACAATTATTGTCCTTGTCAGGGAAGCTTAACTAAACCAAAAGTAACAATTGTTGAGTCATGGTGTTGTCAATTAGAATCCTGTTAGTATCCATATTTCCTTGATTTAGAACAGATTAGACCTTGTTGGGATCATCGAATTTTAGATTCAAATGGTAAATGCATAGAATTAAATCTGAGTTGTATATATATCACATTCAAGAATGAACATGATATTAGTCCAAATATAGCATACTTGCTCAAGATCCCCCGGCTTAGTAGGTTTCACTCCTTGTAGTGGGTGAGGGAAATTCTGTTGTACAAAAAGTTACAAGTTGGTAACTAGAAGGATTACAACAAGATACAAATATAAATTATGAGTAACATGAAGGGTATTGATAACTGCAGTGAGAGTGACAAATAAAAGAACAACAAGTACCAGGTAATTTTAAAGGGAATGAAATATTTCCAACACACACAAATTAACAGTATTTCAAGTTATGCATGTTATATGCCCAACATCTACATGGAATTAACCAATATCATAAGAATGATGCCTATTCTAGTGACATTTCTTCTGATAATTAAGATAGTACTTATCGGAGTCACGAGCCCACATGGATTCTTGAATTTGGTTAGATAAGGTTAACCCACACACAACAGTAGAATTATAAGGGGAAAATAATATCGTGAACATCATAATTAATCAAGGATATCAGAGGAAATTGATGAAACAAGCTCCAATATCCAAGGTTGTTGTGTTATACTGTAGCAGCGGCCAAACAGGGAAATTTTAGTCCCCAATCAGCAAATACACAAGCACCTTGGAAACTCTTAACATACCTGATTTCCTTGATAAAGAAAAAAAAATGATGGTGTTACAGATGTGTGTGTCAATCTTCTAGGGAAGGAAACTCTTAACATACTTGATTCTCATAGTCATGGCATACTTGATTTCCTTGATAAAGAAGCTCTCGTGTAAGTGGAAGCATTCCCAAAATAACACCTACATCTTAGGAATGAAATATAACATTTATGAATGTATCTATAAATCAAGTTGCAAGTTCGTCCAATGTAAACAAATGGGAAACAAGAAATCTACATAACAATGTGGCTAAATTTAAGTCCACTTTTGGGGAAGCAAGATTGCAAATAAGAGCAAAGAGCATATTTTTCTAACCTGTTTTCAAAATATAGACCAACATGATTCTCAATGCAAATTGTTGGAAATAATATCCTCATAACAAAGTTTATTTTTTATGCTTAAATCTAGAAGTTGGTCTGTTTTTTCTTGTATATGACTTTAGTCTAACACATGAATTCACATGTTCCATGCATTCTACATGATGGTCAAAATGTCATCTTTCTACATTGATAGTCATGTTCTCATAGTGTAACTCAATTTTTTGATTCTTAATACCAACCCTGGAAGAAATAAGATTGTCAGAAGAGTATCAAGATCATACCTCAGAAAGAAGTCTTCTTTGGCTCTGTTACATAATTCCTTTGTCCAAGATGGTATATTATAGACTTGATAGAGCTCTTCGTATTCAGCGCGGTCCAATTTGTATAATGACCATTGTAGAACATCTAATATGGAATAGTAGTGGCACATAGGAATAAGACAAAACAAGTGTTACGTCAAAAAGAAATTAAGGACGGACATACCTATCACACCCTGTTGGGAGTATGTCTTAGGAATTGGGATGAATTCAGTCTAGTCTAAGAATGAACATGATCTCAATTACCTAATAAGAAAAAATGAAGAAACCAGACCCAATAGTTGGGTAGATTCCTTGTTGGCCCCTAGATGCTTTTTAAGGACTCCATGCTTGAGAAAGACTGGGAATCATTTACCAGACTTGATAGAGCTCTCTGTAGCTCAGGCCAACTTGCATACTGATGAATCACACATAAGACACAATGAATCTATTATTAGATATAGTTTAGGAGAGTTTCATTGATATCAGGAAGATCATTCCCAGTATAATAAAGTTTCTAACTGAGGTTTTGCCTTCTTCAATTCCTACCACACATACCAACTCCAGATGCACACCTAAGGCCCAACTAGTTGCGTTAGAAGGCATGATAGTCCCTGCAGTAACAACATTCAATAATAAGAAACTATATAACATATTCAAAGGGAAAAACATTATGTAAACTGACCAATATAGTGTGCGCTTGCTGGGCTTTGGTGATGTGCAATTACTAGAAAGTCTGGCACAAAAATAATTTAGGTGGACATGTACATGTTAGTAAATGACTTCAATAACATGTAAAATTGGATGGTGATTATCAATGCAGAATTAGTCCATTGAAATCAGAACAAACATATGACCAAATATTCAAAGAAAAGGATGTGTATAGAGGCAGAGCATCATACATACATGTTGATCCTTGATAGTCTCTTTAGCTTCTCAGGAAAAGCAATGTGCCCCCTTTCCATCATCCTGTGATCATACATGTTGATCCTTGAAGTAGTCAATGTGTATAAATGTGCATACATACACGTTGATCCTTGAAGTAGTCAATGTGTAAAAAAGAACAAAATATTTACTACTTAATTCCAAATATATGAAACATAACCAACCACACCATGCACTCATTCCGGTCATATATAATACCTTTACTAATTCTACGAACCAGTTTGTGAGAGATTTTCCAAATCAAAACCAAAGCCCAACAAACCAAGGACCAATGCACTTCTTTATAAATGCCTAAGCTTGATGGATGCAACAACAAGACTATATATATATTTAAAAGATTGATCCTAAATTAGTCTTTTAGCAACCACGGACTTTTAGCTTTCCATTCATAATACACGTGAGAAGCTCCTGCCTTATATTCATATCTTTTAAGTCTTTGCGAGCTTTTGAATTATCCTTAGTCTTCTCATCAATATCCATAATGGTTCCAATTAAACTATCACAAAAATTCTTCTCAATATGCATTACATCAAGATTATGGTGAACACGAAGACTCTTCCAATAAGGAAGTTAAAAAAAATGCTTTTTTCTTCCAAGCATGAGAAGGTTTTTCTTTTGAACTTCTTTTCTTTCTTTTTCCCAAGTTTGTTTCAAAGATGTCATGTAGTTGACTCAAAGCTTCTTCTCCAGATAGTTCTTGAGGACGAGGTCGTGGTTCTTGTTTCCCATCAAACGCGTGGTCATTCTGCCGCCATCTATGATTTTGTGGTAAGAATCTACGATGCCCCATATAACAAAATTTTCCCCCATGTTTCAATCTGAGAGACCAAGTATCCTTGTGACAAGAAGGGCATGCTAACTCACCTTGGGTGGACCATCCAGACAAATATCCATAAGCAGGAAAATCATTAATTGTCCATAATAGAGCCGCATGCATTTCAAAATTTTGTTTTGATACAGCATCATAAGCTTCAACTCCTACATCCCACAACTCCTTTAACTCCTCGATCATTGGTTGTAAATAAACATCAATCTTGTATGTAGGAGACTTTGGCCCAGGAATGATCAAGGATAAAATAAGATAATCTTGTTTCATACAAAGCCATGGAGGTAAATTGTATAGAATAAGGATAACGGGCCATATGCTATAAGAATGACTCATGTTCCCGTATGGATTAAATCCATCAGAATCCAATCCAAGCCTAACATTGCGAGGGTCTCTAGAAAAAGATGGATTCATCTCATCAAATCTTTTCCACTCTTCAGCATCAGCTGGGTGTCTTAGTTTACCATCATTTATGCACTTTTCTTGATGCCATCTCATCTCTGAAGCTGTTTGATAGCACATGTACAGTCGTTTTAATCTTGGTATTAGTGGAAAGTACCATAGAGTCTTAACATAAACCTTTTTTACTAACTTAACTTTTTTCCTTTTTTTTAGTCTTGTCTTTGGTTGTGTTGTCAAGAGAGGTATACTTCCACCTGCTAGCGCCACATTTTGAACATACATCTTCTTTCTTTTGATCCTTCCAAAACAACATGCAATGTTTTTCACAAACATCTATCTTTATATAGTCAAGTCCCAGGTCAGTAATATACTTTCTTGCTTCATAGAAAGATTTAGGCAATCGACAACCCTTGAACGCCTTTGATAACAATGCAATCAGACTATTAAAGATATTATTGCTCATTCCATGAAATCCCTTTAGCTGTAGTAATTTCATGGTGAACGATAACTTGGAGTATTCATCACAACCATCATAAAGTGGTTCCTTCGCATCTTTCACTAGCCTACAAAATTTAGCAAGTTCATCACTCAACTCATCAATTTCATAGTCTCCATCCATTTCATCAAAGTTTGGAACATGGTTATCAGGAAATCCGCCCATCCCTTATCATTCCCTCAATATCATCAGCCTCATCCGCAACATCATCAGCATCATCCTCAACGTCATCACTATCATTTTGATAATTGACATGACCTGATTCACCATGTGCTACCCAGCATGTGTAGCTCTCAATTATGCCATACACTATCAGATCAGCTGGCACATCATCCTTTGTCTTGCAACTTCCGTTGTTACATTTAATGCAAGGGCAAGGTATTAAGCCATCGACTTCTACATTTCTAGATGCAAATTGAATAAATTTTTCAACACCATTTCTGTATTCTGGTGATAACCTATTTTTATTTTTCATCCAGCTCTTATCTATTCCAGACATTGAATCCTACAAAAACAATGAGCTACAATTAATTCTAGATTTTAAGAAAATCATTTAAATTGGTTACTCAATAATTTTTGTGTCAATATTACATAAATATCAAACCATGTGAGCATTAACACTCAAAAAAAAATTGGAGTACATATAAAAATTCAGTGTATACGGTAAGTAAGCATACAACAAGTTATCTATACTTTGATATGTAAACAGACATAAAAAATTTAGATAAAACTCACTCAATTCCATGGGTTGAATGGAGCTCCTTTTCATTATAAACCACACAATGCTTAAAAATCAAAATCGCAATACACTATATTGAGCGGGGAGAATTGTTATTAGAGAACAAATTTAAAATATATAACCTATCATATATTGTATATTTCAGCAAATATGGAGATCAAATATTATGGTGCAAACTACCATTAGAATCCCTCAAACATTTTATCTAGATAGACAACTTGTTATTCAGGTGTAATATCAGTAAAAAATTTCATATCCATTGTTAATACTGTCAAGTACTTTATGCGCAAATTAATGCCAATTTCCTTGAGAAGTGTTTTTATAGTCTAATTCAATTTTGTAGCTTGTGTAGGGGCGGATGGTTTGACTCTTTATTAACACTAGATCATCGAGTTGCATATGCAAACTTCTAGGGATAGATACTTCAAGAGAAACTAAAGGCTCCAGGCTTCTGGGTTCATGTTCTCCGGACGAGATTTTAGTGTAATGCTCGAGTATTTGTTATATCTATGTTTTGGCTATTATTTAGATTAAAACATGAGCTATTGTAACATTGTGAAGAATAATATAAAGCAGTTCTAGTAGCAATTTAAATAATCATAAAAAATTAATAATTGAAGTGCTCAATATGTTGCATAGAACTTAATAGATTAAGTATGCAGTTCTGCTTGTTCCACTATAATTGCATCAAAAGTGACCTTTGTGTATAGAGAAAAATAAGCCCTTTTTCATGTTATAAGTACGGAACTATATTGAAATCCTAGTTTATCCTAGTGTATAGAGAACGTTGATGTGTTCTTTACAATATTCACCGATTTTATTGTATGAGGGGTCGCCTACTGCTGAACTTGTCTCTCGATGGTGATGGTTGCTCATTCTTTGGAGGAAGATCAACAGCCATGACAATATCATCGCTCGTTTATCAGATGGTCTTAGTTGATCAGTTGATCTTATTTCCCCCTTTCTGTTATAGGCGACACAGGGCATATGCATGGATGAGTGCAAGGTCTGGTACGGTGATAGTGGACACAATAGATCGGACAGTGGAATGGTAAGCGGAGCTTGCCAAGGATCCCCCGGAAAACCATTGCGTGTAAAATGTTTTGGTGCTGGAACAACAAGACCTTATTCATCGCATGATATGGGTGTCAAAGTCTGCTAATAACAGGGGCCCCTTGTGTGGATTTGTAGCCTTTGATCCATCGTCATCTACTCACTTTCTCCCACCACTCTCAATCAATGACCATGCTTTTTTGTGTGCATGTGCCTTACCGATTGGCATGTGTCCAAGTGCTTCCGACATTCTCAGAGATAACACCAACCATCGAGCTTTTCATGCCCCTCCACCGTCATTTCTGTTTGTGTTTGGAATAGTTTAGTTGCTCATTCAATAACCATTCTGTATCGTTTGACATTAGATGAAGCTTTTTAATCAACCATCTCTCCATCGGTGTTTTAATTCCAGAAACAGTTTCATGGTCTTATAAGAATAACTTTCTTTTATCTGATGCTTGAACCCTAATTCAGTTGATTTTGTTAGATTGATGCATTCATATTAATTTTTAATTGTCTATTTTTTCATTTATGCATGAATTGCTTTCTATCTTTGATAGGCGAGGATATAACATCTTTATCCTAGATAACTTATCCAATGAGGACATACATGGTGGGGTTGGTATTTCTTTTTTATCATGTCAAGTTGAAGGATACGATACCTTTTAAAGAAATCATATCTGATTTTTGACACTTCTACTCATATTGGGGTGTTATTATGTCATGTTTAGGTCAACTTAAGTTTGTTTAATCTAATTTAGACTACATTTACTAAAATTACACCATCTTTATTTTGTTTACTTATTGAACTACATAAGTGTGTCTCTTAAGTATATTACATCACATGTTCCCTAAGACGCAATTGGGTCTTATTCATATTAGATGTGGAAATGTTAGACGAACTGTTGAAAATGACATTTATATGCTGGTCGTCTGCTCATAGGGAGGATAACAACGGAAAGTGTTATATTTTTTGGATTTGGTTAGTGGAAAACATATACCTCCCAGCCATGTTACTTTCAATTACTCATTATGTATCCTTTCATGGAGATCTATCCTATCTTCGCATGAATTTTGTAACTACTCTCTTAAAGTAAGAAGCTATTTTTTGTGCTTATTTTCAATTATTTTTCAGAACTTGTCTCTAATACTGATCAAATTTTGTCATTATATTGCTTCACAAAATAGACTTAATTCATGTAGTGCTCGCATATATTCAATAAATAAACATGTCAGTTGCAGCAACATGGTTTTAGTTATTGTGTTTGGTTTTATGACTTAAATACTTCAAGACTGTCAAGTTTTGGTTATATTATCATATCTGTATTCTGATTTCAAGAACAAGATTATTCATGTTAGGAAAAGGCAGGTCAAATTTGTGGAGCTTGATTTGTGCCAAGGGAAAATTCAACTTTTTGGAGTGAACTATATGATAGTGTTATTCATGTATATCTATTATAGGTTCTGTCTGCATCTATTTTTGTTGGGATATTTTAGTGGGCATTGTATCATTTGCACTTGACATTACCTTTTTAAGCGATTGCTCAACTTAACAAAATTCTATTTGAACCTTAAATCGTTGTGTAACTGTAAACTTCATATTTTATTATTAACACCGACATGCATATTTACGCTTGTCTGATTTCACATTCCATAGTGCTATTACAAATTTCTGATTCAGATTTTGTTATTACAGAATAACTTACATGATTAGAGAAAACATATTATTAAGGTAATTGTAGGTTTGATACAAATGAGGAGACTTCCTCTTGACACGGGTTACTATAGCACACTGTAAAAGCTATTTCTTTCCCTATTCAATCATTATTTTCCATCTAATATGTCTCCTCGACTTGAATCCCTATTGTATCGTGTTGCCAATGGGATCAGATCAGCCTAACAAACCTTGCCACAAACGTTATCGTTCTATTTTTAATATATGTTGGTATATTCTTAAGTTCACTATGATAAATTTTGTGTGTTTGCTTGTCGTTGAAATGGTTTGCGTGGCTGGTGATATAATGTGTGTTTAACATTGTGTCTAACTGCTCAATTATTTGTTTTGTCCCAATTATTCGTAGATTACTCTCATTTGAGCTGGCCGTGGTTGATGCTGGTTTGAAGTATATTTCAATTGAATCTTCTTTTTCATAGAAGTGTATATTTTTATGTTGCTTCTATTACAATAATTCAAGAAATCTAATATACTATTGTCAGGCCCGTGCATGGCACGGGTTTATGGCTAGTGATAGTAGATAGTGTGTACTTACACCATACAAAAAATACAAACAACATTATATACCAAAATTAGAACAACAATACTTAGAACATATCAGTTTAATTAGAATAAACTTATAAATAAGTACAACATATCAGTTTAATTAGTAAAACTTATAAATAAAGTTAAGTACAACAATATACCCATACAATCAGTTTAGTTAGAACAGACCAGCAATAAATAAAACAAGATCAACAATACTTAGAACGGATCAGTAATGAAAAAACACATATTGGAGGTGCAAGTGAATCATACCAGTAAGTCACCAGCACTGTTGTTGCTTCCCTTGAAGCCCAGCTCATAGAGTCTGAAGAGACTGTAGATATCAAGTATAAGAATGAAATTTTAAATAGATGTAAGAAAATACAAATTACAAGTACCAAGTGGCAAATACCAATTAGCACAGATCAGCAACAAAGAAGAAAAAGTAAACAGAAAAGGAGCTAATACATAGGATCGACTAATACATTAGCAATTAGCATAGATTGTACAAATCAACGTACACATAACATGCTATATCTATCCACTACTAAGGATTACAACATTGCAATGAAACTAGCAATAGATTCGGAGGTGCGAGTCAATCATACCTAGAACAGGAGATTGAACGGATCCAAGCCAACCAAACACCTTCAGAGCCCAGCTAGTGGTAGTGACAGCGACGCCTTCAAAAACAAACATTTTCATCGTCATCTAAGGAAATAATGATCAATGGTGGAGGAATTCCAGCGATTGTTTAGATCAACCAGTTAAGAAATAAGAGATGAATGGATATCTTGGATGCCATACTTTGATAAAACGTTATTGATTGCTTGCCTCGAATATGCACCAATGACGTGATCATTATCCCAAACTTGTCCTGCTATTGTCTTTGCGATAGGCATTGTGATTATACTAGAATTGACATTGTGATATATACCTCGCACCTAGTCGGACGTGCGATTGTCACAGGAACATAGTGCTTAAACCAAGACCTTAGCATCATTGACGAGGAGAAACGGAACCAAACATAGTGCATAAACCATGACCTTACCAAGGTCAGTGAAGTCTAGGAAAATGAAGGGTGTGATGCAATGCTCTCTTTTCATAGTCTCAAGCAGTATGCTTATTGAATGACTAAAGAACTGAAACAAATAATGAGATAATCTCCCTAATAAATTAACATAAATTCTGATCAATAGAATAAATTCCTAAGCTTAAGTTTTGATTTAAAAATCAAATGACATTACTTTAAAAAAATGGTTAAGAAAGAAAAGATGAAAACATTTACATTTTTTTATTTTCATCAAATTCTCGTATTCAAACCTTTACATTTGATAAAATTCACATATTTATTCATAAATCACCATAGTTATTTATAAGATCAACCTAATCTCATTTGATTTATTAAAACAAATCCAATCTTAATATTTATATATGGTTTAGTTTACATCCGATTATATGCACATAAAAGAAGAAGCTTAATAGAATACCCCATCAAGGAAAAGTAAGAGTACATGGACAAATTTAATTAAGTTATTCTATTTGCACATTCTTTGTTATGACCTCTCTACACATGAAATTTTATTTAAAATAATATACAATAAAAAAGACTCATATATATCACAGTGGGTATAAAACTCCATCTCGATCTAGGATAAACATGTATCAGCAATAAATTAGGTATATTGAACATAAAGTAAATTTGTAGGTAACCTTACAAGTCTATTGAATAATTTAATATGAAGTAGTTTTGATTTATGATAATGAAACAATTAACAAAAAGGCATTCATTTAGATCAAATAATGGTTCTTATTTACCATGAGATAGTGTATTTATTAACATATCAAAGATCACTAAATTGCATCTGTAATACATCTTATTATAAGTAATATAGTAAAATGAAATAAATTAAACACTAGGGATAGTTACATAATTTGTCACGCTTGTGATTCTCTGCCATCCAGACTAGGAAGATATGTTATAGTCACAAAAATGAGAACCATAGGAGATATGACCATAAAACCTAAACTATTATTACAACTACTAAAGCCTCAACATTAAAAGATGTATGTAAGAAGCACACTGTAGAACATACATCAAAGTTCACTTGTAATTGAGTTTTACCAAATAGGTTTCATGTTAAGTAGTTAAAATCAAGATAATAAACATATTCTAACAACATAGTAACTAATTCAAGCATATATGAAAAATATTCAATCATAACAGTATTGTCAGTTATTAGTAAATGGAATGTGACACACATTCAATTAATTCTTTTCTCGGATATCCTCTCTTATTTATTTTCCTTGAATCTACTTGGATCTCACCTCACCAACAAGAAGGAACCATGCTTAATTCTCATGTCAAGGAGTTATGTTCTTCTTTCGATTCAACAAAGATCAGTAAGGAACAACATGATTAGAGGAATAAAAAACTTGGATCTAATTTATATTGTTGGAAACCGAGGTGTTGGGCACCTTCCAAAAGGCCATATGAACCTGATGAGCCCAAACTTGGGTCTCGCGGTGGTAAAAAATGCAATATAACCCCACCCCCCAAAGAACAACAGGAGGAGAACAGGGGAATCTTGACAGAGATTACAAAACACCAGAACTGAGAGAAATCAAGTTCTCAGATATCTTATTCAAGCCACGAAGTTGGTAGAGAAGAGCATGGGTGAAACGACCCTCGGAGCACCAGATTTGACCGTACGCTAGGTGGAATAGTAAGAGAAGGGGGAAAACCAGGAACTCAAGAGATACCTTGATTCCATGCGGACAAAAGGCCAGAAAAGCTTGTATATGTCTCCATAAAAATCTTACAACACACAACAGGGCTCGAGGATAGAAGGAGCACCAAGGTGATCCTGAGATGGTCAAACTAGGTAAGTGGAGAAGGTTGGCTGAGTTCGGGAGAAAAGGATGGTGAAACAATGACTTCTTTGGGTTTTAGGGATGGCGTGTGTGGTTTTAGGAGCCACACTTATATAGGTGGTTGTCGTGAGGGGCCATATTTCTAACCAGAGTGGGAAACAAGAGAGGAGAGGAAGAACTCTCACCGATCGGGGAGTTCAGGACATGGAGTCCCATCAAATTTGGGAAACCTTCAGTAGGGCGAGAGGATGGTGAGGGGATAGTTTGTGCTTGCAACTCAAGGTCCCGTTTGGATGGAGTACTCATGAGTACACATGTAGTTTAAAATTTTGGGAGTTTAACCGCATGACAGTTAAATGCTGCTGTTTAAGAATTCATTGTTTGCGTAGCCACATATATATTTTCTCATGTCACCAAACAAACAACAAAGGTACACAAACAGAACTCTCGACCGCAGATTTTTCTCAACTACAGATTCACAAAGGAAAAATAAGGAGAAGATGGGAAGCAACAAAGGAAGGTGACAATGGAGGGATGTGAGCAGCTGATAAGGTGTCGGTTGAGGTATGGAGGAACGCAGTGGCGGAGCCAAGATTTTAATGTAGGTGGGGCACTAATGTTAGATGAAAACTTGGTTATAAAACCACATACTATATTCCATGTCAATGTAAATCCACCACCGAGCATGCTCATTTCCATTGCATCGTAGAAAAACTTGTTAATTAAGGCGGGATTGGTTTTCTTCTAATTTTTCTACAACTGCTTTTAACTTAAGCTCATAAATTGGTGTAGCAATGGCCACTCCATTATTACAACCTCTTTTTTTCACCAAATTGTAGTTTGATATTTTATTTGAATTAGGAATTTTTCTATCTTTATTTAATTACACTTATATTGATTAGTATACATGACAAAAGGAAGAATACCACAATATTCACGTATTGTAACATGATGAAAGAATATAAGATAGGCATGAAAGAGGAGTTTGATTGAAAGTTAGATGAAAATTATGTAACTTGAATTCCATTGACAACGGTGGAGTGATATGGTGATAAAAATATCCAACTACTACTCACATGAGACAGTGCCTCACATTTCCACACACTACCCTACCCGTCAAGCCAAGTTGTATCACCGATAGCTGTAATTTTTCTAGTTGGTTATGTAAAAGAAGAAACAAAAGAGTAAAAGGAATCACCAAGTTCATGATGAAAACATCCCAAAAACAATGATGGCGCATCTTTGTGATGTCCCAAAAATCAATGAAAATTTCTGTTGGAATGACGATAAAAGCAAGAATACAAATAAGGTATATCAATGATAATAGAAAAACTAATAAAATCAAAAGTACTTGTGATGAAAAGCACAATAAAATAGAAGACGGTTTTGTCAAAATGGATCATATCTAAAGATCGAAAAGTATATAACATGACTGGAAATCTGTACGTGTAAAGAACATGAACAAATGAAATGGTGCTAAAGAAAGTCAGTGTGAATTATTGAAATAGTCCAACGAGAGACTCATACGGTCATTTCTACTCGTTGTTAGCTTAGAATGCAATTTACTTAATGCACTACAACGTAAAGCTTTACAATTGCTCCCGATATTGTAATTATCTTGTCAGAATTTGCCAATCCACCTGCCGGAAACAAGTGTCAATCGTCGTGTGTCATCTGTGTGAACAAACCAAGGCACAAATAAGGCGTCTGACTTCTTATATCGAAAACTACCTAACAGAGTTAGTAAGAGGCGGACTAATTGGCTGGAACTCCCGATAATCATATGTATTCAAGTGTATTCCTCATCGTCATTTCAGAACTTATGGTTTTATTTCTGAAATCTGGGTGAGGCATGTGCTTCACCAGGCCCAGGCGTGGCTCCGCCACTGGAGGAACGGGTGTTGACTGAAAGAGGGAAACGGAGGAGATGGATGTGAAGGGAGGGGGAAGAGCAGCGAGTAGCAACCAAAGCTGGGGGAAGATTATGACCAGGAGGAACCAAAGAGGGAGGGAGGGAGCGAGGAGAAATAGGGTGCCGCTATAGAGAAGGAAGACGCGAAGGGGATGATGATTGCTAGTCCGAGAAGAGACGAAGATGCGTCGGCGGTGGGCGGTTGGGACGCGTTTGCGAGCTTTCTGAAAGACGCCAATTTTTGCGGGATTTAGAAGCCTGCATTTAACCGCATCAGAATACCACGCCGTCAATACCCGTAATCATCGACTACCCAGCTAAACATCCAAACCACGTAATGATAAACACTGGTATTCTGAATACTTGATTTAAAATGGCCCCTCAAGGAACTGATTTTCATCAGAACCACGGAAGAACGGGTTAAGCAGAGCGAGGAAGAAGGGGTCGGGGGAAGAAGAAGAAGGGGAGGAACCTATTTTTCTGGAGACGATCTTCACGAGGAGACGCCCTCTCCTTCCTAAACGTGGAGCCAGATCTGAAGTCGTGGTGGAAGTTGGATCCCAGAGACGCGAGCCATGGTGGAGAAGAGGGGGAGATCGTGAGAGAGGAATTCGGCGGGAGTGGAGAGCCGTGTAGAGACTGGAAGAAGGTTGCGCGCGGCTAGGAGAGTTATCACGAACGGCGCAAGCGGGAGAAGGGGGGTCGGCCGGCGTCGTCGGGGGAGCGCAAGAGAGGGAACGCGCGAGAGAAGGGGAAAGGGGAAAGAGAACGCGCGATAGAGAGAGGCAGTTGGGATAATGCGCTGCTAAAAAAACCCGCCTCGATATGCAAATTGAATTACCGGCAACTTGTTTAGAAAATGCCGAAATATAATGCCGTGAAATGTAACATTTGTTCTAGTGAATCTTCAAATACAAAAAGGATCAACTATGCTTATTACATCCAACTACATAAGCTTCATGCAAAAGGAAACACAACTTGTAAAGACTAATATAAGGGACTATGGGTTAACTTGCTCTTGCTCAACATCATTAATTCTTCACCATCCAAGACAAAAACTCTACCAGCTCTTCTTTCCACAGGTCTTCCTCTATTATTGTTACCATTATTGTTGTCTTGATTCTGAAGAGGTGTTTGTTGTTGTTGTACTGGAGCTTGACCATTATGACGCTTAGGGCAATCAGGTCGGATGTGTCCAGGTTCATTACAATAGTGACATACCATTGGTGTATTATGATGAGGTTTGTCCTGAGAACACTTTCTTGGAGGATGGTAACCATTGCACTTAGCACACTTGTTCCTTTTCTGTTCATCACCTGATGACTTCCTTTTCTTGTCGAATGGGTAAGACTCCACAGCCAAAGCTTTATCGACAAGGTCAAAGATAGGTGTGGGATAAGAGTTACGCCCCACGTTGTAGTTAGGTCCACACCCCAGAGTCAGCGCAGTGCTTGGGTGAGGACGTGCGAAACGCTGCACTGGAGCGGACGTTCACCCTCAGCACACCAGCTGTAACGTCGCTGGGCCATCCCGGCGTGAAAGACGCGGGAAGGCCGGGGTCCGTCTCCGGACCAAGACCGATGTACCTTACGCAAGATGTCTTGTTGACGACGGGAGGTAATGTGGCCATTGCGCCCGAGAAACCAACCCCTGCGCGATGGATCATGTACAGGGAACCTACGCGGACCTCCTTGCCGTCGAAGTCAAGGACGGGCTGTGCATAAGAGGAGATTGCGGCGAATACGGTGAGGGCAGCGGAGATAACGTGGACAAGTAGTGGGCCGCATAGCTTCATAGTTTACAGTTCAAATAGCGCTGAATGGATTGTGATTGATCTCCATCAAACTAAATAGCGGGTGTATCGATTCATGCATACCATCTTTTACCACGAAATTTTTGCGGACTTTTACGTTATTTGAGGTGAATGATAAACTAGGGAGGAGTTGTCAAAACCGTCAACAAAATCGATTCAAATGGTTTATAAAGTGTACAAACAAGTCACCTTTGACTAGCCCGAATAGAAGTGAAGTAAGACCATTACAATTTCTACAGTCCGGGTTGAAACTATTAGCAAGATAACGAGAACCCTGTATTATCCTAGAAGATCTTGCACATAGGTTTTGTTTTGTTTGTAAAACAAAAACCACCTTATCTGACCCATGTTTGGTTCATTGAAAGAAAAAGAATGTTACAAGACAAAAGAATAGGCAAAAAAACCTAAATGGCACGTTCTTGAACTTATTGCCCAAAATGGCACATTTGCAGGCCAATCCGTCCCCTGCCGGGACGCATTGCTCTCTCGGGAGGCAATGCGTCCCCAGTTGAGGACAATGCGTCCCGCAGCCGGACGTATTGCTTTTTTTTTATTTTTTTTATTTTTTTTAATTATGATACCATGTATACCATGTATATTATATATACATATATATATGTTAAAATGCTAAATTAATATAATCTAAATTAACTTATATACAATTAGACATATATTTAAAATAATATCTAAGGATAATAAAATAATAACAGAATATTATATTTATCAAAACATAATATTTATAAATGTAGATAAAAATATTCAAAATTAATAGATATAATACTAAAATTATATAATAAAGTTTAAAATTATAAAAATAAAGAAAATATATACATGTATTTATTTGTAAACTTAGAAGAAAAAAACTAATATAGCAATAAAAATAAGAAAATACTAATATAAAAAATAAGAAAATAATAATATAGAAAAATAATATATATATATATATATCTGTATATGTATATATATGTATATATATATATATCTGTATATATATATATATATATGTATGTATATATGTATATATATTTGTATATATATTTGTATATATTTGTATATATATTAATATTTGTATACATATTTGTATATATTTGTATATATTTGTATATATATTTGTATATATATATATATATATTTGTATATATTTGTATATATATTATTTTGCTATATTAGTATTTTCTTATTTTTGATATTAGTATTTTCTTATTTTTATTACTATATTAGTTTTTTTCTTCTAAGTTTACAAATAAAAACATGTATATATTTTCTTTATTTTTATAATTTTAAACTTTATTATATAATTTTGGTATTATATCTATTAATTTTGAATATTTTTATCTACATTTATAAGTATTATGTTTTGATAAATATATATGTATATGTATATAATATATATATTATATATGTACATATATATATGTGTATGTAATATATATATATATATATATATATATATTATGTATATTATGTATATATATGTATATATATTATGTGTGTATATATATATAATGTATATATATATATGTATATATATGTATATGTATATATATATATATATTATGTATATATATTTTGTATATATATTATGTATATATATATTATGTATATATATATATATATATATTATGTATATATATATATATTATGTATACATATATATCTTATGTATATATATATATATATTATGTATATATATATATTATGTATATATATTATGTATATTATATATATATATATATTATTTTTCTATATAAGTATTTTCTTATTTTTATTGCTATATTAGTTTTTTTCTTCTAAGTTGACAAATAAATACATGTATATATTTTCTTTATTTTTATAATTTTATACTTTATTATATAATTTTAGTATTATATCTATTAATTTTGAATATTTTTATCTACATTTATAAATATTATGTTTTGATAAATATAATATTCTGTTATTATTTTATTATCTTCAGATATTATTTTAAAATTATGGCTAATTGTATATAAGTTAATTTAGATTATATTAATTTAGCAATTTAACATATATATGTATATATAATATACACGGTATACATGGTATCATAATTATAAAAAATAAAAAAAATAAAAAAAAGCAATACGTCCGGCTGCGGGACGCATTGGCTTGCAAATGTGCCATTTTGGGCAATAAGTTCAAGAACGTGCCATTTAGGGAATAAAAAAGGGTAAATGTGCCATTTAGATTTTTTTGCCAAAAGAATAATAGTTAGGATGGGAAGTGAGGTAGCAATGCAGTATAGACTGTTGTCTTTTGAATTTCACATTTCGGTATCAAAGAATACATCCAGTTTAGCTTTTTTCCTATAAAAAAATTTAAAACTATAACTTGGATTTTTATCAATGCATTTGATTTTTTTTTTGGATTTGCATGGGCCGAAGCCCACCCCCTCTCCAAACAGGTGCCAGAGCCCGGATGACCCAAGAAGTTGGTAAATACAGCTCACCCGAGCGGAATCGAACCAGGGACCCTTCATGAGGTTGGTAAATGCATTTGATTTTATAGAAAGGTAAAGTATATAGAAATAAAAGATGCATCTTTGTTATGGAGCCCATGTCAGGATTTCGGGAAAAAACACAATGAACAAAGAAAAAAAAAACTTCCTGCATGACACACGAAGAGTATTAGAAAAAAATCAAGTCCTCTTACGAATGTATGAATCGGATACGTTCTCAATAATAAAATTAGCGTACCGCTAGTTTCTTTGCTAGTTTAGTTTTTGGCTCCTACTAAATCTCAGTGAATCGGTTGTAGTACTTACGGATTAATGATTTAATATTTTAGTTAATCAAATGATTATATCTAAAATTAAAGACTAAAAATATATTGATGAAATGTGTGGTTAAATGAATCTTGTGTACCCTAAATTGATTATCTATATGAATCTTGTGCGTTACAAGTGAGACGAATAATTATTATTACATAACACTATTTTGTATCCACTACATCCTTGAAATGATCATAGGAAAACTAATATATATTTATTAAATTAATTAAATGAATTGTGATGTGCAGTTTTATAAACTTAACATGATAATATTAGCTACTAAAGATTAATATCACATAGGCCCAACGGAAGACCATAGAACATGCCCTTGAAAAACATAGGAGAAAGGGATGTATATGAGTAGAAGACTGTTGAGATGATGATTTTTTTATTAATAAACTTTTACTTAGGTATACGGTTTTGGTGCTACATTAGGCCGGTGGGTTATTTCCTTGTTGTATCTCCAACATCTACCAAACGAGGTATCATAACTAGGTTTACCCCAACACTAGGCACGTCATATCACCTTCCATTTCTTATTGAGTTACTCCCTTGTGTATATGAGGTATTCTGGTAGTGAATGGATATCATGTTAAGGTCTCACGCATATACGACAGGTAATACGTCAAAAACGAAACTTATTTTTTCTAGGAATTCTTCTAGTAGACGGAGTGTTAACACATGAATTATAATGAAAGGAGAAGTTTATGGATAATCGATAGTAAAATGAGGGAGAGTGGACATGAAAATTCCAAATGGACGGTGAAAAGTGACAAGTTGAAACTATTTAGCAATATAGATATATGTACATTATATTTTGTTTCTTCTTACAAATATGTAGACAAATTTTCAGATATGAAGTTTCTTATTGATTCTATTTATGCGTATTGAAATTTATTTTTCTAAAGTACAAAATAAGAAAAGTAAGAGAAGTATCATTTGAAATTTATCAGGAATTGGGTATTGAATACATTTTAAAATTTGTTGTTGTAAGTTTTTGTTGTACTTACTGTTGAATTTAATCTCAATTTTTTATCTAACTCCAAAGACCCAACCATAAAAAAATTAATTGGATGTTTCCCGGTCCATATTTGATGTAACACGCCGGAACAACGTCGATACAACGAACTTGAACCCAACACTTAGAACATCGCTAAGAGCTCATGAGTGCATATAATTGTAATAAGGTCGCCTTACATTTTCCTTAGGTGTGAGGCCTCCAATCTACTATATCGGACTTGCTGTACCAGTTGTGTTCTAAAATATCTTTGCAATCCATTAACCTAAAAACCCACCTCTAAAAAAACTAATGAGGTGTGTACTAGGTGGGATTAATAGGGACACGTAGGACAACAAGTTCAGAATAGCAAATTTGAACCCAACCACGAGAGGAGGCACATACTTCGCAAAAACAACTCGGAACGTTCTCCGTGTGACACCCATCACGGTCCAGCCACTCACGCTGTACGCCCCCACCTCCAGACAGATGTTCCTGCATGCGAGGCACGTGCAATGCGCTAGTGTGTCCCCTGCTCGTCCATCGCCCTCACCTCGAGCCAACTTTGGCTCCTAGGGGCAGGGCTTCGCAGTCCCCTACCTGTAAGATGGCCGTGAAGGGCCCGACGTCATTAGAGTTTGCCTGGCCGGCGGTCCACACACCGGCGTCGGCGCAGCGCTTGGGCAGCAATGTGAGAAATGTGACACTAGAGCTCACGTTAACCCATGGCACACATGTCACTATTAATCTTTACAATACACACTCATCATTAATTTTTTGAGGGGTTGAGTTTTTGGATTAATGTATAGTAGATATTGTCCGGGACACAACTGAAACAACAACTTTGGGACAACAGATTTAGAAGCAGCAAACATGCAGCGGTGTCACTAGGCCATCCTGGTGTGGAAGACAGGGGACAGTCCGGGGTCCGTCTCTAGGTTAAGACCGACGTACCTTGTGCATGATATATTTTTGACCGCGGGAGGTACTGTGGTAATTCTTCCGAAGAAATTAACCAAACCCCACCAGGTGGATCCAATACGTAGAACCTATACGAGCCTTAGCCACTATTTAGTTCAAGACTAGGATTCTGTAGTTTGGATTGGGTTATTCGGAGTTAGTCAGTAGATTTGGATTGTGATAGTCTCGATGCAGTCTGATTCTGTTTGGCAACCCAGTCTAGTTCTGGTTAGCTGGTCAGGATTTAGTCAGGATTCAGTCTGAATCTATTTGGCTACCAGTTAGGATCCAGTGTGATCTTGTCTAGCAACCTAGTAAGGATTTGACTATCATGTACTATTCTTACAGAATAATTTTAAAAATAATGACCACAAAACTATGCTGACAATACAAGATTAAAATTTATAATAAATATATAATTTTATACATGATTGATTTTGTTTGTTGTTTTTTATGAATATGAGTTGAGTATTATTACTTTTATATATATATTTAAATTAAATATTACTTTAACCACTACTGTATGAATGCATGGTATATGTCTTGTAGTATGTATGCATACTTGTGCATTTTTGTATAAATCGATAAGTAACAAAATAATTGACGAGACAACTTAAATTTGTCATAGTACACAATATTCTGTTATACAAAACAACATAAATTACACAAACGTACCATCACAATTTGAAATATAAAAAGGTCATATGGCATTAGGTATATGTCTGTTACGCAATATTCTAGCACCCACAAACAACTTAAATTTGGCGACTACAAAATGAAAGCTTCAACAAAAAAGTCTTAGAAAAAGCACTAATATGCAATCACTGCACTCGTTGTCTGCATCATTATTGGCTCCAACGATATTATTTTGTTAGTCTGTCTCTTTGATTATCAGTTGTTGCACATGGTTGAGAGCTTCCCATATGATCAAGTTGTTGTTGTATTGCCGGCTAGTGAGTACGGGGACTGGTCCAGAATCTGTGTGGAACTACATCTACAATTTTTAGCACTTTCCACCTTGTCTTAAAGATAATCATATTTATGCCAATCCTCCCAATTAATGTATGGAATTCTACAACAACATCACACCAACTATGACGTACATGAGGACCACGCAAGAAACACAAGTAGTATTGACGACCCAACACTGTGTCGAGTGCGGCTTATAACTCATCATCCCACTGAAAATGATTCATTGTGTCAGAGAGCGTTTGTAGCATAGACTAATAACTGTCAAACCAATGTATTAGATGAAAAAATAGGTGGCAGAAGTGGAACCAATGTATTCGATAGCAAAAAAATAGGTTATAGAAGTGGACTTAAAATAATACAAATGATTGATACATGCGCAATAAAAGATATAATAAAATATAATTAGATGTAAGGTATAAGAAATATTGTTCAACCAGCAGTACTAAAATAAACCAAACATCATCAGATTCATATTCTAATTCAAATACGCATAAAAATAATTGTTCCACACAAACAAAGATGAGATAGCTTACATCATAACTTAAACTACGAAAAAAATGATAATATCATGTCTAGATATTGGGCAAATGCGACATGGTCTAAGAGAGAGCAGACAAAAAAAGGAGCGGTGTGTCCTGAGCAATAGGTCATGGCGATTTCCTAGATCTAGAAACCCACAAACAGTCTAAGATGGTGACCATCGACTTTGCTGCCCATTCTTCAGTGTAGAGGTAGGTTTTTGTTGATCTTGGGTAGGACCGTCCCAGTTGGCCCAGTTTAGGGCCTCATCATACTCGTCCCATGACACATGATACTTTTCCTGCAATGCTGCCTTGTCCTGCTGTTTGATGTCGTCTTTCAGTCAATCAAACAACAAGGGCAAATGACAAATAAGGTGAGTGACATCGTCCTTACTTTTTTCTAGACTCGCATATGTGGCATCCTCATGTGAATTTGGAGAATTAGACTGGGAAGGCTCGCAATAGTTGTGCTTACATACAAGTTTTTCGTTTACATATTTCTCTATCTTTGCACACGACATCAACATCTTTTCAGACTTTGAACACGACTTTAAAAATGGCTTCGACATCTAAACATAATAAATAAGTAGAAGTTTGAGAAAATTATGGTAATAACAAAGTAAGATGACAATAAGTTACACAAACTAGGAAAATAGTTAAGATAAATTGAAATAAATAGTAGTGTATTTGACATAAACTTCAACAAGTACTAGTTCATAATCATTACAAAAATAAAAGTTGGTGAACAGACATAAATAGTTACTCATTTGACCAAATATTAAAAATAACAAACTAATGATCACAAGAATTTTCAACTAGTGTTCATAATCATCGGATCAAGTACATTTTTACATGCATACAAAACAAAAAAAAAGTATGTTGGAAAGGTGGTGAACAATTTCTTGCAACTTTATTTGTTGCCTTCACCATGTAATCCCACAGCTGCATCATTGTTGTTTTCAACATTGTTTATATATTCTGCAACTCATGGGGGTTAAGTGCGACGAATCATCACAAAGTTGCATAGAATGACGTTTTGCACGGACAATGGATGAGGAGGCACAAAATCTCCCAAAAGGAAATGACTTTCTCTAATGAACTCTCTCCTGAGGTACTGCCATCGATTTTGCACCTCACTCACAAATATGTAAGGCACCTCTGTTATGTTTTAAAAGTCACACCACACCTCCCTCCAAGCCTGTATAATATATACTCCATTCACACATTTTCCCAGGTCATATTGGTTTCTCATCAAACCTTTGAGGACCATATCATGCTCTGTACACCATATAACATATGGCGTCGCGCCTTACCCAACCATAAGTACAAATTCTATGTGTAATATATTGTAATAGTAAGGGTTCATTTCACAATCGTGCGGACATAATATGATAATTCAAATATAAAGATTAATGTGCATATAACATATGACCTCCTATCTGATGAAGACATAATCAAACAACATTCTGATAAAAAAGAGCATACATAAAGTAGCAAGCTTATGATGTAGCTTTAACAACAAGCAAACTCAGGGGTCCGATTGCAGGGCATAAAAACAAAGTATACATACAAGAGTAAAAGGAGGTATTCTTGCAACTTCATTTGTTGCCCTCATGACCTACTCCCGCAACTCCATTTTTGTTGCTTTCAACATTTTTTAAGTGTTCAACAACTCCTAGGGGGATCATATATTGTACTAAGGGATGAATAGGCAATAAATGTTCTAAAAGGAAACAATTTTGTCTAATAAAGTCTTTGCTTAGAATCTTCTAAAGGGATTTCAACTGGTTCAAAGATATGAAATGCATCCCTGTCATGTTTCGAATGTCACACCATGTCTCCATTGAAGCCTCTCGAGTATAAAATCCATTGATACATCTCCCCATGTCATACCAACTTCTCATCACATCAAGTAGGATCTGGTTGTGCTTCGGACACCACAAGGCAAAAAGGCTCGTGGGTTGCCCAACCATATTACAGATTATGTATGTAATACATTATAGATGTAAGGGTGTATATCACAATTATGTGGATATAATATGATTTTTCAGATTTAAATAACATACTCTCTCCTATCTGTTCAAGCATAAAACATTCAAAAACATTACGATAAAACTCAGCAACCTTATAATATAACTCAAACTACATTACGATAAAATTAAGAAAGTTTGTAATGTTAATAACATCCATCTATATATAACACTTTCATTCAAGCGTATGGTGTCATTGAGGTGAAAGAATGTCCAAAAGAAGACTACAAGTTTCCTCCAACTTGTTAACAATGGTTTCTATAACTTCATGCTCGTATTTTTTATTGGTGTAAACATCTTCAGCGTTGTGATTTATTTCAACAAAGTCCTACAAGTTCATTATCTGGACCTACACCGAATTGCACTCATTAGTCAGTAACTTAATCTCAGCCTCCAGAGAAACAATTGTTGGGGGGAGGTCGCTACACAGTGGAAGTATTTGCACCAGTCTTTTCCCTAAAATGTAGCACAAGTTCGATTTAATGACAATGAACGTGCAATCCATGTAGTGATGCAACCTATTGTATATTGTTTTACCATCACACCTATTTTGTGGGACATATGTAATACATTTTTCCTGGCCTATCATTTATAATTCTAAAGTCATATAACCCTGCATCCTCTGTGTTAATTCACAATGCTACATCTAGACCACAAACACACCTCTGAACTCCATATGCATCCATTGACCTCTAAAACATGCTTGTTTGTTAGTAACATAATGTGGGGTTCAAACCATACATTTCAAATCAAAATGGAAGGGTATTTTGTTAGGACAAATCACTGTTCAAAAATACAGATGAAGTTTATTTGGATAGGATATAACATATTACAACTATGATGTATTGTACCCCTCATCCTTTGTTGAAGAGCCACAATCAGTCGGTAGGTGTTGGTTTGTTACACTAACGAGTTTCAATCATAAAAATGATCTTTTACTCAACTAGCTATTTCCTGCAAGTATACGAGAGTAGTTGTAGTTGAGGTAGAATACAAGAAGCATTGGTTAGCTAGGCGCAAGAGTTATGATCTTCAATAATCTAGATCATTGTACACAAGATGGTTGGATTAGAACAACTAAATTACAGATTTAAAACAAAATAGTAAATTATAACTTAAAAAAGGTTAATATTCAGATTTAGGAGGATCCTAGACTTGGGATTTCACTATCACATCATAGCTTATATTAAAATATGAATTTAAACATGTTAATTAATTTGCAAAGGAGGTTTGTAGTCATCACTCACCTCCTGATGAAGTGATGACGATTCTAACTGCATACATCACTCTCGTGTATGTATTTCATTTCGAATCACAAACCTTGCTCCTCAACATAATCCCAACCACTCTCGTGGTCATGGACAAGTGGCCAAAAGAGTAACTCCATACTCTCAAACACATCTTCTCAGATTATGAAAGAAAGCATAAAACATGCAAGTATTATGGCCAATCACACAAATAAGCATTTGAGATCTGAAACAACTCTTGAAACATGCAAGCAACTAACATTTAGTACGAAATTCATATGTTCATACAAGATATAAAATGGGAGTTACTCTCCCATGTCCAGGATTCAGATTCTACTCATCCATGGCTAGAGAAAGAAGGTACAAACATCATAAAACATCAAAGGACATAGTAAAAGAGTAGAAAGAACTAGTATGTCCGTGAGAAGTAGTAGAACGAAGAAGAACTTTGGCTAGAAGTCAAACTCCATCCTTTCTTGCTGGACTTTCTCCAAATTTCTTCAGTCCCAAGCAAATAGAAGAGAAAGAAGAAGATCCTTTCTACAAATAGTGAAGAAGAAGAAAGAAGAATAGGGTTCTCTCTCGAGTAACCACTTCCTATCTCCCTTTGTCTCCTCCAACCTCTCTTGGACTCCCTCCAGTTGAGTTTCCCTCCAATAAGTCTGTTCTAAGTTGTGGTAACTGTCCCAAGATGAGTTGGGGTCATATATATAAGTGGGAGATAGTTAAATTCGTGTTTGAGTGAAATCTGCAGGTCACACGACGTGTCTTTTATAAGACACGATGTGTCTTTTATAAGACACGACGTGTCTTATGTAATAACTGAAGTTTGGATCGAGTTCTGGGAGGTTACATGATGTGTCTTTAATAAGACACGACATATCTTTAATAAAACACGGCGTGTTGCTGCAAATTTGGAGTTCTGCATTCAATTTCTGGACTGAGACATGGGGTGTCGTTAATAAGACATGACACATTTTTTAAGATACAGGGTGTCTTTTTATGACACGGCGTGTCTATGGCTATTATGGGTTGTTGTGTATTCTATTCATAACTTACAACGTGTAGGTCAGTTTTACATGCCGTAAAAAGTGGTATTTGCGCAGTTTCAAACCATAAAACATGTAGATAATTGAGGAGTGATCTAATAAGTGATAATATGATATATTCCTCATCATTTCATTGCAAAATGTAGTATCTACAATCCAAACCATGAGACAAGTAAGAATAGCTAAAATATAGAATCTAACATGAATGAGAGTGATAACTGAGTCAAAACAATATGGATATACAACCAAACATGTTCCAAAAGATGATATGAAATACGCACATCAGTAGGTTAAGTATTTCATAGAGGTATTGATGCCTCCTCCAGAGAGTCAAAATTTCATCTACTAACTTATCAGTGTCTGCACTCGTAGAACACACAAAGGTGCAACTTAAAAACCAATGCTTTCATTTGTTGCATGCATAAGAAAGTTGTGTTATGAGTGCATCTCGGATTGCAGTATGGCTGGCCACAGTATGATGTACTCACTGCATGGGAAACCCCATATGACACCTGGTTTGAACAAGACCCCTAACACATCTAAAATACGACCTATGGGGTTTGTTATCTTTGAATCGTCCATGAGCCGCATTTGTGGCATCCATGTAGACTCATACGGTGCATTGGAGGCCATATGGACACGACAACCCATTCTACATTGTAATAAAACCTAGTGAAGCATAATATGGCATTTTTAATTAGGATGCAAAACAATACACTAGTTCAAAACATTGCAAATGATGCCTAAATGCGGGATGAGTTTACAAGTTACACGTATAAAATGCTAATTACAAAGGGAGGTCAATGAGTTCTCCAAATAAAATTTGAAATTGTTTCACGTAATACATCACCATCCCTTGTATCGACTAGAGTTGTTTTCTATAGAGAACTCAAGTCGATCTCATTGCCTGGGAAGCTGGATGTTGAACTGTGCTATGGGATTTCCTCCATCATAACATCATCGTCATATTGGCGACGTATAAAATTGTAGAGGATACAACAAGCCTATATCAGACAACTCTGTGAATGTACGGGATACGACACCCCTATTTTAAGGTAGGAAAACCTCCTCTATAACACACTGAATGCTCTTTCCACAACATTACATAATTGTGTATGGCGGTGGTTGAACATTTCCTTCTTGTTGTTCTATGAGTGTCTATTTCTTCAGTACTCAGATATATGGTTTGCTGTGATGTGGTATGGTGCATGAAACTGACGAGTGTTTGCATACCCTACATCAAATGGGTAAAACTTTCCTGGGGGTACTTTGAAACTGCCTGTGGTCGTTTCTACTTGTAGTACCCTTTGGTCTGATGTTGAGCCCTCCCACCCGTCAGGACATATGTAAACTCCATTAAGAAGTCTACTAGAGACATGACATTGAGAGAGACATTCCCTTTTTTATCTCAGTAACGATTTTTCTTATCACGTTTCACTAAAATTGGGATGTGTGACCCGTCAATTTCCCCGATCGCATCCTAGAACACCAAAACTGGGGCTTAACGTACAAAATAATTGAAAATAGTTTTAAATATTAGGGGATAACTACTACCTTGAAGTAAGGGTATAACCTTGGACTCTCCAATATACGATGATGCGTTGTTGTGGTTGTGGTTTACATGACAACATATTCATGACACAAGGAACACACCCCGTCCAATACTTTTTTGAACTTTCTACTTTGGTCTCACCATAGTGAATGTATTCCTCAGCTAAAACATGATTTGTATGGCCATGGCCAACTATCTGTAGGAAATAGCATATAACCTCGACTGATGAGACACCTCTACTGCTTTGTAAGAAGTCATTGTTGGTATGTATGCCCTGAGAGCTAATGATGGGATGATTGGTGGGATACATTAAGATTGATTTGATAAACATCAAAGGAAAGCTTCCAATTCTTTCTGGTTCAGTCATATGAGATAATGATGGAACAAATTGAATGTCTAGAGAATGACAGTACTCAATGACGTATGGTTTCAGGTTGAGGACCTGAACAGTGAGATCATACGGATGCTAAGAGTATGTACATTCTTATTATGTCCCTAGTAGGATGTCATTGTGGAAGGTAGATAGACAACAATGACACACAAGACTAGATTGTGGTGTTGGTTGATGATAGAATCTCATTAGTCATGATATGGAGATATCAAACCAAACACATAGGTACTTGTTAGATAACAAGCATACCAGACAGACCCACCGTGAGTTTGACACATAGAACCATGGCATGGTAGTCACAGCCAGTTCTCACAGTGATGGGGGTGAGTGTGATTCATTGACCTGAAATCACTACAGTCAACACATGTCATTGGGTACACTTTGACATCATCAAACGCAGTCCTGAAACATGGGTTTTTATAAAGGTGATGATTGGGTGGCTTTGACACATGGGGCTTTTGAGGGGTGAGTGATAGATATGAGATTTGTCCCTCCTGAGGAAGTTTGATATCCATGGCCACTTGATGAGTAGGATTGAGATAGGCGTGCATACATGTGTGAATCAGTATGTGATATTGATGTCATACATATCTCCTCCAATCTACTCTGAGATCAAGAAAGTGAATGAACATTGACAGGATGACTGTTCCATGCCTCGAGTTCATTCGGGATATCAGTGATAAAGGAATTATACATTCACTGTAACCCCATTCACGGATTGTAGGATTGAAAGTTGTTCTCCAACTTTCCTTTTCACTTGGGCAGCACTGATGTGTGACTAGGCACCGCTCTTTGCTTGTGAAGTCATAAATGTTATGGACTTTCACTGCCAACGAGAAATGGACCTGCAAGGTCACATACATAGGATTTAACCTGGAAGAGGAGTTTATCCACAAATGATGTTTAGATTGATTACTAAAGGAGTTTAGTAGTTCAATTAAACACTCAATCAATTGATAGCTCAGTATCATAGTGTTCAAGGTGTTGGACCGATTGATTAGATTATCAGATTGATTGATACTGCAATTGACTGATTTGCACAAGTTTGTTGCCCCAACCGATTGGCTCATGAGATGAACTGATCGGCTCAGGTTGTTGAACCGGTCGGCTCAAGTTGTGAGTCGATCGACTCATGTGTCAATGAAATGATCGGCTCAAGTTGTGAGTCGATCGGCTCATGTGTCAATGAAACGATCGGCTGAATTGTTGAACCGGTCGATTCATGTGACCAACCGAGATCATTTGGAAAGTCAGAAGACTATTTTGCAAATACAATTTGTTTCACTTGTATAAATTTGATTTGGACAAGGATTAATATTTGATTAATCGGAAACAAATATGAAAGTCAATTTGAGTTGGATCAGGACCACAAACCAATCGTCTCAGGCTTGAACCAATCGGCTCAGAGCCCCATACGATCGGCTCAGGTCCCAAACGATCGGCTCAGGGCCCGAAACGATCATTTCAAGGTGTGAAACGATCGGTTCAGGTGACGCAAATTGGTTGTTTTGTGGAAAATCTCGAACCCTTCTACTCCTGCTTTAATCCCGTATTGCCCGAGGTAGAGAACCTTGTCCCATGACCCTCCTATATATATAGGGGTAGAGGGGGATTCTCAGAACAACAACTCAGAACACCAGTTGCTCTGCAAAGTTATCGTTCTCTCTAGTTGTGGTAACTGAGAGAGCCCGAGCAAGCGCTACCCGATAAGGGAGGCACAACAAGGAAAAGACAGTTGTAGAAAAGTGACTGGTGGCAGGAGAGTGTGTCGGTGACTAGTACACTGACAGGAGGGTGCGACTCCTTCTGATTCCTTGTGGGACAAGGAGATCAGAGTTCCAGGTGGTCCGTGTGGACTACTTCAGAGGCGGGATACTTCTGCTGCTCAGAGGACAGCTGTCAATCCCGATAGTCCTGATGAGACCAGGAGCTGCACAGACACCGTCCAAAACAGGAGTTCAAGACCGCGCAAGCCGCGAGGTAACATCGCCGAGCAAGCCTCGGGATAAGGTATGTCTCCACAAACCATCCTTCCTATTGTATAGACGTTGACGCGATTCCTTTATTCTAGGTTTGGGAGAAGAAAATTTTTGTTTCAGTTGCCCTCTCTATCTCCCCTAAAACCCAACAGTCATGACTCTCAAGCTTGTCCATGAGGGCTATTATAGTATCTGTTCACATTCGATAGATGTCATATACCCTCTGTTCATGGCTAATTGTGATTTCTAGAACCTTTTGGTGGCCACTCCTAATACTAACTGACCTAGGTATTGGAGATTGTATCTCTTCATCATTGGAATTGTGGTCCGTGATGGAGTTTGCTATTGAGTCAACTATTTCATTAGCAATGTGATTTGCTGAACCAGACACGATACACAAAATGTTTGTAATTAGGTCTGGTGTTTGTGTATGATCACTACCATATATGATGCCTACAATTAAAAGGATAACAACCTTAACATAATAAGACAAATGTGACAAAAAATAACTACATCAAAAGTAGATACAAATTAAATTCTACATGAAACAACTGTTCCCAGTGAAGGAATTATTATAGTCATTCTCAAATTGGCATTGATGTTCCCAAACATAGAAAATATTACAATAAAAGAAATTTCTCATGCACTAAATTAGGACAAAATTGGAAACCAAACCAGAACTGCGACCAACCTTTAAATTAGAATGTTGTAGGGCATCTATTATTCCCACTTGTGCCAACATCATCTATTCCAGTATACCACATCAATGGCATACTTGATGTGTTGTTCATGTTTGATGATGGGGAGTGCGAAGCAAATTCCTGGTGAGATGGCACAAAAGAGGACGACATGGAAGTTCACTGTGTTGCACTATCGGCGTGGGACCTTTCCAATGGTCTTGCAACCATATTGTTATTTTGTGTGGGGTATGTATAAGGTTGAGGTAGATGTTGCAGTTTGTTGACTCCTTTATGACATTCACAAGAAATGTAAATACATGGGTAGGGCCATTGGGGAAAGTGTCATTAAAATGTTGCAAACTCTTCATTTTCAATGGCTTTGGTGGCCACACTTGTGCCTAACTTGTGTACCTTTGCATACACCTATGTGAATTCATATACCACTTGATTAGAAAGCGCACATTGCTCTGGTGCCATTGACGATCGATTCATGTACCTGTGGCAAGGAGGAGTTGTTGCCCCAACACCCTGGTTATCTATTCTGCCATTGTCACCCTCACTCTGCATCTTAGAGTAGCCTATGTCTAGTTCCCCTCTATTTCTTTATGTGTTGATGGGTGTATCAGACACACCTAAGTCAACAACAACTTCATCCTCAGAGGCAATGTGAGACGATATTTGTTTGTCTGTAGAAGACATTGCATGGTGGCCTCTAGCAACGTTCCTCCCCACCATCAACTTGATTGCACAGTAGTGGGGAGAGGGCCGACTGATAAACTTGGCTAGATCCTTGTTATCCTAATTATTAAATACCTTTTATTAGGAGATTTATAGGCAAATAAAGGACATTAAATTTGGGTCAGTGTATTATTATTGTATGTACCACAAGGGTCTCCCTCCACTCCAGAGTTGTGTCAGGAAGCACTGAACTAAAGATTATGGAAATGAATAGCAAACTGAATTTAAAAATATTACTAAAATGCATATTTAAATTATTAAAGGGATCCTGGTTGTAGTTATAGATTGAAGTACTTGTATTATAATAGATATATAGAATGTGTGTATGCATCAAAATGACTACAACCTACAAATCAAATTAGGATGATGAGATTCAAAATTCAACATGAAGATTATGACATAGATTTAGGAAATTCTATCATGCTCAAAGAAAAAAAATTAAAGTTGAGCCTGGGAAAATGCATACATATTCCCAAACAAACTGCATACTACTAATACATGTAAATGAATTACTGTCATAGTTTAGAATATCTAAAGAGTACCCTCTCTGGGGGAAACATTCCCATATGAAGCCAACCTTGTTTTGCTATGCCTGTGGTACATTCCTCCTAAAGAAGCTTCTCTAATAACCTACTGATAGCCTACCACTGGGTGGTTTTTGGAATGAAAAAATGTTATAAATGTCATGATTGAACACATCTGATTATGAGGCATGGTAGGAGGAAGATGACATGATTCCCTAATGTATGTATAGTTGTCAGTTTTGTATGAATCCTAAAATAGACCACTTCTCACAGATAATATTCGTCAAGAAAATAACCATTCATGATAGGACAAACAAGATAATAGTTCACTCTGATTCAAGGTTTAATGTAAATATAGGGATGTGATTTTCTATACCACTAAAGTGGATTTATATGACTTTTACACAATTTAATAACAAAAAGTGAAAATTTATATCAGTAGTTATGCCTCATTAATAAGAATTAGGGTTTCAAGTCATTGCATATCTAATTTATAATAGTTAGATAAAAACAACTATTTTTTCGGCAAAACTTATCAATATTTAAACCCTTGGAACCAATCTAGGGTCTTATTTCAGCTATGGACAATCAAGACAAAGTTTGGGTTAAATTCCTTTAAATGAAGAAATACAATAAAAAATGACTTCTAAACCTACTAAAAATAGGCATAGAAAACTAACTCAATTAATAAGGATCATTTTATTATTTAGACCAAACATTTTTTTGTAGTTAATAATTAGTTATGATTTTCAAGATTAAATTAGTTAGTAAAAGTAGAAAAAAATCTAGTCTAGAAGGAGTAAGAATCCCATGTATCACTTGTAAGACTTTGGATAAAATGAAGGCTATTTCCATCAAAGAAATCAATTAAGGGATATGTGTCTCAAAAAACGTCAAAGCTCAAATGAATCAAATGCCCTAAAACCCACGACAAGGGAAAAAATAATGGCAGATCGAATCAAAGGGAGACAAACCATTACTCTAAACTACTTTGCACCCATTCCTAAGCCCAACTAAACATCTTGAATTCCATTTAGTAACATATGCATTAAAACATATGCATTGGCTTACTGAACTAAAGATTGTGAAAATCATTACAGTATGGATTTAAAATATTACTGAACTGAAGATTTAAAATATTACAGAGCCCCTAGGTGTAGTTGTAGTTTGAAGTACTTGTATTCTAATAGATATGTACAATGTGTGTATGCATCAAAATTACTACAACCTACAAATGAGATTGGGATGATGATAGTTGAAATTCAACAAGAAGATTATGACACAGATTTAGGAAATTTTGTCATGCACAAAGAAAAATAATTAAAGATGAGCCTAGGAAAAATCATACAGATTCCCAAACCAACTACGTACTACTAATACATGTACATGACTCACTATCATAGTTTAGAATATCTACAGAGTATCCTATCTGGGGGAAACCTTCCTGTCTGAATCCAACCTTGTTTTGTTATTCCTGCGGTCGGTTCCTCCTAAAGTATCTTCTATGATAACCTACAGATAACCTACCATTGGATGCTTTTTTGAATGAAAAAATGTTATAAATGTCATTCTTGAACACATTTGATTATGAGGCATGGTAGGAGGAACAAGACATGACTCCCTAATATATGTATAGTTGTGAGTTGTGTATGAATCCTAAAATAGACAACTTCTCCCAGATAATATTCATCAAGAAAATAAACATGAATGATAGGACAAACAAGATAATAGTTCACTCTGATTCAAGGTCTAATGTAAATATAGGGATGAGATGTTTTATACCACTTAAGTGGTTTATATGACTTTTAAACAATCTAGTAACGAAAAAGAGAATTTATATCAGTAGTTATGCCTCATTAATAATAAATTAGGGTTTCAAATCATTGCATATCCAATTTATAGTAGTTAGATAAAAACAACTATTTTGGGTCAATATATATCAATATTCAAACCCTAGGAACCAATCAGGGTTCTTATTTCAGCTATGAACAATCAACACAAAATTTGGGTTAAATTCCTTTAAATGTAGTAATATAAAAAAAAATGGCTTCTAAACCTATTAAAAATAGGCCTAGAAAACTAACTCAATTAATAAGGATCAATTTATTATTTTCTTACCAATTTTTTTAGTTAATAATTAGTTATGATTTTCAAGATTAAATTAGTTTGTAATAGTAGAACAAAATCTAGTCTAGATAGAATAAGAAGCCCATGTATCACATGTAAGACTTTGGATAAATGGCAGGCTAATTCCATCAAAGAAATTACTTAAAGGATGTGTATCTCAAAAAATCTAAGGTAAAATGACTTAAATGCCCTAAAAGCCACGAAAAGGGAAAAAATAATGGCAGAGGCAAATTCTTCCGTCGTCGGGAACTTCACGGCCATCGTCGCAGGGAGGGAACAGAGAATCCTTGCACCAAGGAGTCAAAGCTGGTTCGAGGTGAGGGCAACTGACGTGCAGGGGGTTTACGCACTAGCGCACTGCACGTGCCTCCCCAGCTACAACATATGTCCAAAGGTGGGGGCATACACTGTGGATGGTTGGGCGGTGCTTGGTGTCAGAGGGATACCGTTGCAAGTTGTGTTTGTGAAGTATTTGCCACCTCATGCGGCTACCCAATTGTAAGCCGACAAGTTTGTAACTATACCCCTCTGTGATCTTTTACATATTATACTCATTAGGGATATGTAAAGAACTAAAAATTAGGTATATTTTTAAGTGTTTTTCCCAAAAAGCCCCTTCACTTTTTCCTAAATTCTAAATAACCGCTCATGTTTAGATAATCCCAATAACCCCCCTCAACTATTGGGACAATTCCAAATACACCCCCAATCGTTAACCCCCGTTACCAAACTAACGGATGGGCTGATCCCCTCTCCATTTTATTATGTCCGTCACACAACTATGTTCAATTACTTGCTTATTTGATTTTTATTTTTTATTTTTTGTAGTAGATATTTTAATCATGCAATCAAATAAGTAATAACATATAAGTCTGTACATATATCCGTCCAGACCAGTGGACCAGGTTATATCGATTATTCCTTGTTGTCCAGTCTTGAGTTGACTTTTGTTTTGGTCCTTGGTCCATTATCTTTTCAAGATCCGATCTTGAGTCCAATCAGATCCTCGTCTGCAATCGGATAATATAAAAAAACTTCTTGCATGTATTAAGTAAATCTAACATTTATGAAGGATTGTAGGGATGTGCAACACATTATCAATGACTCTAGAATTAACCAATAGTATATTAATGCAACGTTTGGCAACACGATTGCATTCATTACCGGTGACCCATCATTGATAACTCATCGCAACAATTTCTGTTAGAAATGAGCGGCATGTAGAGTTTACCTATGACTCTCGAAAAAAAACACTATAAAATTAGAGTGGTCGATAACCACATATTTAGCAACGCGATTGGTGGCGATTGACCCGCTGCCTGTGGTTGTCCATCACTACCCGAGCAATCACCACCGCTTTACCAAACGATGCATAATATTATAGTCTACATGTTGATGTCATTATATCAATAAATATCAATAGCATTAGCTATTGCATTTATTCAAGTACGAAGTACCTTGAATATTTTATTACATTGTGATAGTTAATAGCTAAAAAGATGTCACACATTGAATTGACTTGGTAATAACATAATGTTGCATATAAACTATCATAATGCAATTTTCAAGTACTTGTACGTGTTACTTTTTTGTGTGCTATGAATTAATAATTGCTAGTATTGAATGTGTTATTATATATAAATATAATATTAGTAATGTTTCGAATAGTTTATAATAGTGTAATTTCTCGAGTTGTAAAAATTTAATTGTGTAAGTTGATTTGTGTTACCAACTCTAATGATTTATCCATTCTTATATAATTTATAGTATAGTTATTTAATTATTATAATCAAGAGTGTATATATATCAGTTTATAGACAAATACATGACTATATATGTTTGTTATCATGTCCAATTCCAATCCAGTCTTGATCTGGTCTTTAATTTTCTCAGTTGAATGAACAAGTTCTTATTTGGTCCAGTTCTCGGTCCATGATTTTTTTATTAACCAAGTCTTAGTCCGATCTAGTCCAAACCATTCGGATCTGATCCAAGTTTGACCAATGTACAGTCCTAATGACATGTTATGATTAGTATTATCTACTTTTTGTTCAAATATGTTAACCTGATTGGAGTTTGAAAATGTAAAATAAAAAAACAAATCAAGAAATAACTACACGATCTGGGTGTAAAGAAAAATGGGTATTTGCCCAGTCGTTAGTTTGTAATGGTGGCCAATGGTTGGGGGGATAACTGGAATATAGTTGAGGGGGTTGCTTGGAATTATCTAAACATGAGGGGGTTATCAGGAATTTAGGGAAAAGTGAGGGGGTTTTTGAGAAAAATCTCTATTTATAATCATTTTTTTATTTTTTTCCTTTGTATCCTTTTGATATTGATGTTGATTAATATGAATTACTACTGATTGGGTGAGTACTTGAATAATATTTATGCCAATATGTGAATTTATGCACAAACTTCAATAAATGTTTTAATCAGGGTCTAAAATACAAATTTATCTTTTAGTGGAATAATGATAAAATAAATTTGTTCTAGAATTTTAAATAGCTTTTTGGAGCAAGGAAGAGATAAAAGGATAAATAATAACTCTTCAAAAAAATAACATGATATTGAATATATAATATGAGAAATAGTGGTAATAACGGATAATGGGCTAAAACTAATAAAGGGAAGACTAATTGGATAAAAGTAACTTCATATTTAAATTCTTTAGATCTGATATGGCTTGGAGGCCAAGTTTCACAATTCTGGGATAATAATAATAATATCTATTCTATTTGGATTGGTAGATTTAAGTTTTCTCCAAAAATATCAAATAAATTACTAAATGACTTCAAAAGAGGAAAAAAGTTTTTAGATTTGTAAGTACATATTAAAATTATCCTACATGTGAAATTTCATCTAATTTAGATATTCTTTAATGTATTGGTGTAGATTACTAAGGAGAAAGTTTATAAAAGCCCAAAATATTAAATAATATGACAATAACTTTAAAAGATAAAATTAATGATCAATTTGTGCTACATATGTTTTAGTTCGGTCGAGGGTGAAGTTTGACATTAATTTGTGATTTTTAGATATCTTTAATGTGATAAGAAAGAGAAATTATGATTTACTTTAAAATAATTAAGTAAAATATTTAGAATCTCCAAAACAAAAAACTAATGTCATATTCAGATTCTACGTGTTCAAATTATATTGGGTTCAAATTTCATTTCATTTGAAATTTGTTTGCACCCTCAACTGCAGAGAGAGAGAAAGTTAAATAATTAAATGAATTACTTTATTTGAATTTGACTTGGAATATATTCAATGTGTCATGCGACCCTTTTTTATTTTTGCTCACAATCTGACCCGTTGATCAATGATCGAATGGCTCCCGGTCATCTTCTATCTTGAGCCAGATTGGTAAATAGATCTCATTCACATGCGATTTTTAAACCGCAACATCTTCCTCGTTTCTTGCTCTTTTTTAATGATTCTTTCGCCAATATATTCCTTTTTATATTTCACATCCTTTGATTCCTCTCATGTTCTTTCATCAAGAATTTGGAAAATGTCCAATTCTTAGACACCAAGGAATATTGGCCACCTTGGTTAAAGCCTAGAACTACTACACACCTATAAATAACCCTACACAGAGCTTCATCTCCCTTTACCTAGCTCTCCTCTCCACCCAATTTCCTCGCACGTTCCTGCTTTGGCCCTCAAAGATTAGGTTTTAGTTTTGAGCTTGCGACTTATCTCCATGGACCTTGGTGGAGAAAACAACCCAATTGACTTGCGTGGTGAGTTCGTGAAGTCTGGCTCTCTATTTCTTTGCCTTTATTTTCTCGAATCATCATGTCTCTCCGATTTGCCCAATTTTGAGCATGGATAATTGTTTGCTATTTGCGGCCATGGAGCCGTGAGAGAAAGGGGATGATTCCTCATGTAATTTCTTGGTATGTGTTGTTCATGTTTGATGATGGGGAGTGCGAAGCAAATCCCTGGTGAGATGGCACAAAAGAGGACGACATGGAAGTTCATTGTGTTGCACTATCGACGTGGGACCTTTCCAATGGTCTTGCAACCATATTGTTATTTTGTATGGGGTATGTGTAAGGTTGAGGTAGATGTTGCGGTTTGTTGACTCCTTTATGACATTCACAAGAAATGTAAATACATGGGTAGGGGCATTGGTGAAAGTGTCATTAAAATGTTGCAAACTCTTCTTTTTCAATGGCTTTGGTGGCCACACTTGTGCCTAACTTGTGTACCTTTGCATACACCTGTGTGAATTCATATACCACTTGATTAGAAAGCACACATTGCTCTGGTGCCATCGACGGTCGATTCATGTACCTGTGGGAAGGAGGAGTTGTTGCCCCAACACCCTAGTTATCTATTCCGCCATTGTCACCCTCACTCTGCATCCTAGAGTAGCCTATGTCTAGTTCCCCTCTATTTCTTTCTGTGTTGATGGGTGTATCAGACACACCTAAGTCAACAACAACTTCATCGTCATAGGCAATGTCACACAATATTTGTTTGTCTGTAGAAGACATTGCATGGTGGCCTCTAGCAATGTTCCTCCCCGCCATCAACTTGATTGCGCAGTAGTGGGGAGAGGGCCGACTGATAAATTTGGCTAGATCCTTGTTATCCTAATTATTAAATACCTTTTATTAGGAGATTTATAGGTTTAAAGGGCACTAAATTTGGGTCAGTGTATTATTATTGTACGTACCACAAGGGTCTCCCACCACTCCAGAGTTGTGTCAGGAAGCACTGAACTAAAGATTATGGAAATCAATAGCAAACTGAATTTAAAAATATTACTGAAATGCATATTTAAATTATTAAAGGGACCCTGGCTGTAGTTATAGATTGAAGTACTTGTATTATACTAGATATATACAATGTTTATATGCATCAAAATGACTACAACCTACAAATCAAATTAGGATGATGAGATTAGAAATTCAACATGAAGATTATGACATAGATTTAGGGAATTCTATCATGCACAAAGAAAAACAATTAAAGTTGAGCCTGGGAAAAATCATTCATATTCCCAAACAAATTGAATACTACTAATACATGTACATGACTTATTGTCATAGTTTAGAATATCTAAAGAGTACCCTCTCTGGGGGAATCCTTCCCATATGAAGCCAACCTTATTTTGTTATGCTTGTGGTACGTTCCTCCTAAAGAAGTTTCTCTAATAACCTACTGATAGCCTACCATTGGGTGGTTTTTGGAATGAAAAAATGTTATAAATGTCATGATTGAACACATCTGATTATGAGGCATGGTAGGAGGAAGATGACATGACTCCCTAATGTATGTATAGTTGTCAGTTTTGTATGAATCCTAAAATAGACCACTTCTCGCAGATAATATTCGTCAAGAAAATAACCATTCATGATAGGACAAACAAGATAATAGTTCACTCTGATTCAAGGTTTAATATAAATATAGGGATGGGATTTTCTATACCACTAAAGTGGATTTATATGACTTTTACACAATTTAGTAACGAAAAGCTAAAATTTATATCAGTAGTTATGCCTCATTAATAAGAATTAGGGTTTCAAGTCATTGCATATCCAATTTATAATAGTTAGATAAAAACAACTATTTTTTGGGCAAAACATATCAATATTTAAATCCTAGGAATCAATCTAGGCTTATTTCAGCTATGGACAATCAACACAAAGTTTCGGTGAAATTCCTTTAAATGAAGAAATACAAAAAAAAACGACTTCTAAACCTACTAAAAATAGGCCTAGAAAACTAACTCAATTAATGAGGATCATTTTATTATTTTAGACCAAACATTTTTTTGTAGTTAATAATTAGTTATGATTTTCAAGATTAAATTAGTTAGTAAAAGTAGAAAAAAATCTAGTTTAGAAAGAGTAAGAATCCCATGTATCACTTGTAAGACTTTGGATAAAAGGCAGGCTATTTACATCAAAGAAATCAATTAAAGGATATGTGTCTCAAAAAACATCAAAGCTCAAATGAATCAAATGCCCTAAAACCCATGGAAAGGGAAAAAATAATGGCAGATCGAATCAAAGGGAGACAAACCATTACTCTAAACTACTTTGTACCCATTCCTAAGCCCAACTAAACATCTTGAATTCCATTTAATAACATATGCATTAAAACATATGCATTGGCTTACTGAACTGAAGATTGTGAAAATCATTACAGTATGGATTTAAAATATTACTAAACTGAAGATTTAAAATATTACAGGGCCCCTAGGTGTAGTTTTAGTTTGAAGTACTTGTATTCTAATAGATATGTACAATGTGTGTATGCATCAAAATTACTACAACCTACAAATGAGATTGGGATGATGATAGTTGAAATTCAACAAGAAGATTATGACACAGATTTAGGAAATTTTGTCATGCACAAAGAAAAATAATTAAAGATGATCCTAGGAAACATCATACATATTCCCAAACCAACTACGTACTACTAATACATGTACATGACTCACTATCATAGTTTAGAATATCTACAGACACTACCACAGAAATAGCATTCAGTGTCACTTTTCTGGGCGTCGGTTATTACGGAAAACCGACGCCTTATATGTTAGGCGTCGGTTGTTTAAGCAAACCGACGTCTATATTCGAAGACCAGCCAGACACGGGTACCGCTTTGTATTCAGCGTCGGTTGTTTATAACAAACCGACGCTTAACGTCGCCCGCGAAATCCAAATTCTGATAAAAAAAATAGTGTCATTTCCAGCGTCGGTTATTTAGGTAGAAACCGACGCCTATGTGCGATGAAAATTTGTGTGAAAAGTGTCACCTTCAGCGTCGGTTATTCCAGGATAACCGACGCTGAAGGTGGTTCCCGCCAAACAATTTCATGAAAATATCGTCCAATTGGACGTCGGTTTTTTCAAGCAACCGACACTAAAGATGTTTAGGCGTCGGTTGTTTTAAACAACCGACGCTATTTGGGAACTTTATAACCCTCGATCGCCCGACTCTTCCCCTTTCTTCTGTTTCATTGCGAGCAATTTCCCTATTTCTCTGTTGCCGCCGATTTCTCTCCGGCGATTTCTTCTTCAGCTCCGCTTCTCCAGCGCCCCCTTCTCCGCCACCACTCCTGCTCGCCGCCGCTCCTGCCGCCATTGGATACCTGCTCGCCGCCGCTCCTGCTCGCCGACGATCCTGCTCGCCGCCGCTCCTGCTCGCCGCCACTCCTGCTCACCGACGATGTGCTCTTGCTGCTGCTCTGCGTCGCCGCCGCCGCCGCCGCCCGCTCCTTCCTCCTTGTTGCTGCTCTGCGTCTCCTTGCTCACGTCCTAACTCTACTGCTCACAAGGTACTAGCATCAAGCCCTTCCTCTGCCATTCTTTCCATTCAGTAACAGTCTCATCTCCTCGTTCCACACCATAACTTGGCTGATGTCAAGCCCATGCTCAAAAACATCTACCTATTCTCATCCATGTTCGTGTGGCATTCCCATTTTCAGGAGTCAATGACCATCCTTTACAGAAATATCTGCATCTCAAGCATAATTGATCCAAAAAAAATACTGCTAACTAACTTGATTTAAATTAGTATGATGCATAATATAAATCCATTTTTTTACTTTTGGGGGTGCGCCTTATACTATTTGATATCCTTGATTTTATCTTCTATCCTAAATAAAATTAAGGGACCCATGATTAGAAAACAATTCCAAACTTGGCACCCACACTAATTGGAAGGAAATAAAATATGATTATTGAAATGCACATTTGTGATGTGATACCTTTTTTAGGATGCATATATTAGATTCAACCTTTGAGACATCCTTTTATGAGTTCCAATACAATTAAGGTTTCATTTCATTGCCATTGTATGTATTATAATATTACATCTTTCACATAAAAATTAATTAAATTGAATCCTATTGGAACCCTAATTTAAATCCTAATTTGATTTAAACTTGTTCATTCTAGCATCCTAATTTGATTTGATTAAACCCTAACATTGTTTAAACCCTCACATCAATTGTGATGAAACCCTAACATGTACATATCTATTATTGTGTTTGTTGGCCTAGAAACCCGTCCAAGATTGACTCATTAAGAGTAAATCTTGGATAGTCCCTGGTTTGGGACTGTTCTTGAACACCTAATATCACTTAGGATGTAAGTGTATAATGTGTATTGGGTTTTCGAGAAAATTTCGGTAGCATTTCCCCGTTTGTTCTCTAAGTATACTTAGAGAACAAACGGGGAAATGCTGCCGAAATTTTCTTGAAAACCAAATACACATTATACACTTACTAGTGAGATTAGGTGTTCAAGGATGGGATAGGTGGTACACATTTATTATATATAAGAATGACATCAAATGTGTTTGTTGGCCTAGAAACCCGTCCAAGATTGACTCATTAGGAGTAAATCTTGGATAGTCCCCGGTTTGGGACTGTTCTTGAACACCTAATCTCACTTAGGATGTAAGTGTATAATGTGTATTGGGTTTTCAAGAAAATTTCGGTAGCATTTCCCCATTTGTTCTCTAAGTACATATGTACTTTGAGAACAGCGGGGAAATGCTGCCGAAATTTTCTTGAAAACCAAATACACATTATACACTTACTAGTGAGATTAGGTGTTCAAGGATGGGATAGGCGGTACACATTTATTATATATAAGAATGACATCAAATGTGTTTGTTGGCCTAGAAACCCGTCCAAGATTGACTCATTAGGAGTAAATCTTGGATAGTCCCCGGTTTGGGACTGTTCTTGAACACCTAATCTCACTTAGGATGTAAGTGTATAATGTGTATTGGGTTTTCGAGAAAATTTCGGTAGCATTTCCCCGTTTGTTCTCTAAGTACATATGTACTTAGAGAACAGCGGGGAAATGCTGCCGAAATTTTCTTGAAAACCCAATACACATTATACACTTACTAGTGAGATTAGGTGTTCAAGGATGGGATAGGTGGTACACATTTATTATATATAAGAATGACATCACATTATATGCTTAGGTTGTAAGTGTATACCCTAATCTTTTCCTAATATATACTTGTTTCCTAATATATACTTGTTTTCTCTGATCATAGAATGGATAGATCATGGATGTCCATTCGTAATCGTTGCACCCCAGAGTTTATATCTGGTCTTGATCAGTTTATTAGATTTGCCGAGGAACATAGGAAAAAACCTACAGATAGGTTCTACTGTCCATGTAGGCATTGCGGTAACAACTTGAAAGTCAACACTGGTGAGGAAATCAAAAGTCATGTCATGTGCAACGGGATTGTACAAGGCTATACAGAATGGCACTGGCATGGAGAGATTTCAAAATCGAAACCAGTAGATGTCGATAGCAGTGCTTGGGTGGAAGAAGAAATTGCCTCCGATGACGTAAATGTGAACGAACCAGTTCCAGCAGACATCGTTGATGCGATGCTGGATAGTTGTAGGGTAGAGCACACCGATCCACCTCCTATCTTTACAAACATTGTGCATGATGCTGAGATACCGTTATACACAGGCTGTGCTAAGTTTACAAAGCTTAGCGCTGTGTTGAGATTGTATAAGTTGAAATCTAACAATAGATGGAGCGACAAAAGCTTCACTTCATTGTTAGCTTTGTTGAAAGAAATGCTTCCTGAAGGAAACGAGCTTCCAATCTCAACATACCAGGTAAAGAAAATGTTGTGCCCAATGGGAATGGAGGCCAAGAAGATACACGCATGCCCGAATGATTGTGTATTATTTCAAAAGGACTATGTAGATTTGAAAGATTGTCCAAAATGTGGTGCGTCACGGTATAAATTGACGACTTCGGGGGAGTCCAAAATTGGTTCTCCTACCATGGTGTTGTGGTATCTACCTATAATATCACGGTTTCAACGCTTGTTTGCAAATCCAAAAGATGCGAAGAATTTGAGGTGGCATGTAGATGTTAAGAAAAATAATGATGGGATCCTACGACATGCGTCTGATTCCCCACAGTGGAAGAAGATTGATCTATTGTACCCTAAATTTGGTGAAGAAGATAGGAATCTAAGACTTGGGCTTTGTACAGATGGGATGAATCCGTACGGGACATTGAGCAGCCAACATAGCACTTGGCCAGTCATGCTTGTTATATACAATCTTCCTCCCTGGATGTGTATGAAAAATAAGTACATTATGTTGTCATTGTTGATATCGGGCCCTAAACAACCCGGAAATGATATCGATGTTTATCTTGAACCTTTGATTGATGACTTAAAGAAACTTTGGGCTGAAGGTGTGATGACCTATGATGCTTCAGCAAGAGAGACATTTCGTTTGCACGCTATGTTGTTTTGCACTATTAATGACTTTCCAGCATATGGGAATTTGTCTGGATATAGTGTCAAAGGAGCTAAAGCGTGTCCTATATGTGAAGAAAACACTGATTCAATAAGACTAAAACATGGCGGCAAGACTGTATATCTTGGTCATCGAAGGTTTCTTTCAAAATTCCATCCGTATCGTAGGAAGCGCAAAGCATTCAATGGATGGAATGATGAACGGAGTGCACCTAAACCTATACCAGGGGATGTTGTTTATGAAAGAGTAAAAGACATTGTCAATGAATTTGGTAAGAAATCACAATGTAGTATGGCCACACGGAGTGACAATTCTTCATTCAAGAAGAAGTCAATATTTTGGGATCTTCCTTATTGGAGTTCTTTGACAGTCAGGCATTGTATCGATGTAATGCACGTTGAGAAAAATGTCTGTGATAGCATCATTGGTACTCTATTAAATATACCAGGTAAGACTAAAGATGGGATAAAATCCAGACTAGACCTACGTGAAATGGGAATAAGGTCAGAATTAACAGAATTACGTGAAATGGGTAATAAAAGAACATACTTACCTCCCGCTTGTTACACGTTGTCTAGAAAGGAGAAGAAAACTTTTTGTGAATGCTTGGTAAATGTTAAGGTGCCACATGGTTACTCATCCAACATCCGTAGATTGGTATCAATGAAAGATCTGAAGTTGATAGGTCTTAAATCTCGTGATTGTCACACTCTAATGCAACAAATATTGCCCGTGGCAATTCGATCTATATTGCTGAAGCATGTAAGGTTTGCAATTACCAGACTTTGTTTCTTTTTCAACAGTCTATGCAGCAAAGTTATTGACCCTGATACTCTCGATAATTTGCAAAGAGAAGTGGTTGTTACCCTATGTCAGCTTGAGATGTATTTCCCTCCTTCGTTCTTTGATATCATGGTACATCTTGTTGTCCACTTGACTAGGGAAGTGAAAACGTTGGGACCAGTTTTCTTGCATTGGATGTATCCCTTTGAACGATACATGAGCGTTTTTAAAGGTGATGTTCGAAACCGTTATCGGCCTGAAGGGAGTATTATTGAAGGTTATGTGGCGAGAGAGGTTATGGATTTTTGCAATGACATTCTTAGTGGTAATGACACTCCTGATAATGACAAGAATATTGAGGAGGGCAAAGGAATTTTGGGATCACAGGTGAAAGTAATCAGCCGTGAGCAGTTGGAACAAGCTCACTTGTATATTTTACACAATATGGACGAAGTGAGTGTTTATATCGAGGAACATACCAATTTCATAAAGAGACAACATCCTCGAGCAAGTTCAATGTGGCTTGCTAGAGAGCATAATAAGACTTTTACTAAGTGGTTTGAAGATAAAGTCTTACATCAACTATCTCAAACACCAAATGATATTACAGAAACTATCAAATGCCTCGCCTTTAAACCAAAACCGAATGTTATGTCTTATGAAGGGTTTGACATTAATGGATTCACATATTACACAAAGCGCCAAGATGATAAGAGTGTCGTCCAAAATAGTGGGGTCACTCTTCAAGCGTCGACTATGTACTTTGCAAGTGCAAAGGATAAGAGTCCATGTGAAGCTAAAATGTCATATTACGGTGTCATTGAGGACATTTGGGAGTTTGACTACATAGATTTCAAAATTCCGCTCTTTAAATGTAATTGGGTTGATAACACCAAAGGAGTTATAGTGGATGAATTGGGTTTCACTTTGGTGAACTTTGAAAAGATTGGCGAGAAGGGTGAACCATTCATATTGGCATCACAGGCGAAACAAATATTCTATATCGATGATCCTGCGAATGATAAATGGTCGGTTGTTCTTCATGGTAAAAGACAGTTCATTGAAGATCCTATAGATGAAGAAGAGTACTATGATAAGTATGATGACTCCAGTCCATTCTCAGTTGGGTTGCCCACTCCACAAAATATTGAAGCTAATGATGACTTATATGTGCGCGGAGATCACAATGAAGGATTGTTAATTGATAAAAGATCACAATTTTAGAGACATGTATGTTAATACAAATGCTAAATGTTTGCCTTTTTCTAGTTAATACAAATGCTAAATGTTTGCCTTTTTCTAGTTAATACAAATGCTAAATGTTTGCCTTTTTCTAGTTAATACAAATGCTAAATGTTTGCATTTTAAATGACATTTTCAGATGGCTGACCATGATGAGCATGATGTCCATGATGAGCATGAAGTCCATGATGAGCATGCTGTCCATGACGAGCATGGCGAGGATACTAATGTAAGTTCTAAAAACATATCCTGTATTTCTATAAAATTCATTATCTTCTAGTTATGTCAAGTCCATGATGAGCATGCTGTCCATGACGAGCATGGCTAATTTAGTGTGTTTTATTTTTGTCAAATTTTAGGTTGATGCACCTGTACCCACTGAAGCACTGGAGCAACTTGATGCGCAGCACCAAACACTTAACAAGAAAAGGGGCATCACTCTGTTGAAGAAGTTATTAGCAATTCTATTATTACAAATTCTATTATTTGCAATTCTATTTTGGATACTAGTTAATAACATTTCTATTTTACAGAATCTGTTTGCATTGGATGAGAAGTTGCATCGTAAAAATGTGATGCAACGCGCTGGAAAGATGCTTAGGAATTATAGGACAAATATGAACAGAGAATACATAAAAGAGGGTGATAAGAAGAAGAAGTCAGCCCTTGAACAATGGAACTTCTTGGACAAAGAAGATTGGGACAATTTTGTTGCTTCAAGAAAATCTGAAGAATTCAAGGTATTAGGCATCACTCCCAATTTAATTAATATACATTGTATTCACCTATTCAAGATTAACATTTAGTGCTACTAACCAAATCTTTAATGTGCATACTAACTAGGCCCTCAGTGACGCACAAAAAGCAAGGCGTGCACTGAATGTGCATGACCACACTATGGGTCCAAAAGGCTATGCAAGCGTTCGCCAAAGACTACAGGCGGAGTCTGCGGCTACTCAGGAGTCTGCTCCTACTCAGGAGTCTGCCACACCCATGCCTCGCCATGATATCTGGACAGCTGGCAGGAAAAACAAGAAGGGTGAAATAAAGAAGCCTGTAACTGCTGAGGCGGCTGCAAAAATGGTAAAATACAACTCTTAGAGAAATCGTTTGAATATTGATTATTTGTGGTGCTCACTTACCAATTTCTGTTTATAGTGATTAGCGGGAGCTGCACGAGCAGAGGAAACAAGGCATGTTCATCCCTCAGGGCACAAGGGATGAATTGATAGTTGCTCTGGGTAACCCAGAGCATCCTGGACGTGTTAGAGGTGCCGACGCTGGTGTTGGCATCAAAGCATTCTTTGGGACATCCCAGCGCAAACCCAGAGCGGGACTTTCTCAAGAAGAGGTAACCTATTCTTTTTTTAGAATGTTACTGCAAAAGGAAATTCATTAATAAGAAGCTAATGTTTCTTTTATCCATGTATAGGAGAATAAGAGAGTTGAGGATTTAGTTGCTAAGAAGGTCAACGATGTAGTTGCTGAGAAGGTCAAGGAAGAATGGCTGCGGTGGCAGGCATCTCAGGCTTCCAATATGCCTATGGCGACCCACTCTTCTCCTGATGCACAGACTGTGAGTAATCCTGGAGACCCATCGCCTAGCACGTCTGCTGTAAGTATTGTTTATGACATTGTAGCTAGTCTTTTCAAGATGATATGTTTTCAAGATTATATGTATATATGTATAACATTCTTTACGTAAATTTGTAGGCATTGAAGCCATGCCGCTTAAGAATAGAAGACTATGTTGTTGCAGAGGCGCAAGCTTACCCGTCCCTTCCTGGGGAAAGGTTTCACGGGACTCCAATGCCACAGGGCTATGTTCGTGTGGGCCCATTACGTGTGTTACCCGATTGGAGGGAAGTTGCGTTGCCATATGCCCACCCAGATATTGATACACTTGGTGAGGCAGAAGGCGGGGTCATATTGTGGCCCAAAGCAGATGTCGTCTATACGACTGAAATTGTAAGATAAATTTACATTGATTTAGACTGTTAATGTGTATATATTATGTCAACTGATCTGAAATTATATATACAGGTTAAAAAGAAGACACCAGGAGCACCTAGGCCTCCACCTCCACTTCCCGCATTACCAACTTGGGTTCCAACTGACCTAACATACCCGTTAGGTCCTGCTTGTAGGGGAATGGCATGTTGGCTACGTGCACATAATATACATTGCCCTATAATAGTTTCTTTAGATGCAGATTATGCAGGTCGATCATACGATAGATCTTTATTTATACAAGATATTATTGAGCTGTTTATGTATGATTGGCTGAATACATCAATGATAGAGACATGGATAAGGTGAGATCTTGTTTATACATCCATATACCTTGTGTAAGATCCGGTGATCTGGTTTCTTATATATTAATGCATACGTAATACATGTTTTGCAGCTACTTAGTCGAAGATCATTGCAAACAATTTGCATTTGATCATGTGGGATTTTTTATTCCATCATTGATTAGTATGGTAGCTAAAGACCCTGATAATGTTCAACAATACTGTATAGATGCTTTTACAATTTTTGGTCTGCAAAAGAAGACGATAATAATAGCTCCATTCAATGTCAAGTAAGTTTACTTTATTTATAATTTGGACTTAAGAAAATTCCATTTTTATTGTGCATTTTGAGTTATTAATTGTTAACTTTTTACCTCTAGCGGTAAACATTGGGAGTTACTAGTTATTGTCCCCGGGACGTTCACTGTTTATTATCTAGATCCCGCGGGAAGTACATTAAACACTAAAATTGGACACGTAATGAGAATGCCATTATTCTGGTGAGAAATATTTCATTTTTGTATCTGTTACCATATGTTATTACATTACTATTTACTTATGTAATTTACTATGTTATACTAACATGTAGGGGTTTAGATGCATTCAAAAAGGCTGGAGGAACGGTCCCAAGGAAAAAGAACCATCCAATAAATTGGGAGAACGTACAAGTAAGTTCCTGACTCCAATGTATATATTATTGATGTGAATTGTGCTTAGTTGTATGATTTTGTATGTTTCAATTTATAGTGTGCTACACAAGACAATGGCTGGGCATGCGCATACTATGTGATGCGATTTATGCAGATGATTATCAAATATGCCGCATTAGATATCGATACCATACATGAGGTATTATATATAGTCTCATTAGTTAGTATGAAATATATCAATCTTATCTTATTTTTATATTATTACTTATATATATACATCATTCTCTTTGCAGGTGTTTAAAACTGAAAACACTACAGGTAAACGCTTAAAAAATATACATGCTCCATATACGATGGAAGCATTAAATGAAGTAAGAGAAGAATGGGCAAAAGCCATACAAGCAGTGGCAAATGTAAGATATAATTGGGATGTTGATAGCGATAATGAATGATACTTTGTAAATGAATATTTCTGAATGTTAATACATGTATTTGAATGTTTCTATATGTGTGAATGTGAGAATTGAATTGATGTCTGAATGTATGTACTTGTGTGAAATTTTCTTTGTGACTTTTGCAGGTTTGCGGCCTGTTTGTAGGCTGATATCAATAGATGTCGTAAACCTGCAGTTCAGAAAACTGAACTGCAGGTTCTCATCCTGCTGACCAGCCACAGCAGGCCTGCAAACTGATATGAAAAAATATATATATAAATAGGCGTCGGTTATTTATAGATAACCATTAGCAAAGACATACAGCGTCATTTATTTATAGATAACCGACGCCTGATGTGGCCAAAGCAGTCCTGGAAATGGCGTCGGATATTCGTATCGAACCGACGCCTATTTAAACAACCAGGCGTCGGTCGTTTGGTATATAACCGACGCCAAAAGGGTTCGCGCCACAGAAAACGGCGTCATCTAGGACACTTTATGCGTCGGTTATCAACTAAAAGACCAACGCAGAAAGTGCCCTAGATGACGCCGTTTTCTGTGGCGCGAACCATTTTGGCGTCGGTTTTCTACTAAAAGACCGACGCCTATAGGTTAAATAGGTGTCGGTTAAAAAACCGACGCCGAATTGTTCGACCTTTAGCGGCGCCCACATAGGCGTCGGTCAGAAATCGACGCCAAATGGGGTTAAAAGACCGACGCCAAATGGGGTTTCTGTAGTAGTGAGAGTATCCTATCTGGGGGAAACCTTCCTGTCTGAATCCAACCTTGTTTTGTTATGCCTACGGTAGGTTCCTCCTAAAGCAGCTTCCTTGATAACCTACATATAACCTACCATTGGATGCTTTTTGGAATGAAAAAATGTAATAAATTTCATTCTTGAACACATTTGATTATGAGGCATGGTAGGAGGAACAAGACATGACTCCCTAATATATGTATAGTTGTGAGTTGTGTATAATCCTAAAATAGACAACTTCTCCCAGATAATATTCATCAAGAAAATAATCATGAATGATAGGACAAATAAGATAATAGTTCACTCTAATTCAGGGTCTAATGTAAATATAGGATGAGATGTTTTATACCACTTAAGTGGTTTATATGACTTTTACACAATCTAGTAATGAAAAAGAGAATTTATATCAATAGTTATGCCTCATTAATAATGAATTAGGGTTTCAAGTCATTGCATATCCAATTTATAGTAGTTAGATAAAAACAACTATTTTTGGTCAAAATATATCAATATTCAAACCCTAGGAACCAATCAGGGTTCTTATTTCAGCTATGAACAATCAACACAAAGTTTGGGTTAAATTCCTTTAAATGTAGTAATACAAAAAAAGTTAGCTTCTAAACCTATTAAAAATAGACCTAGAAAACTAACTCAATTAATAAGAATCAATTTATTATTTTTTTACCAATTTTTTTAGTTAATAATTAGTTATGATTTTCAAGATTAAATTAGTTTGTAATAGCAGAACAAAATCTAATCTAGAAAGAATAAGAAGCCCATGTATCACATGTAAGACTTTGGATAAATGGCAGGCTAATTCCATCAAAGAAATTACTTAAAGGATGTGTATCTCAAAAAAATCTAAGGTAAAATGACTTAAATGCCCTAAAAGCCACGAAAAGGGAAAAAATAATGGGAGAGGCAAAGTCTTCCGTCACCAGGAACTTCACGGCCATCGTCGCAGGGAGGGAACGGCGAAGCCTTGCACCAAGGAGTCAAAGCTGGTTCGAGGTGAGGGCAACTGACGTGCAGGGGGTTTACGCAGTAGCGCACTGCATGTGCCTCCCTTGCTACAACATCTTTCCATAGGTGGGGGCATACACTGTGGATGGCTGAGCGGTGCTTGGTGTCGGAGGGATATCGTTGCAAGTTGTGTTTGTGAAGTATTTGCCACCTCATGTGGCTACCCAATTGTAAGCCGACCAGTTTGTAACTATACCCCTATGTGATCTTTTACATATTATACTCTTTAGGGATATGTAAAGAACTAAAATTTAGGTATATTTTTAAGTGTTTTTCCCAAAAAGCCCCTTTACTTTTTCCTAAATTCCAGATAACCACTCATGTTTAGATAATCCCAATAATCCTCCTCAACTATTGGGACAATTCCAAATACACCCCCAATCGTTAACCCCCGTTACCAAACTAACGGATGGGCTGATCCCCTCTCCTTTTTATTATGTTCGTCACACAACTATATTCAGTTACTTGCTTATTTGATTTTTATTTTTTATTTTTTGTAGTAGATAGTTTAATCATGTAATCAAATAAGTAATAACATATAAGTCTGTACATATATCAGTCCAGACTAGTGGACTAGGTTAGATCGATTATTCCTTGTTGTCCAGTCTTGAGTTGACTTATGTTTCGGTCCTTGGTCCATTATCTTTTCAAGATCCGATCTTGAGTCCAATCACATCCTCGTCTGCAGCCGGATAATATAAAAAAACTTCTTGCATGTATTAAGTAAATCTAACATTTATCAAAGATTGTAGGGATGTGCAACACATTATCAATGACTCTAGAATTAACCAATAGTATATTAATGCAACGTTTGGCAACACGATTGCATTAATTACCGGTGGCCCATCATAGATAACTCATCGCAACAATTTCTGTGAGAAATGAGCGGCATGTAGAGTTTACCTATGACTCCCGACAAAAAACACTATGAAATTAGAGTGGTGGATAACCACGTATTTAGCAACGCGATTGGTGGCGATTGACCCGCTGCCTGTGGTTGTCCATCACTACCCGAGCAATCGCCACCGCTTTACCAAACGATGCATAATATTATGGTCTACATGTTGATGTCATTGTATAAATAAATATCAATAGCATTAGCTATTGCATTTATACAAGTACGGAGTGCCTTGAATATTGTATTACATTGTGACAGTTAATAGCTAAAAAGATGTCACACATTGAATTGACTTGGTAATAACATAATGTTGCATATAAACTATCATAATGCAATTTTCAAGTACTTGTACGTGTTACTTTTTTGTGTGCTATGAATTAACAATTGCTAGTATTGAATGTGTTATTATATATAAATATAATATTAGTAATGTTTCGAATAGTTTATAATAGTTTAATTTCTCGAGTTGTAAAAATTTAATTGTGTAAGTTGATTTGTGTTACCAACTCTAATGATTTATCTGTTCTTATATAATTTATAGTATAGTTCTTTTATATATTAGAATCAAGAGTGTATATATATCAGTTCATAGACAAATACATGACCATATATGTTTGTTATCATGTCCAATTCCAATCCAGTCTTGATCTGGTCTTTAATTTTCTCGGTTGAATGAACAAGTTCTTATTTGGTCCAGTTCTCGGTCCATGATTTTTTTATTAACCAAGTCTTAGTCTGATCTAGTCCAAACCATTCGGATCTGGTCCGAGTTTGACCAATGTACAGTCCTAACGACATGTTATGATTAGTATTATCTACTTTTTGTTCAAATATGTTAACCTGATTGGAGTTTGAAAATGTAAAATAAAAAAAACAAATCAATAAATAACTACACGATCTGGGTGTAAAGCAAAATGGGAATTAGTCCAGTCGTTAGTTTGTAATGGTGGCCAACGGTTGGGGGGATAACTGGAATATAGTTGAGGGGGTTTCTTGTAATTATCTAAACATGAGGGGGTTTGTTGAAATTTAGGGAAAAGTGAGGGGGGTTTGAGAAAAATCTCTATTTTTAATCTAATTTTTTTAATTTTTTTCCTGTGTATCCTTTTGGTCTTGATGTTGATTAATATGAATTATTACTGATTTGGTGAGTACTTGAATAATATTTATGCCAATATGTGAATTTATGCACAAATACTTCAATAAATGTTTTAATCAGGGTCTAAAATACAAATTTATCTTTTAGTGGAATAATGATAAAATAAATTTTTTCTAGAATTTTATACAGCTTTTAAGCGCAAGGAAGAGATAAAAGGATAAATAATAACTCTTCAAAAAATAACGTGATATTGAATATATAATATGAGAAATAGTGGTAATAACGGATAATGGGCTAAAACTAATAAAGGGAAGACTAATTGGATAAAAGTAACTTCATTTTTAAATTCATTAGATCTGATATGGGTTGGAGGCCAAGTTTCACAATTCTAGGATAATAATAATAATATCTATTCTATTTGGATTGGAAGATATAAGTTTTCTCCAAAAATATCAAATAAATTACTAAATGACTTCATGTGAAATTTCATCTAATTTAGATATTCTTTAATGTATTGGTGTAGATTATGAGAGAGAAAGTTTATAAAAGCCCAAAATATTAAATAATATGACAATAACTTTAAAAGATAAAATTAATGATCAATTTGTTCTATATATGTTTTAGTTTGGTCGAGGGTGAAGTTTGACATTAATTTGTGATTTTTAGATATCTTTAATGTGATAAGAAAGAGAAATTATGATTTATTTAAAAATAATTAAGTAAAATATTTAGAATCTCCAAAACAAAAAACTAATGTCATATTCAGATTCTACATGTTCAAATTATATTGGGTTCAAATTTCATTTCATTTGAAATTTGTTTGCACCCTCAACTGAAGAGAGAGAGAAAGTTAAATAATTAAATGAATTAGTTTATTTGAATTTGACTTAGAATGTATTCAATGTGTCATGCGACCCTTTTTTATTTTCGCTCACGATCTGACCCGTTGATCAATGATCGGATGGCTCCCGGTCATCTTCTATCTTGATCCAGATTGGAAAATAAATCTCATTCACATGCAATTTTTAAACCGCAACATCTTCCTCATTTCTTGCTCTTTTTTAATGATTCTTTTGCCAATATGTTCCTTTTTATATTTCACATCTTTTGATCCCTTTCTCATGTTGTTTCATCAAGAATTTGGAAAATTTCCAATTCATAGACACCAAGGAATGTTGGCCACCTTGGTTAAAGCCTAGAACTATAGCACACCTATAAATAACCCTACACGGAGCTTCATCTCCCTTTACCTAGCTCTCCTCTCCACCCAATTTCCTTGCACGTTCCCGCTTTGGCCCTCAAAGATTAGGTTTTAGTTTTGAGCTTGCGGCTCATCTCCGTGGACCTCGACGGAGCCAGCAACCCAATTGACTTGTGTGGTGAGTTTGTGAAGTCTTGCTCTCTACTTCTTTGCCTTTATTTTCTCGAATCATCATGTCTCGCTGATTTGCCTAATTTTGAGCATGGATAACTGTTTGCTATTTGCGTCCATGTAGTCGTGGGAGAAAGGGGATGATTCCTCATGTAATTTCTTGGTTTTACCCCTCCTTGTTTCTTCTTTCTTCATTTTCTCACACATGAAAAATTTTGTCTTTCGGCCCCGCTTCTTCTCTGACTTGGATGAGGGCTCGTGGGCTTTGAACAATAACTTGGCCACCCATGATTGGTCCAAGTCACTGAGTAGGGACCCTCTTTCTCACAAACATCTTGCTTACGTGGAATTTTGAAAATTTCTTATTAGTCGATTTAATAAAAACCATATCTTTTGATCTACTTTTCCAATAATTAAGAAAAAATATGTTTTGAAATCTAAAAAATGTGATCTTTCTAATAAAAAATAGTTCGAGAGAGTGATTTTCATGTTTTAGATGGTTGATTTTTGAGGATTTAATAAATCATATAAAAAGCCCTAAATTGTAACTTAATCATATAAACTCCAAATTGGAGAAATAAATATATTTTCATGATCAGAAAAACATAATTAATTGTTTAGTCTAGGTTTTGTAACCAAAATCTAAGGTTTTCCAAATAAGTGTAAAATTAGGGTTTTTTTATACATTCTGCATTATAAAACTGTGATCTATGTGAATAACTTGAATTAGGCAAAGAAGATCTTAAAATCAACTAAGCAGGTGAAAAATAATACACTAGGATTCTAAGTCAAGGTATGTGCATCTTACCCCTTTAGTTTGGAAAATTTCTTTTCTAAACCCTAGTTTTCTAATGAGGCAGGGACTAAAACCTTTATTTCTATTATCGATCTTTATGGAACAATCTACATTATTTGTTTTTAGCAGTAAGATGCAAGCAAGACAGAAAGAAAGGAAACTAAACAAGCAAACCCTACTTTAACCCTAAATAAGAAATTCTAGTTAACAATGGAAAGTAATTACTTAAGCAAGAGTAAGAGACTAAGGCTAAGTTACTGATAACACTTTATTTTATGCACTTTTTGTATACATTTTATGCCTTCTTAGCATATCTTTTGCTAACTTTCCCCACTATTTTAGCATCTTATGTCAAATACTTCACTTACACACTCTCCTCTTGATTTCAGGTACATATCTAGCCCAGGTCGTGGTCATCACCTAGTCTACGACCCATTCATCCAGCATGGACCATCTCATCATGGTCGAGGTCTCCAAGTTCACCCTAATGCCTTACGCCCGTGGTCAATTTGCACCATCTCTTCGGGACCGCGATTAATATGGGACTGCGACCAACTTGAAGACCGCGACCTCGATTTCTCCAAAGAAAGACACACCTCGACCGCAGTCCGATAAAAGTCACAATGACCACACCGTGATCGAGAAGGTGGCTGACTAGACAGTGACTGAGGGGGGTTGCTAAACCAACCTCGACCGCGACACTCACCCAAGGAGGTAGCCAACCAGACCGTGACCGAGGCAGTGGTTCAACTGACCTCAACCGAGGAAAGAATAGCAATAAGGCCTTAACCGCAATCAACCCTTATCCAAGACCAGACCTCGACCGCGGCTGAGAGGGTTAAGTCGGTGGAGTGTACATATAAATATGCCACCTACCCGTCTTGTCAAAGTAAGGGATCATAGATCAGATCTAATTGTGCCACGAAGTGTTGCCATTTTCCAGACTCATCTTCACCCACCCATCCAATCAGTCTTGGATCTCCGAAGGAGAAAGCTAAGGAGAGAGAAGACTAAAGGCTCCATCTTATTTGAGATAAGAAGACCGTCCACGCCATCGACCTTCCGGATCTAGATCTAAAAAAGTACTGAGTTGTATCACGTTCTTCTCTCTCCATCTAGATCTATCACTTCCGTTTCTCTATACTTCCCTCATCACTTGGTGAAACTTAATGTATCTATCTTCTTGTAACACTGTTATGCTTCCCGTGAACATGTGTGGCTAAACATCTTAACTTGGGTTGGGTGTAGCCACTAAGGCTCTCCCAACATATATATTGGGTCCCTATTTTGAATATACATATACTCTTGTCAAAGATTATCTCCATGTACCAGTTTTAAAGCTTCGCTTGTATGCTTAGCTACCATCTTGTGATGTTTGATTGTTGATATCTGGAGAGAGTAATATCATTTTTATCTTGTGTTATGGAGTAGTATGAATGCATGAGAATGTTAGAATGCTAAGCTTTATATCATATGTTATCTTACGTGGTTTTTGTGTAGTCATCTTGAGAGAGAGGTTTCCCCTAGACTTAGATATATCCTTATCTCGAGAGAGGAGGAAATAGACACTATGTTTGAGTGCTTGTAATCCTGATAGGAGTATACGAGAGGGAAAGATGATGTTTCATGTTGGTGAGAAGTCTTAGTAGGTGAAACCCAATCCAAGTTTTCCCTCCCACATCTTTGTTTCCATCTTATTTTAGTTGCACTTTGTTCTTCTTTTCTTTGGTTATTTTTTTATTTGGTCTGAGTACCATCGTTCCTTTGGGAACATCCTTTTAAAACTACCTTTCTATCTGGAGTATATGAGTGTGAGACTTTGTGTGCTTAACACCTGTTAACCTTGTCCCTATGGTTCGACCCTGATTACTACATCAGACCCCGTATAATAGTTGCGGGGGTTTAAGTGTCGGGTTACTTTCTTAAAAGTTCGACTCCTCTAGATCTGCTCCCTTTTTGGGCGTGTGTTTTGGGCCAATCAATTTTTTGGCATCGTTGCCAGGGACAAGACAAAACGGTACTGTTAAGAAGTTGAGTCCACTCAATATACTCACGTGCCTCAAGATTAGTAATAAGCTTGACCGCACCGTCACTTTAAGTTTGCTACCCTGCGCTTGTGCAAAATAGTTCATTTTAACATGTACAGTTTACTAACTCGACTATGTACTCAATTCAGGCACCCCAGAGGAAGCAGACTCGTTCGACTTTACTCCCTAACATCGAGTTACCATGCCGCCTTGCGTGGACGTTACTGTCACTGGGGACGAGCAGGAGGTAAGGAATCAACACAACCCAACACCACCAGTGTCAGAAGAATATAGAGATGGTCGTTACAATGACGATTGTCAATGTGAAGACGAACATAGGGATGAAGATCATCACGAAGAAGACCAGCGCGATGGAAAATGACGCTATTGACGTCGAAGAAGACACCATCGTAACCATCATGACAATGAACAAGAGCATGATGGTCGGGATAGCGATAATGAGGACGATGAAGAGGGAAAGACTCTTAGATAATTGGCAGCAACAAGGGCCAACGAGTCTAGATTCTCGATCATCATACCACACTTCAAAGTAGCAAATTTTGAGTTAAAACTAGCTGTCATCTCAATGATCCAGAATAAACCTTTTTACAGGAATTCAAGGAGTGAAAATCCATACCATCATCTCGATGCATTTAAAAATATATGTGATACCATCAAGATGAGGGGAGTCCTGCAAGAGGTGATATACTGTAAAGGCTTCAACCTCTCTTTGGAAGATAAGGCTCTATCTTGGTACCTAAATCTCCCTCACCTATATATAGATGGGTGGAGACCCCTAGAAGATGCTTTTGTTACTAAGTTTTATCCTACAAATAGGAAAATCCTAAACATGCAAAAGATTACCTCTTTTGCACAGAAGCCGAGAGAGAACTTGCACGAAGCATGGGAACGTTTCCAGGAGTACCTTAGGGATTGCCCACACCAAAATTATGGTAAGGGGTTCCTCGTGACCACTTTCTATAATGGGCTAACTCCTACGGAAAGGACCTCGTTAAATGCAGCCGCTGGCAGTGATTTCCTCGGGAAGAAGCCAAGTAGAACCATGAAGATAATAGAAAACATGGATGTGCTGCAAGAAGGCATAGACTATGACATGAATGAAAGTGGGTCAACCAGGAAAGTAGGGTCCGAAGGACCGTCTATTGAAGCCAAAGCTTTAGAGACCATAATGGCATAGATTTAGAAAATAGCAAATGATGTGAAGCAACTAAAAGATATTGGAGTTAAGGGCAAGAAGCATACTGAGAAGGTAATGAAGTGTGTCACTTGTGGAGAAGGAGGACATGGGGTTGGTAATTGTATCTCCACCAGGCTAGAGGAAAGTGAAGAAGAGACATAGAATGTTTCCTACACCAATTTCAAGAGGCCAGACCACCCTGGTTTCAGTTACAGGAACAAAAACACAACCAAGAATTCACATCAACTGAACTACTCACAAAAACTACCCCTAGGGTTTGAAAAGAGAAGCGGGCGAACCCAATACACACGAACAACAAACTATCAAACAAATAATAACAACTATCAAGGTGAAGGTAAGAATCTGAACCGTCAAGGCATGGGACCGAGTCAAGGGCAGAACCAAAACCAAGGACCGAATCCCAAAATAGGTAATAAGCAGCCGAATTTAGTCGCCCAGCTATTTGACTTCACTAAAAGGCAAGCTATAGTGAATGATCAGTTAGCTCAAAGCGCTCTTGCTAACTCTGGAGTTTTGACCACTATGCAAGTTCAGATGGTCAACATGCAGACCCATCAACATCAAATTGACCAACAACTGGCGTAGTTGGCAGAGCTAGTAAAGAATCCAAACACTGAAACTGCAAATATGGCTACCCTCTGATCCGGGAGGATGCTAAGTAACTCAGGAACTGGAAACAACAATGAGGAAAGAAGAGATGATGAACAGCCACCTGAGAAAGAGGTGGCTCCTAAAAAAATATATTGATAAAGAACTAGAGGAAGAAAGCAAGGAGAAAAATGAAAAAGTTAGGAAACCTGATGTGGTCAAAAAGATTTTCGCAAAGAAGAGTCCATATGCATAGAGTGTCCCATTCCCCTATAAGGTCATTAAAGAAAACCTAAAGAGAAGATACGAGAAGTTCATGGAGGCGGTAAAGAAATTGCATCTGGACATTTTGTTCCTGGATGCTATAGAGGAGATGTCGACCTATGCCAAGTTCTTCAAGGATCTCATCACCAAAAGGAGGAGAGGGGACCATATAGAGACAATGAAGCTAGCTAATATGTCAAGTGATTTCATCCAGAAAGAGATGCCAACAAAGAAGGACCCCAGAGCATTCAATATACCATTTGGTGTTGGGGACAACATAGAGAGAAAAGGTTTGGCAGATTTGGGAGCAAACATCGGTCTTATTCCTTTAAGTCTAGTCCAAAGACTTGGGATGACGGATATGGTTAAAACAAATATGAGGATTGAATTAGCTGATCACACTTTCAAATGACCTCTTGGAATAGTTGAAGACGTGCCCATTCACATTGGAAAATTCTTTATTCCCTGTGATATCATGGTGATTGACACAATTGAAGACCCAAAGTGCCCAATAATATTTGGGAGACCATTCTTGGAAACTGGAAGAGCATTGATAGATGTCGCGGAGGAGATTATTACCCTACGTGTGGGCAATGATCACGTAGACTTCCTAGTCCAAGATGTCATGAAGGGACCATCTCTTTTCAAGTTAGTCTACTTTATAGATAGTTACAACTAGTACTGTGAGCAAGTGCAAAAAGAAAAAACAATAGTTGACCCCCTGATGCGAGCCTTGAACAACCCCAATCTGACTGTAGAAGACCCTGAGGTGGTTGAAATACTCGACTATCTGAATCAAGACGAAGGAGACCTTAGTAACGAAGAACAAATTATCAAAACAATTAAGTAGGCTTCACTCGAACAACCTCCCGAAGAGGAAGAGGCACCTAAGCCAAGGCCCGAATTGAAAACACTTCCGGAAGGGGTAAAATATGAGTTTCTAGACCATGAGGAGAGGAGCCCTATTATTGTGAACGCCAACCTGATGAAAGAACAAATGGGAAGACTGCTAAGGGAGCTGAAAGAACATAAAGAACATAGAAAGGTGATAGGATATTCTATCGAGGACATAAAAGGGCTTAACCCAACTCTATGAATGCACATGATACATTTGGAAGAGTTCGCTAAGCCACTATTTCAGCCCCAGAGAAAGCTAAACCAAATGTTAAAAGAAGTTGTAAAAAAGGAAATCCTGAAACTGCGAGACGCCAGAATTATCTACCCGATAAGCGATAGTAATTGGGTGCGTCCTATTCATGTCGTGCCTAAGAAAGGAGGAATGACAGTAGTGAAGGGAGAGAATGGTGACGAAGTCACTATTAGAACTGTTATAGGATGAAAAATGTGCATAGATTATAGGAAACTGAATGCCTCTATAAGGAAGGATCACTTCCCCCTGCCATTCATCGACCAAGTGTTAAAAAGGCTAGCTCATCGTGACTATTTTTTCTTTCTAAATGGCTATTCAGATTTTTACCAAGTACCTATTCACCCAGATGATCAAGTTAAAACAACATTCACATGCACTTATGGCACATATGCGTTCAGAAGAATGTCATTTGGAATGTGCAATGCACCTGCAACGTTCCAATGTTGTATGATCTCAATGTTTTTAGATTTTCTAGAGGACATCGTAGAAGTCTTTATGGATGACTTCTCAGTTTATGGGAAGGATTTTGATGCATGTTTGAGAAATGTTTCCATGGTCCTGAAAAGATGTGAGGAGAAACATCTAGTTCTAAATTGGGAAAAGTGCCATTTCATGGTACAGAATGGCATAGTCCTGGAACACAAAATCTCTAAAAATGGGATCGAAGTAGACATGAGTAAAATTGAAGCCATATCGAAACTTCCACCACCAAAGTCTGTAATGGGTGTGAGGAGTTTTCTTGGTCATGCCAAATACTACAGGAGGTTCATAAAAGACTTATCAAAGATTTTGAAGCCTTTATCTAATCTTCTACTCAAGGATGCTGAATTCGATTTCAACAATAAATGTTTGGAGGCTTTCAATACCTTGAAGAAGGCATTAACAACTACACTGAGCCTACAAGCTCCAGATTGGGAGTTGTCATTCGAGATAGTGTGCGATGCTAGTAATTATGCAATAGGAGTTGTCCTAGGTTAAAAGAAAGACAAGAAGCACCATGTAATCAGCTACACCAGTCACACATTAGATGAGGCACATGTAAACTATACCACAAACAAAAAGGAGATGTTAGCAATAGTTTTTGCTTTTGACAAGTTCAGGTCGTACCTAATAGGGTCAAAGATGAAAGTGTATACGGACCATTGAGAAATTAAATACCTGATGTAGAAAAAGGATACCAAACCATGGCTTTTGCGGTGGGCTCTTCTGTTACATGAATTTGATCATGAAATCATTAATAAGAAGGGAAAAGAAAACGTGGTCACATACCACTTATCTAGAATAGTTTTTGATGAAGAGAATCAGTTACCCATGAATGACAATTATGCTGATGAATCCCTATTGATGGCTCAGTCTGATGAGCAGAGATTTCCTTGGTTCGCCGACATCTGTAATTATTTATCTTGTGGCCAACTACCACCATAAATTAGATATAATCAGAAGAAGAAACTATTTCAGACATTAATAACTACTATTGGGATGACCCCTTATTATTCAAGAGGTGCGCTGAGAACCTATACCAAAGGTTCATACCAGAGGTTGAGGTTCCTTTGATTCTGAAGGAGTGTCACTCTTCACCATATGGTTGGCACCACAATGGAGAAAGAACTGCAGCAAAAGTACTACAAAGTGGGTTTTACTGGCCCACACTCTTCAAAGATGCAACATCTTTTGTTAAGACATGTAAATAATTCTAGCTCACTATGAATATAAGCAAGAGGAATGGGATGCCCATGGCAGATTGGGTAGAAGTTGAAATCTTTTATGTTTGGGGAATTGACTATATGGGGCCTTTCCCCTCATCAAGGGGAAACCAATACATTCTTGTTGTTGTTGATTATGTTTCAAAGTGGGTTGAGGCGATGGCCACCCAAACATGTGACTCCAAAGTAGTGATTAACTTATTTGAAAAGACTATCTTCCCACGCTTTGGAGTGCCACACACCATCATAAGTGATGGGGGGTCGCATTTCAGTGTGAAACAATTCGAAGCACTGCTAAGGAAGTATGGAGTGAAGCACAAATTCACCACACCATACTATCCCCAAACATCAGGGCAGATAGAAGTATCAAGCAGATAAATTAAGAAAATTCTAGAAAAGACAGTGAGTCAGACAAGAAAGGACTGGTCTATGAAGCTAGAAGATACTCTATGGGCTTATCGAACTACGTGCAAGACACATATAGGGACAACACCTTACATGCTTCTATATGGAAAGTCATGTCATTTACCGCTTGAGCTTGAACACAAAGCTCTATGGGCCATCAAATTCCCAAATATGGACCTTGACAAGGCGGGCCAGAAAAGATTTCTACAGCTTCAGGAGCTCGAGGAACTGAGATTGCATGCCTATGAGAATGCAAGAATTTATAAACAAAGAACTAAAGTCTGGCATGATGCCCACTGGGAAAACAAAGATGTGCATGAAGGGGATAAGGTCCTCCTATTTAACTCGAGCATCAGACTGTTTCTAGGAAAGCTAAGAACGAGGTGGTCAGGACCTTTCTCAGTAGTGAAGATATACCCATCAGGAATGATGGAAATTTCAGGGGAAAATACTAGAATTTTCAAGGTTAATGGACATCGGGTAAAAAGATTCTATGAAGATGAAGCCTTTGTAAGAAGGTCAGGAATTAGTTTGGGGGAACCCAGCTAGCCAGGAAATGAAGAGAATGAGGAGACACCACAGTCAGCTGAGGAAGTTGAGAAGTGAATTCTTAGGAAGACGAGCTATAGACTCTAAACAAGCACTTCTTGGGAGGCAACCCAAGTTTTAGCTGATTTCCTGAGATTATGTTTTTCCTTTGTTTTGAACTCTTATTATCCCTTCTCTTTAGTTTGTTAGTCCCCCCCTTATCTAGTAAGTTTGTATATATCTTGTGTTCTCTTTGAATATAGTTAGATTGGAGAATCAAGTTCAAATTTTAGTTTAAGTTTAGTGTTGGTTTGAGTGGACCGCGGGTCGCGGTCATGACCACGGTCAAGGTATCAACCTTGCTCAATGTAGGGAAAAGCACCGCGACCGCGGGAGTTTTCTTTCCTTAGACCAACCGAACCGTGACCACGGTGTTTACCCTTAGATGAACAAGACTGTAACCGTGACATTCATACTATAGAGAGGGCCAATAGCGACCGCGGTCCCTGATTGCGCCGCCAGTCACAGTGTCTCTCCTATATATTCTAAAATCCTTGGTACACTATTACTCTCGCCTAAAATCTCAGTTTCCCTCGAACCAAAGAACAAAGTATGTGCACATGCAAACGACACCAACACCAACCGAGCTCACTCTACCGCCACTGTAGAAGCACGAATCGTAGCGCTAATCCTTCACTTTGAGTTTTGTTGATTTTCTCTTTCTGCCACCAAGGTAATCTTCCAAATGCTTTTATTTCCTGTTGCTACGACTTTTCGCTCACGGCCGCGACCATCATCGGACCTAACCCACTCTTTAACTCTCTGTTTTTGCACGCCTTTATCCCTTCCACTGGTTTAAGCTTCACCACATCATCAAACGACTCCGCCAATCATCTTTTTCCCTTTCCTATCTCGCCTATTGTTTTTGCAGTGCCCACGCTCGCCCTAAGGCAATGTTTTCAAGCACATTTCAATCTCGAACAATGTCGCTTCGTCTACCCTCATCAATCAACCACGATCGAAGCCTCGACCCTCAGCCCAACCGTCATTCCCAATGGAACATGTAAACCTCTGCTTTGCAATTGCGGTGCAAGATCCAGGACTGCGGGTCGCAGACTCAGTTTTCTTCCGCGGGTCGCGGTGCTCACGAACAACTGAAAATAGAGTGATTTTAACCGTGATATGTCGTTGTGTAGACTGCGCGTCGCAGCTTCCCTTGGTCAGTTCCTTTGACCATGACTACTCCACTTTCATCTTGGACACGGTCGCGGTGTTCTTCATTTCATAAGTAATGACCACGGGCCGTGGTCTTAAGAATATGGCTAAAAATATATTATATACATATACATATGAGAAAAGGTAATTGGAATCAATGATGAAATTAAAGATATATTAATTATAACATCAACTTGAAATTTTCCAGGATGTCTGCTTCAACCAACGACTCACTGGCAAGGAGGGCAACCTCATTGAAAGAGATAGAGATGATTGTAGAGAAGCTAGCAAAAGCCCTGGAGACCAACACAAGCCTACCACCATCCAGGAGGCTACAACTGCAGCTACAGATGGAGCAGTATCAGAACATCCTGGGGCACCAGACACCAAAAAGGTCAGAGTCTGCACAGAGTGCAGCACAGACAGGAACCTCAGAATACTAGCCCATGAAGTCTGAGCTAAGAATTCTGGGCAAAAGGAAGGCTGAGCCCAAGGCAACCAAAAGTAGCAAAAAGGTAAAAGAGATAGATACTAAAACGAAAAAGGGACAAGAGGTAGAGACAACCAACAAGGAGGGAGGAGATACTGAAGAGGTAGCCCAAGAGCAGAGTAGGCCTACCTTTTTTCCAAGAGACGCTGTACTCCAGTCTCAATACGACTGGATGTCACAAGCCAAGGTTTTTAGGCCGACGAGGTAACTGGATGTAGACAAATTCAAAAAGATGGGGGTCTATGACAAGGTCATAAAATTCCTAAAGGGTGAAAACATGTGCACCTTATGCACCTCTGAAGCCCCGTCCTCAAAGCAATTGATGATTGAATTCCTGTCTTCACTAGAGAAACTCCTAGTAAATGAACAAGAATGCAAAAAGGGCGACAGAGACTACAAGCTGGAAGTGAGACTAGGGGGGAAGTCTCACACAATCACAGAAGCGATGTTGAGTACCATCTTCACAAAGACAATAGTAGAAGCCCAAGCCTACTCCGCCGCCCCGGGAGATAAGGAAATCGTCAGATATGATAGTCACAAGATGTGGGAACACCTGACGAGAGAATATGAACATAACTCTAAGAACTCGAAGACTATCCTGGTCACCTCATGCTTTATCAGGGTAATACAAAAGATAACGGCCAACATGATATATACGAGGTTAGAAATAGGGGGAGTAACGAAAGGAGATATGTTCATGATCTGGTCATTGCTGAAAAAAAGCATGTGAACATAGGTAAAATACTAATAGAAAGGTTGTCAGCCACCATGGGAGGAGAGTCAAAGAGGAACCAGGAGTTCTGCATGGGAGGTCAATTAACAAAAATAGCCTACCATTTTATGGGTGTAGAAGCATTGAAGAGATATAAGGAAATAGAGGGACATACAAAGATTGACATCAAGTCCCTCCTCAATGTGGGAATCCTAGCTCAGAAGGGAGACAAGTTGTACTATAAGAAAAGCAGCTCATAGAAACCCCTCCCCCTCCCAAATATGGTGTATTACGACGCCAACAAGCTGCGGCCCACCCGAGAAGACATTGACAATATGTACTCAGAGGCCATCCACAACGTCGTGGAAAAGACATCAGCAGCTGACAAAGCAAGCAGTAAGGACAAACTAGCAGAGATAGAGAAGAAGAAGCCATAAGAGAAGAAAAAGATGGAAATAAGGAAGAAGAACGAAGCGGTAGAAAATCCCACTTCTATGAAGACAACCTCACCTCCCATAGTCACTGAAATAATAGTGATCTATGAATGCCAACCGCATGAAGAAACAATAGAGCATGACATCCAGGAAAACCCGTATTAGCTAAGCAAAGGCACGCACCCTAAGGCAACAACCGCCAAACAACTGGTGACGGTAGAACAAGACTCCCACCAGCGAAGCATGGACTCCAAAGCTGTACCCAAGATGGCGATTCCATAATTAATCCTTCCAACACCGGGAAACCAGAACATAGAGTGCCCAGCCCAAAATTGCCAACTCCACCACTGAAGGAACCACAAGCATCCTTGACACATGTGGAGCCACAACCACACCAACTTCCAACCTTCAGTGACATACTGGGTAATAAGTTTGATGCATTGTGGCAACACATGCATCAAACATCTAAATTTAATTCAAGTATAACCTCCACCCTATGTACACTAACTACGCATGTGCAAACATTGAACAAGAGGACTGAGGCATTACCCCAATTCATGCAACGGGTGATGAACACCCAAAATACGATGATGGGAGCATTGAAGGCCCTCACGGAGGAAATGGAAGCCATCAAGAGAGAGAGGGATGCTATGTGGGCTGATAGAGACCACTTAACAAATGGATATGAGGCGGCGATGCACGACCTCAACCTGACGCACCAACAATTGGAAGCAGACCGCCAAAACCTGGAAGCCAAACATAAGGAGTTCGACGGCCAATGGCGTAAGAAGAAGAAGAGCAAGCGTGTGGTAGGGCCATCGACATCGTAAGCTTTATCGAGCCCTCCAAACCCTGACGATGACGATGACAACATGAGAGGGACATGTGCAAGTTCAACACGAAAAGAAGAAAGTGCCAATGTAAAAGCCATCTCAGTAGTTGAACCTAAGGCAAATGAAGCACCACCGTCGTCCAACTCTCCTAAAGTCAATGAGACAAAGAAGAAGAATATTGTGTCGTTGAGGGAGCTAAATTTAAACATCAGTCTTGAATAGGACAAGGAAAATTTTGAAAAGAGGAAGGGTGTACCAACATAAGCCAAATCTACCCCAACCACAGGAAATGATGCAACAAAAAAGACAATACAAGTAGGTGTCGCCAGAGAAGAGAGTGTAAGGATAGAAGATCTGACTTCCAGAGAGCTCAGGGACAAAGATACGTTGTTGGATGACTTGACATTTGGGATGGAAATGTGCAGTGGCTTCCTACACTCCCAAATTCACAACGAGCAGAACGACCACATCTATGATAAAAAAATGGAAGCAACACTAGCGAAACTGGCAGCTGCCAAGATAGGTCACCCATCTGAAGAAAGCAACATCAAGGATGTCACAGCTATAGAACCTTCCTCAGTGGTGGCAGTAATGATGACTGCACTAATGCCCACTGGTACAAAGAGCCTGCATACAACCAGAGAAACACACCTCATTGCATAACATGATGGAACCTCAGACGACGAGGATGGTGGGCTCATTGCTTTATTCACGAATGAGCCCGCCAGAAAGTGGAGTATACCGGTTAAAGACACAGAATTAGGTGTAGATCCTCCTCTTCCATGCAAGATGGTGAGAATGGACATGATTGCACTATCAAGAATCACATGCAGAGATGTCCACATCTTAGCAGATTTCTTTGACGATAATCTACCAGGGGCAGATGTCATATATCACAACAAGGGTAGAAGTCTAACTAGATAACACTTCAGAGGGACGTTCTTAAAAAGGGCACGAGTATACAAGAAACTATTTAAAGTGATGTGCGCCACCCTCATCGAAGAGTTCCTACACTCAAACAAGGTGCAACATGTATTCAATGACACAACACATCTAGCAAGCCTCTTATACAATGAGGACTATGAGGCTGCTGATGTGACTGAGTTGAAACAAGCAGTGCGTAGAAAGGGAACACAGCTCGTAGTACTACCCATAAGGAACATGAAGCACTGGGCCCTGATCGTGGTCAATCTATACAAGAGGAAGACAACAATGCTCAACTGCTGCGTGGATGAATTAGACAGTACTGCTCTGATATATGAAAGAAACAAAGCAAGAGATGTGTAAATATACCGTTACGTCTGTAGAAAGCGATACAATCAACATACAACAAATTCAAGGGTATCTGAAAACTATTTTCTATCTACGGGAAAGTGCCACAAGAAGAGACTGGCTCAGGGGATTGTGCCTTCATCATACTTAGGATGATGGAAGCCATCAACAAAGGCATCCCGTTGGAAGACTTATGAGTAGATGATCTACATGGGTTGTGTGGTGTTTACACAATGGAGGTCCTCTATGATCGTCGCTTCTTTAACAGCCCATTGATGCCTTCAGACGCAATACCGTGAAGGCTTCATAAGGAGATCCCTCTACCTGAAAAGGTAACTTGGAGGGAACAACTGAGAACCCTGTGGATCGATCCAACAGAACCAACCAGGGCTGAATTATGGAACAAAGGCTAGAATGTTGACACTGAAGTAGTTGCAGCAAATATACCAAAAAAAGAACCTCAACAACCTCCAAAAACAGAATACCAAGTAGAACAGCCTTCAGCAGGACAACCAGAAGGAGGAGAAATAGAAGATGATGATCCATCAAAAGAAAGACCATACGGACCAGGGGGAGAGATAATACCCACTTTTAAGGACTTCGACAGATAATGCTATGTCAGCCTATCTTCAAAATCACTAAACATCATAATGAAGTCCTTGAAAGATGATGACTTGCCGACAAAAGATATTTTTGAAAGAGAAGGGATATGTGTGTTGAGGGACAACCTCCGAGACATGCTCAGAACAGGAGGATACATATCAGTGAGCACAATGTCAGCCTACCGGGCCCTCTTGAGTGACAACATGCCAAACATACATATGGCATACTTCCTGTTGGTAGATGACATCGTAAAAGATAAAAGACCAGGCGAGAAGGAACACCTACAACAATGCCTCGTGATGTCCCTATTGGACTACATATTTTTGGCAATTCTTCACGAAAATCATTGGACTTTGCTGGTGGTCGACATCATAAAAAGGACTACGGTATTAAATAATATCTCAACACAGCCTATGGGTTGAACAAGAAGACAAACATGACTGCAGCAAAGACCCCAATAGAAGAAAAGGTTGTCACATGTGTGAAGGTGATTGTTGATATGCTGACAAGTCATGGAAAAGGGCATAAGAATACGGAAGATAAAGACTTCAAGAAGACACAATTCTACCACATGATCCCTCAATAGGTGCCTCTGTCGAATGACTGCAGCTTCTACTGTCTAGCCTAGATGATGGCCCTAGCCAACCTGAGTACAAAAGTGGAGGGGATGCAATACGAGTAGTATCATCTGATGTGAGGAGTGTACGCAAGTATGCTACTCAAGTCCAAGTGGGCCTCCAACACCGACAAACAAGAATAAAGAAAGCTCGTTTATACGTCTCACTCAAATTCAAACACCCCGGGTCGGGGTGGAGGATAAGTTTGGGGGAGGGGTCATAAATGGGCTAGAGAGGTTTAATTTTATCACCATTTCACCTCTCATTTTTTCAAAATTTTTGTATTTCCACAAACTTTACATGTACATATTTTACTTGCGCTAAACTGCTCCTCCCTTTTTGCCATTTTTGTGAAGTTACCTTAAAATTTAGAATTTAATCTATCTTCTTGCTAAAAGTTGTAGTACTATCGTTTTCCTAGAGAGAAATATACAAGCATCTAATATACATAAAGGTAAAACGAGAAACATAGCAACACTACGTTATCTCATTCTTGAAATAATACATTGTGTATGCAATTACCCCAAGCTCATGAAACCCTTGGAAACTAGAGAACTTTACCTAGCCATACTCCTGACGAACCACCCTCACCTGACGATTCCAACCAGAAAATCTTTATCTCAATAGGGAAGGAAACAAATACCCTTTCAAGTAAATCCATCCCTGCTTGGGACTAAAATAGAGGCTTGGCCATCTAGAAGACTGCTTAAAACCCTCTCACCCAAACCAGAAAGGAGGTGTAAAAAGCCAAAAAGAAAAATATATAATGAGAGTTGTGCCCAAAATATGACAAATGTTTTCACACGGCCGGTGTATTGCTGCACTCACGAATGCAGATATGTCATGTCCGTAAGTGGAACCTTGAAGCCAAGATTACCCACCTCCGATCCAGAATGAAACTCACGAAACCACCTGACTTAAAGTCAGACGCCCAAAAGGGTGATACTGTCCTTACGATAGTTGTGGGTGAGGGATCTCAGGAGAAGAGGAAAACACTTAAAGCCTAATGCCTACCCAAACACATTAGCATAGGGCCAACTGAAAATAAAGAAAGAGTGTGAAAGATAACCCTCGAGGAGATATTGTATTAGTATGGTTAGTAACCCAAAGGGAAGGGGTGATACGTTGAGAAGAAGAAACCTTTTACAACTAAAGGCTATGGCAAGAACTTGAAGTTGGGCAACTCTATATATAAGAGGGAGGAATGAGACTTTAAGTGGTTGAGAAAGCATACCACGACAGTCTTAATGCAAGAATGAGATAACTCAGTAGTGTTAAGTTTCACAAAATATTTTCACAAAAATTGCTCCTTCTCTCTATGATCTTGAGCCTACACTTAGCCTGAGGAAAAGCTTGACTCTAAGTTTGGGGGAGTTGATAACACTTAATTTTATGCACTTTTTGTATACATTTTATGCCTTCCTAGCATATCTTTTTCTAACTTTCCCCACTATTTTAGCATCTTATATCAAATACTTCACTTACACATTGTCCCCTTGATTTTAGGTACATTTCTAGCCCAGGTAGCGATCATCACCTCGACCATGATCCATTCGTCCAACATGGACCATCTCATCATGGTCGAGGTCTCCAAGTTCACCCTAATGCCTTGTGCCCATGGTCAATTTGCACTAGGTCTTCGGGACCGTGATCAATATGGGACCGCGACCAACTTGAAGACCGTGACCTCGACTTCTCCAAAGCAAGGTACACCTCAACCTCGACCGTAGTTTGACAGAAAGTCACAATGACCAGGCCACGATCGAGAAGGTGACTGGCTAGACCACGACCGAGGGGGGTTTCTAAACAATCCTCGACCGCGACACTCACCCAAGGAGGTCGCCAACCAGACTACGACCAAGGCATTGCTTCAACTAACCTCGACCGAGGAAAGAATAGCAATAAGGCCTCGACTGCGATCAAGCCTTATCCAAGACCAGACCTCGACCATGACTGAGGGGGTTAAATCAGTGGAGTGTGCCTATAAATAGGCCACCCACCTATCTTGTTAAAGGATGGGATCATAGATCAGATCTAATAGAACCACGAAGTGCTGCCATTTTCCAGACTCATCTTCACCCACCCATCCAATCAATCTTGGATCTCTAAAGGCAGAAGCTGAGGAGATAGAAGACTGAAGGCTCCATCTTCTTTGAGAGAAGAAGACCATCCACACCATCGACCTTTCGAATATAGATTTGAAGAAGTAATGAGCTGTATCACATTCTTCTCTCTCCATCTAGATCTATCACTTCCATTTCACTGTACTTCCCTCATCACTTTGTAGAACTTGATGTATCTATCTTATTGTAATGTTGTTATGCTGCCCATGAACATGTGTGGCTAAACATCTTAACTTGGGTTGGGAGTATCCACTAAGGCTCTCCCAACATGTATGTTGTCTCTCCATTTTGAATATACATATACTCTTATCAAAGATTATCTCCATGCACCGGTTTTAATGCTTCACTTATATGCTTAGCTACCATCTTGTGATTTTTAATTGTTGATATCTCAAGATTAATAAGACTTTTATCTTGTGTTATGGAGTAGTATGAATGTATGATAATGTTGGAATGCTAAGATTGATATCATATGTTCTGTTACGTGGTTTTTGTGTAGTCATCTCGAGAGAGAGGTTACCCCTAGACTTAGATCTATCCTTATCTCGGGAGAGGAGGGAATAGACACCATGTTTGAGTGTTTGTAATCCTGATAGTAGTATATGAGAGGGAGAGATGATGTTTCATGTTGGTGAGAAGTCTTAGTAGGTGAAACCCAATCCAAGTTTTACCACCCATATCTTTTTTTTGAACCAGTTCAATATTCAGCTCAGACTAAGGCCATTCAGAAATTCAAAAGTACAACTCGTGCAACATAACTTAATGTACCACCCATATCTTTGTTTCCATCTTATTTTAGTTGCACTCTATTCTTCTTTTCTTTGGTTATTTGTTTTGATTTGGTTTGAGTACCATCGTTCCTTTGGGAACATCCTTTTAAAACTACATCTCTCTCCAGAGTATATGTGTCAAACTTTGTATGCTGAACACCTGCTAACCTTGTCCCTATGGTTCGACCTTGATTACTACATCAGACCCCATATAATAGTTGTGGGGGCTTAGGTGTCGGGTTACTTTCTTAAAAGTTTGACTCCTTTAGATCCGCTCCCTTTTTGGGCGTGCAATTTGTGCCGGTCAGCTACACTAATGAATCATGTTAAGAACTAGAGGAATTAATGACCTAGATTATCACTAACTGGAAAGATTACCACTAGCAAGCTCATTAGAGAACTAACTACTTAAGAAAGTCCTAACTATTCAAAACTAAGTAATTGATTATCAAAGAAGATAAACTAAGAAACTAAACTAGGATGAACAAGCTAAGAGAGAAAGATGGGTTTTAAGCAATGTTAAATGGAGATGGGCCATTTGGGAATGTTACTGGGGTTCCAATTGGGGCAAAGATGAAACATGCAAACCTAATCATTCATTCTAGATTTCTAAACAAAAAAGTTAGTCAATTGATATGAAATCACCCTAGACTATTAGTTGGCCATGGATAGAATAGAGTGTATGAAGGGGAACTACACCCTTACACATTCTATCTAGCCTTACGAGGCTCAATTGGACTATGGCACAGGTGATATTTCAATAGGATTTGACTATTCTAGGTTTCTAGGATGGGAATGTTTAGTGTACTTTGGAGCCAAAGCTAGGAATGGGGGGTGGAGGTAAGGGTATTTTACCTCACATTACTCACCATCTAGGTTCCAACAAACTCCAAGGCAATTACACTAAGCAGTCCTATACCAGTTGCTTAGATCTCATACCTAGGAGTAGGAGAAGGGCTATATCTATGGAAAGATGGGGTGCTAGCTGGGATCCACTAGTTGGACCTAGGATTAGATTCCAAAATAGCCTCACATATGCTATCTTCTCCTAGACTTAGGTCCCAAAAATTAAACCAGAAACAATTCATATTTTTAGACACAAATCACAAGTAGAATCATGGGAGATAAGATAGAAATAGAAAGAAATCATCATAGAATGTAGTTATAGAGTTTACAAATTATATTCCCCAAACATGGTAAGAAGAGAAAGGAGTAGAGGGGTAAGGAAGCATGTTTTTGGTAAAGACCCCTCCTTCTTCGCCTCCTTGTTATAGAAGCTTGTGCACCTCCCTCCAAGATAGAAAATGGCATGACAAGGTAGGGTTTTGTGGACGAAACCCTAGAAAACTAGGGTTTTGTGGTAATGGAAGGTGGAAATGGAGTGGGTGATGGATGGGAGTAGGTGAGAGATTAGGAAAGCTAAGGGAGTTGTAATAATGGCTAACCTTTGTGCTATATATGCCACCCTAGTATATATAGGTGGTTGGGAAGAACTAGGATAAGTGGGGATATTAGTAAAAATATAGTGGAAAAAATGGTAGGGTTTGGGTAGTCACCACGGCCATGGTGATGATGGAGGCTATCTTGGTCGTGGTGAGGTGGCACGGGCAAGGTGAAGGTGGTGAAAATTTTAGGTTGAAGTGGAGTTTTAAAGGGTCAGTGGCCACTGTCGTTGTGGGCTCCATGGTCGTGGTGGGTGAGTGGTGGCATAGGTGTGTTGTGGGACACAAGCACAGTGGAGGGAGGTGGCCATTATAGAAGCTAGTTGCCACGGTCATGGAAGCTACCAAGGGTGAGGTGAATCCATTTTGGAGGCCACGACCATGGAGAATCCTTGGTTTCCTTGAGACTTTTCATATGATTTTTGGTGAGTTGGACACAACAATGGAAGAGAACCACAGCCCAAGGCGAGGGCTCAACTACTCATCTTTGGTCTTAGATCCTTAAAATGGTTACTTTTAGCCTTGGACTAATTTTTACTTATTCAAGGGATGCGTAAGGAAGACTGGGTCCAATCTCGGGTTGTGGAAACTCAGGGATTCTCTCCTTCTCTCTCCTTTACATCCAATGCATGTACAAAAACCTTGAAAAACACAAAAAATCAACCATAAGTGCATTTGATATGAAATCACATATTGGGGGAATAAACTTGCATTCTAACTTGTTTATATGTGATTAAGATGCAAAAGTACACAACAGGAAGCCCTAAAATAGGATTGCATCAACTACATTATTTTATTTTAGTACATGTATGAGTACTTAAGTTAACACAATTTATCAAAAATATAGGCCCAATCTACCACTAAATTTTGACCGCATGTGTTGTGGCCATCAAATGCGCTGCCAAATCCACATGTATGTAATTTTTTGTACCCTTTTGATAAATATCTTGGTGTTTATTTTATCCATTACGTGACATTTCATCTTTTTTCTTGTTGTTCAGATTGGGAACATTTCTTAAAATGATCCATTTGTGAACCCATACAATGGATACACATCCCGATATCATGGCGTATGCCTTCTTGTAATCATGTTTGTAGTAAGAAACTATGCTATCTTACTTATGTATTTTACTATCATTAATCATTATTATTTTTACAAAAAAAAACGTGTATGATAACCTCAATGAGTGAATGATTAAAATAGCCTAAATCGGGCTAGGTGGACCCAAATGGCATCCCTGTTGCCAACTGTCAGAGGCATTCTATGATAAATAAATTGATATAACTCACAAGACTCTTTACTTAATACAATTATGTGGTGTCTGTGTTGATAACATAACCAAATTTGTATATTGTGTCAATCTCTTGAATTTATATCTAGATAAAAATATTTGTGCATATATTGCATGATAGATTTTCTTGGTTGCCAATACTTGTCAAGAGTCACACCATTATCAAAATAATCTAAATTGACAGTTCTAATCCATGTTGCATAAAATTTGGATTGTAGGTTTGTGCATCTCTTCCCTCTATTACTCCAAAAATGTATATGTAGATCCCTATACTAGTGGTAAGATTATTACATTAACTCTAGATCTAAATAGAAATCACCTTTATGTGGAGACATCTATAATAGGTACATGATAAGATAATATTGCATTTGGATATTATTTTAATGTATTTGTTGTTTCCCATATTAGTGGTGTGATGTGTGTTGCAACTGCCCACATCCTCATATCTCTCCCTGACACTTTCTACAATGATTAAATCAAGATAAACACACACATAGAATAAGGGAGGCACACTATAAACCACAAGTAGTGGTTCATGTATGGTCCCTTGATAGGGCTATTTGTGGTTGGGTGATATTGCTTCTTGTAGTAGCTACCTAATTTGGGATATGTGTTTGCCTTAAAATGCCTCCAATTCTCTATAATTTCTTGTATATCTCATTCTCATTTATTGACAACAAAATTTGAAATGTCCTATATCCTGTCATTTAGCCTCATGCTTTTTGGAGTAAGATAGAGGTTATTAGATCATTTAACCTAAGGATTCTTGAATATTTTATTTTGCCTATATACTAAGAACATACAAAATTGCATTACATGAGGATCTACTTAGCTAAGCTATCAATTCTCATGATTTTTTGCAAGAAGCATACACAATAGTATTCAGTATATTCAGTCAAGTATCTACACTTTTTAAGATTCACTTGGTACTTTGAACCAAAGTTTTATCTCTTTTGTTAACTACATCTAGTGGAGTTGTGGGACTATTGAAATATGTCAATTAGTTTCAGTTGTATAAGTATCACACAAAGGGTTTAAATTTTGTGATCAACATCTTGTGTTGTTGTCCTTGGATAAATCACACAGTGTTTTTATTACTATAATAACTGTTTTGTTTTATGTTGTGATTTGTATAACATGTATCAATGATGAGTTTTTGTTTAATCCTATGGAATTTTTTACTGGGAGTAGCTTTTAGTTTGGTACAATTAGAGTAAATAGAAATTTTTTTGTTTTGTGCTTCTTAATTACAATATATTTTTATAGTTATATCATGGTATGTGTTGGCTATAACTTGAGAAGGTCTTGATTGTTATTCCTGTAAATTACAACATGCACAATTATAAACACAATTCACATAGTACAGTTCAATATAGTGACTAAACAATTGGAAAAGAAAAATGTATGTGGTAACTATTAGTATTTTAACAAGTACTTCTTCAAAGAAGTAGTTGAACAATTTGAGTAGAAGAAAAATGGGCATGGCTGCTAATATTTTGACAGCAAGTTGTTTAAACAAAGTTAGATCAAGAGCCCTATAGTGGTTGTTAGTTTTGTGACAACAACTTGACTAAATAATGGATCTATATATCCAGTTGTCTTTGTTCAATGGCTCTGATATATAAGCCAATTTTTCATGCAAGTTATAGGCATCATGTCGACATTTACAACTAGGATTTTATTCTTGCTTGAAACTAAAAGTACTTGGTGCTTTTTTGGATACAATTTACAACACTCTATGACTTTCTCTCTCAATTTTTTAATGGTTGTGTGCTTTTTCTTTTCTTCACTAAATTGTGTTATTTTATAATCTAGGATAACAGAGATAGCAACATTGGTGGGTGCAGTAGTGGTAATGGAGACAACATTAGAGATCGAAGCTTTAGAAGAAACAACAAAAGGAGCCCTCTGACCGAATCTAGTGGTGCATGTTAGAAGTGCAACACATTTTTATTTTTTGTTGTAAAGTTTACAAGCAAATAAAATTGGTCATGATTTAACAGTTCCCAATGTGGGTAATGATCAAGAATGTAATCACTTGTAAGTATGTTGGCCAAATTTGTAATAATGTGATTACAAACATAATTGTACATATATTATCAAATGAATATATATGTCACTCTTTCCATTGGCCATCTGTATGCATAGACCAACATAGATTTTATTTATGTGTTTAGAACTCCTTGAGTTGGATAAGAATAAGTAATATTTAACATTAATTTTAAGGATTAGAGACTTAAGGATCCTATATATATTTGGTCAAGGAAAAGCCTTGAGCAACAGATTTACTCACCAAGCCTCCACTCAGGGAGCAATGCTCTGTGGTTGGCCTTAGGCAATCTATTGTACTCTATGATTGATAGGGTATTGGTCAAGGATTTGGCCTGACTCATGTGTAATTTTATAGTAGTGTACTCCTCTTCCATCTTCCATGGAAGCACAAAACTCCACACCTTGCTTCACTATAGAAGGATAATCCACACGACTAGGGCACTCTTCTGCACAAGGACACTCAACACCAGCAGGACACTCATCGTCAGTAGGACAATCCACACCAGAAGGACACTTGACATTAGTAGGAGAGTCCAAAGTAGAAGGACACTATTGGGAATGTCCATCTTCCTCATTCCCTAGAATGTTCTACTCTTATCGTTCATCAACATCATATCATTTTGGAGTTTCTTCTACCTTATCTTGGTCTCACCCAGGTTTTAGCCAGTACCAACAAGGATCTTTCTCTTCATTTTCTAGGTCAGCTGGTGCTTTATTTTTTGGATCCTCTCCACTACCCAGAACTATGTCCTTCACTCGGCCTCTTACACCACCACTTTCTCTGACTAGGTCTACATATCCAACTCAACATACACATTTGAGTCCAATTGAGGCTTCTCTAGAGATAGAGCGTTGTTTTGGTCCATTATCCCGAGGTAGGTGGACTCAACGCTATCAGGTACACATCATTTTTTTTCTAACAATTTACTTCTTATAATAGAATTTTATAATGAAATATTTTTTTGTGTTGATTACAAGGTTGATTTTGCCAGATGTCAGCTTTTCTATATCGATCACATGCATTATCGTGAAGTATATTTTTCTTTTTATATTGTGTCATGGTTAAATGTGTATCATTTCTTTCTATGAGACTTTGACTACACATCTTGGAAACCTATTTTTTTTTGTTTCTACGAGATTTGATTACATACCGTCGAAACTATATTAATGCATTTATATACAATTTTATTTGCTTACTTAGAGACATCTTTGATAATTTTATAACTTAACAAACCATTCTAAAAATGCCAACAAGTTTGGCAAAAACATTCAGCTCCTTAAAAATGCTAAAATCAACGACGCTTCTACTAAAACGTCATAAACAACAACGCTTTATCCTCAAATCTTGGTGCCTCTTATTAAAAAAATTTAATTTTTTTGCACATTTTGGTTTAAAATGCCAATGTTTTGAGCGCTTTGACCTAAAACGTCAATGGTGTTGGTTCTTCTGTTACCACTTCTTCGAAAGAGCTAAACATTCTGGTACTTTTACTACAAACGGGACTAGTTCAAAAAATAAGATTACTATTATACTATATTTGTAAACATTTTTACAAGACCTTGTTATTTTGGTCTTTTCTCCATAAAAATAGTTTTGTAATATTTTCATGAGAATGAGATGGCATGCATGCATTACGCTTATATGACGACTGTGAAGGACAGATGCAGGCTTCCACGTATCTCCAGGCATACATGCGAGGATCGGTATACCCCATGATATATCCACATTGGAGCCAAAGTTGGTTTGAGGTAGGGTACTGCCAACCCCCGTCCCAAGGAGCCAAAGCTGGTTTGGGGCGAGGGCAGCCGACGAGCAGGGGGTCTACTCACTAGTGCATTGCACGTGCCTCCCATTTCAGGAACATCGTTCCAGAGGTAGGGGCGTATACCACGTGAGTGGCCGGTTGACGCGCTCATAAGCTCTTAGCCGTATTCAATGAAGGTTGGAATAAATGTAACAGGAAGTGCAACAACACCAAATTTCAAAGCGTGTTCACTTCCTCGTAAATTTCCAACGATACTTCTCTTACTTTTCTTATTTTGTACTTTAGCAATGTCTGGTATGGATGACTAAAATTAAAGTGAAGAATGAAATTTATTTTGGTTAAAACCCAACGTGATTATGAAAAAATACATTTCAATACGTTCAAAGGAAAATCTCATAAATAGAATCAGTAAGAAACTTCATATCTGAAAATATGTCTGCATATGACAAAATTGTAGAAAGAAACAAAATACTACATTGATAAATAGTTTCAATTTGTCACTTTTCACTGTCCATTTGAAATTTTCATGTCCACTCTCCCTCATTTTACTATCCATTATCCACAAACTTCTACTTCCATTATAATTCATGTGTTAACACTCCGTCTACCAGAAGAATTCCTAGATAGTTGGTGATGTATTACCTGTCGTATATGTGTGAGACCTTAACATGATATTCATTCACTACCAGAATACCTCAGATGTGTAAGGGAGGAACTCAATGAGAAATGAAAGGTGATATGACGTGCCTAGTGTTGGGGTAAACCTAGATATGATACCTCATTTGGTAGATGTTGGAGATACAAAAAGGAAACAACCCACCAGCCTAATGTAGCACCAAAACCGTATACCTAAGCAAAAGTTTATTAATAAAAAAATCCTCATCTTAATAGTCTTCTACTCATATACATGTTTCCCTTTCTCCTATGTTTTTCAAGGCATGTTCTATGGTAATTTGTTTGGTCTCTGTGATATTATTCTTTATTAGCTATTATTATCATTTTAGGTTTATAAAAATGCACATCACAATTTGTTTAATTAATACACACTAAGGTTTCATGTGATCATTTTAAGGATGTGGCTAGGGGATTCAAAATAGTGTAATATAATCATAATTACTTGCCTCACTTGTAATGCACAAGATTCATATAGATAATCAATTTAGGGTACACAAGATTGATTTAACCACACATGGCTTCAATCTATTTTTAATATTTAGTTTTAAATATAATCAATTGATTAACTAAAATACTAAATCAATAATCCTTAAGTACTTACAAGCAATTCACTGAGACTTTGTACAAGCTAAAAACTAAACTAACAAAGAGACTAACCGCTGAACAAATGACTTGTTGTATTAACCAATACACCCTAATTTTATTTTTGAAAACCTATCTGATTCATACATTTGTACGAGGACTTCATTTCTTTCTAATACTCTTTCTGTGTCACTCAGGAAGTTTCATTTATGTTCTCCATTGTGTCTTTTTCCCGAAACCCAGACACGGGTTTCGTAATAAAGACATGCATCTTTTATATCTATACTTTACCTTTCTATAAAACCAAATGCATGGATAAAAATCCAAGTTATAGTTTCAAAGCTTTTTATAGGAAATTAGCAGTTTCGAAAGTAGTTGTAGTCTTAGATAGCCAAATGTGAAATTCAAAAGACAACAGCCTATACAACATTTCTAACCCACTTCCCATCCTGCCTATTATTTCCTTTGTGTTGTAACATTCTTTTTCTTCCAATAAACCAAACATGGGTCGGATAAGGCGGTTTTTGTTTTACAAACAAAACCTGTGTGCAAGATCATCTAAGATAATAAAGGGCTCTAGTTTTCTTGCTAATAATTTCAATCCAGATTGTGGAAATTGTAATAGTCTTACTTGACTTCGATTCTGACTAGTCAGAGGTGAGTTTTGTTTGTACAATTTTCAAACCAATCGAATCGATTTGGTTGATGGTTTTGACAACTCCAACCCTAGTTTATCATTCACCTCGAATAATGTAGGGCCTAGTTTGGCTGGCAAAATCTTAAGTCCTGGTAGTTGATACAAGATTTACATATCAATTTAACAACAACGACTATGGTTGTCCATATTTGAGGAATAAAATAGGATGTGGGCTTCGCACGTGCATGGTGGGGCAGCCCAAGTGGGTTTGGGTCGGTCCGGTCTGGAAACTGTTTAATCGGGCGCGTTGGCACACGTCGCATCCCGCGCACCGGGGGGTTTAAATCCGGCCTCCCGGAGCCCCTTGTGCGGGCGCGGCCCCGTCAAAGTTTTGCCATATGCTACACTCGGGTTTATCCACATGTGTCGCATCCCTTGGCGGCGCAGTTGCGTGGCAACCGCTGGCCGATGTCTCTTCAGTTGGCAACCACTTGCATCCGTTGATCCATCTTTGTGTTTCTATAAAACTAAACACCTTCCTTTGGTTTTCGAACGCACAACAGAAACACCAGACGCTATCTTTCCGTTTGTTGTTTTGCCGCTGCCGCAAACTCTAGTGATCGCTGGAAGAACGATCAAAGACATTTCGCCTGAGGAGGGATTTGTGAGTGCACGCTTCGCTCCTCTTGTTGTTGTATCATGGGAGGGTGCCCGTCATGGATTACTATTACACCGACATTTGTCGTTGAGTAAGGCGGAAATACTCTTAAGAACAATGCATTTCTGCATGCCTCAATAGTCTGGTATTTCTTCTTGTTTACATTTCGTCTGTTTATTACCACCATAGATCAACAATCTTAAGAGTATTTGCTCTTTCTACGATGGTTAACAACATGGAAGGATTCAAAACTCCTTTTACACTGGTAACACCATCTCGTCAAACAACCAAGTTGTTACTATTTTGACTGTGTCGCAAACTCCTCTTCCTGATGTTTCCAAAATTGAAACGTTTGACGGTGTTCATTACAGACGATGGCAAGAAAAGGTTTTCACTGCATTAGAAGTATCGAATGTTGTATTTGCTTTATCCCAACCGAAACCTGAATCTAATTATGTTGAATGAGAAAAGACAAATCGTATTTGTCGTCATGTTATTCTAAGTACTATTTCTAACCAACTGTTTGATGCATACTTCCATGTTAAAATTGCTTCTGAAATATGGAAAAGTATAAACAAGAAATATATTTTAGAAGAGGCTTCTACGCAGAAGTTCACAGTTGCAAATTTTCTGAAAATTTGCATGTCTGATGACAAAGATATAATCACTCAAATTCATGATTTTCAGATTTTACTCGATGATTTGAAAAACGAAAAGATAGATCTTCCTGAATCATTTATCGTTGGTAGTTTAATTGAAAAACTTCTCAGTTCTTGGAATAATTATAAGAACAATTTAAAACATAAACGAAAGACGATGTCTCTGGATGATGTGATCATACACATCCGAGTGGAAGATAAAAATTGTATAAGAGAAAAATCTAATATGAATAAGGAACTACTTTCTTCCTCGAACTTTATTAACACTGATGTCAAACAAAATAATAAATTTTCTGATCATGCTAAAAATTGTTGGAAGAAGAAAAAGGATAAAAGAAACAACCATAAAAAAAGGCCGCAAAGACATAGATAAAAATAATGTTTTTTTATGTATGTGGCAAACCTGGTCATACTTCTCCTAAATGCAGGCATAGGAAGAAAGAAGTAATCCAGGATTCTTAGGAACCTTCAACCAACATTGTTACTGAGGATGTGTTTGTGGCATTTGTCAGCATTGACAACATGGGATCATTCCACCAGAATGATTAGATCATTGACTCGGGGGCTAGTCGCCACTTCAGTGGCAACAAAGATGCTTTCATGACTTTCACTGAAGTGGGACAGGAGGAACACCGGGTTGTCATGGGCAACTCCACTGCTTCTCCTGTGATCGGAAAGGGCAATGTCATGATGAAGATGACTTCTGGAAAAATTCTGCTGATCAAAGATGTGTTGTTTGTCCCAGATATTCGTGTGAATTTAATTTCAGTCTCTCAACTTGTGAAGTTTGGGGTGAAAGTGTCCTTTGAATCAAACAATGTAATTCTCTCCAAGTCTGGAGACTACATAGGCATGGGATACTTCTCAAATGGCCTTTTTATGTTGAATGTACCAAACTCTACTGATAATGAAATAAGTCCTTCTGCTTATATCGTTGATTCTTTTGATGCATGGCTCAATAGATTAGGACATGTTACTTTTAAATATTTACAACGCATGAAATCTTTAGGTTTACTAAAGGATGTTAATGGTGTTGTTAATTTAAATAATAAATGTCAAATATGTGCTGAAACTAAATCTACCAAGAAACTGTGTCCTCAAATTTCACATAGAAATTCTGAATTACTAGATTTAGTACACACCGATCTTGGAGATTTAAAAGGAAATCTATCTAGAGGTGGAAAATGTTTTTATATTATTTTTGTAGATGATTTCTCTCATTATACAAAATTTTATGTAATACATTCTAAAGATGAAGCTTTTGGAATGTTTATTAAATATAAAATAGAAGTAGAGAATCAACTTAATAAGAAAATAAAACGTCTTCGCTCAGATAGGGGTGGTGAATATGATTGTTTTCCATTTAATGAATTTTGTGTAAATCATGGTATTATACATGAATATACACCTCCATATTCACCTAATTCAAATGGAATGGTTGAACGTAAAAATAAAACTCTAAAGGAGACGGTGAATTCTATTTTAATCAATTCAGGTGCACCCAACAACTTGTGGGGGGAAGCAATTTTGTCATCTTTTTTTTTTCAAAATCACATCCCTAGTAGGAAGACAAATAAGACACCATATGAATTATGGAAAGGATATCCTCCTAATTTGAAATATCTCAAAGTGTGGGGGTGTCTAGCTAAACTCCTACTAACTGAGCCTAAGAAACGAAAATTGGGATCTAGAACTCTAGATGGTGTTTTTATAGGTTATGCTCAAAATAGTGTTGCATATAGATTCTTGGTCATTAGAAGTAGCAACAATGTTGTAGAACCTAATACTACTGTTGAATCTGAAAATGCTAAATTTTTTGAGCATATCTTTCCTATGAAAACTCCCCTAGAAAATTTATCTAATCCTTCAAATGAAATTTTAGAGAATATCCCAAGTACATCCAATTCTAATGATGTTTTAGAACCTGATGATATAGAACCTAGGAGATCCACTAGGATGAGGAAGGAAAAGAATCTTGGTAATGATTTCTATTCCTTTATAGTAGATAATAACCCTCAATCTTATAATGATGCTATTAGTTCAACTGATTCCTCTTTATGGAAGGAAGCAATTAATAGTGAGATTGAATCTATATTATCTAATCATACATGGGAACTAGTGGAACTTCCACCAGGTATAAAACCCATAGGATGTAAATGGATATTTATAAGAAAATTGAAAACATATGGGACTGTAGATAAATACAAAGCTCGTTTGGTTGCCAAAGGATATAAACAACAAAATAATATTGACTATTTTGATACATTTGCTCATGTAACTAGAATCTCTTCAATCAGAATTTTAATTACTTTGGCATCTATTAAGAAATTAATTATACATCAAATGGATATTAAAACTACTTTCTTGAATGGAGATTTAGATGAAGAAATTTATATGGATCAACCCGAAGGTTATGTAATTCTGGGAAAAGAACATATGGTATGTAGACTAATCAAATCTCTCTATGGCTTGAAACAAGCACCTAAATAGTGGCATGAGAAATTTGATAAGGTAATTGTATCATATAGATTCCATATAAATGAAGGAGACAAATGTATATATTCTAAATTCAATAACCAAGGTTGTGTTATTATATGTCTCTATGTAGATGACATGCTTATTTTTGACACTAATATTGATATTATAAATAGTACAAAAGGCTTCTTGGCTTCTAATTTTGACATGAAAGACATGGGTGAAGCAGACGTAATCTTAGGAATTAAACTCCTTAAACATGATGATTACATCATGATATCCCAAGAACATTATGTTAAGAAAATTCTCAAAAGGTTTTCAATATTTGATTGTAAGCCAGTAAGTACACCTTTTAATTCTAATTGCCATCTTAAGAAAAATAAAAGTACTAGTGTTCAACAAGTCAAATATGCATAAGTAATTGGAAGCCTGATGTACTTAATGAATTGCACTCGTCCGGATCTAGCATATGCAGTGGGGAGATTAAGTAGATATACTCAAAATCCTAAAAAGGATCATTGAGATGCTCTACATAGGGTTTTAAGATACCTTAAAGGAACAATTAATCGTGGATTGATTTTTTTGTGGATCTCTAACAGTGCTAGAAGGATTTTGTGATGCGAATTGGATTTTGGATTCAGATGAATTGAAATCTACAAGTGGCTACATCTTCACTATGGGTGGAGGTGCTATGTCGTGGAAATCCTCCAAGTAAACATGTATAGCTCGTTCCACTATGAAATCTGAGTTTATTGCCTTAGAAAAGGATGGAACTGAAGCCGAATGGCTGAGACATATTCTAATGGATCTTCCCATTTGGGAGAAACCTTCTCCAGTAGTGTTTATACACTGTGATAATCAAGCTGCCATAGCAAGAGCTAAAAACAAATTTTACAATGGGAAGAGTAGGCATATTCACATACGTCACAATATTGTGAGGCAGCTTGTATGTGATGACATAATCTCAATGGATTATGTTAAGTCAGAATTAAACTTGGCCGATCCTATGACAAAGCCATTAAGTCAACAACTAGTGAGCGATACATCGAGGAGAATGGGATTATGCCCATACCAGAAGTCGAAGTGATGAAAACCCAACCTTCATGAACGGTGATCCTAGGAAGAAGGTTCAATGGAAAAAATAAGTCACTGGATGACTCAATGTGTTGTAATAAATGTATCTCATTCTTGTGATGTAAACAACAATTTGTAATATTTTAGTTGAATATACTTCTTAATGGATTTCATAACCATTGATAGTGGTGTATATTTTCAATGTATACTTGATGAAAGTCCAACTATATGAATGTGGAGTGAGGCCTCTCCTGTTGAGATTTAGGTAGATCTCTAGAGCACTCATGAATTTCCTAGTAGGCGCATGGCCTAAGGCGCCAATATGTAAGAAATGTATTTGATTTTATGAATATCATGTGAGTAATGTATCTCTAATTTGACAAGGGAGGAATTGGTTCAAGAACATAGTTCCACCAATCTTCTACAGATTACGTACATCTACTCTATGTTTAGTTCAAAGAACTCAGTTCTACCAAAGCTTATGTATAATATTTATTTAAGTTCTTCCAGTGGTCAACTCGATTTTTAGTTTGGTTTTCTTTTGAAATAGTGGGGGATTGTTGTGGCTGCTGCTGTATTTCAAAGAAAAAGTCTTTAGTCCTACATTGCTTACTTTAGAGACTTCCTTACTATTCATATATGGCTGATAGTCCATGTAATATTTGAGAAATAAAATAGGATGTGGGCTTCACGCGCATGGTGGGGCAGCCCAAGTGGGTTTGGGCCAGTCCGATCCGGAAACCGTTTAATCGGGTGTGTCGGCACACGTCACATCCCACGCACAGGGGGGTGCAAATCCGGCCTCCCGAATCCCCTTGTGCGGGCGCGACCCCAACATAGTTTTGTCGTATGCTTCACTTTCTATAAAACCAAACACCTTCCTTTATTTTTTGAACGCACAACAAAAACACCAGATGTTGTCTTTCCATTTTTTGTTTTGCCATTGCCGCCAACTCCGGTGATCGCTGGAAGAACGATCAACGACCTTTTGCCTGAGGAGGGATTTGTGAGTGCACGCTTCACTCCTCTTGTTGTTGTATCCTGGGAGGGTACCCGCCTAGATTACTGCTGCACCGACGTTCGTCGTTGAGTAAGGTAGAAATACTCTTAAGTACGGTGCATTTCTGCACACCTCAACGGTCTGGTATTTCTTCTTGTTTACATTTCGTCTGTTTATTACCGTCGTAGATCAACAACAACTGTAAATGCTGGTTGCAGGTTTCTGCTCCTCCGCTATAAAAATACCAAAAATTGTACGACCCAATACACGATTACCGGCATTTGAGAAATAGTCACCCAAACTCATCTAAGTCTGCAAAATTTTCATGGTAAAAAACACTAGCACACAACGTTGCTTAGTCCACGATTTTCAAATAAATCACAGTTATTTCATATCACAATTTTACATATGTTAATTCCATTTTAATAGTCCACGGTTACTTGTTTCGGTTAGTTCCCAGTCCACTAAACTCCCAGTCCGCTGATTTCCCAGTCCGCTAACAGAGCGCTCAACGCTTCTGTGTCTCAGACGATCGTGCCCTAGGTGCCGCCTCCCCCCTTGCCTCCTATTCGGTTTGCAGCGCACGACTTCTTTAGTGAAAGCCTCACATGCCAGCACCTTCAACCCCGACCATCTTTCCTCTTGATCTTCAAGCCAACCCCTGCGTCCCCAGCACTGGACGTGGCTGCAGCACCAGAACTGGCTGTGGCTACTGTGCGGAAGGATTAGGTATTCTGTTTAAATCTGTATCATAGTCCCCACTTAACTTTTTATCGTTTACTATTAATCTCACTGCTCTATTTTCTAATATGGTATTCAGTTTCTATAAATATGTGGAAGCATGTCATATACGAAACAAATGAGTTGCGTTTGCTTCGGGTAGAACAAATTGATGGGCTTTTCGGCCGCCTTTTTATCAAGAAATTTCTAATCAGTAGTTTGCCTTAATCCTGTTTAATTGTGCCTTCCCTGCTCATCCTTGAGTATCCTGTTTCTATCATTGTCTTATCATCTCAGAGACGCCAACATGTAGATACAAGAGATTTTTCCTTCCGAACGCAGTGTTGTATTCATGTCTATCTCTTCCGAACTACACTGGCCCCATTGCATCTAGAAATTTCTCAATCATCCTGGAGTTGTGTGCGGATTGCATATTGATACCGATTAGGATATACATATATATTAGTATAGTTATATTCATAAATGTTCACACTACATGCCTCTTCGTATAAATATTACCATTCTGGTATGTTGAATATCTAAAATGAGTTATGTTTGAATGTTACTATGTACGGTGCCCCCCTATTTGAAAATTTTGGCTTCACCACAGATCGCAGGATAGAGTGTGGTTGTTCAAATATATTAAACTGAGATATGAGGGCAACAACACTCAATATCACGGGAACCCACCCCTTCCAGTATTTTTTTCCCGTAAATTTGTTAATATTTTCACACATCACACTAGTGCGAAATCTTCTATAATCCACGGTTGGCAACTTAGTCCATGATTAATATCTTCACACATCACTATCATTAGACTTTGTTTGGACCACGATTTCAAATAAATACATAGTTATATTTTTTTTAGATTTTAAAGTATTTCATAATTTAATTGGTGTAAACTTGATAAGTTATTAACTATGTATACTCACAACAGGGTGTTGATTGGAATCGGAAAGTTAGGAAGCATATTTGTTCTTGATAAATTTTTGAGAAGAATCTTGTCATAGGCGCATACGTCCCGAAGCGTACTTCATCTTCTTGTGAGTGCTCTAACTTTTCTTCTTCCAATATACAACTAACATCAACTACAATAATCGTTTTAAATTTCACCATCATCGACTGTTATAAGGTGCTAATACTTATCGATCAATATTCATGTATGACTTCACATATGCCCTGATCTAGACAAGTGTTAAAGGCTTGTATTTATCCTTCATGTTTTATCCTATGTCTTGCATATTACTTTATATTCATATTTATTTTTCACAGTTGACTATAGGTATTGTCTTTTTCATATGAGATACCAAGTTGCATGTTTTATATTAGATGTTCAAATAATTGAAACTCTTTGTTATAAGATAAAAAAAACATTATCATAAAAAACATTGAGAAAAAAATATAAAGATAATGCATGTATTTAATATCAATATAGGCAACCATATTGTTTGAATTAGCAACACATTTTGATCAAATGTTTAATTTTTTTGTTTGTTCAGAAACTAGTATTATTTGTGACAATAAAATCAACCTCTTCCTAAAATATGTCTTTTAATGTTAGGCTTCGACTATGGACAATCAATATTTTATCGAAAGAACATGGATGTATAAGCCAAAAACAAGATTTGATCGTCGTTGGGATAATAATTTTATTGATGGGATAGATTTCTTTATGGAATTTGCCTCAAATAATGTCAAGACGAGAATGATGCTTTGTCCATGTATGAAATGTGAGAATAAGTTTCACAAAGAACACAACATAATTAGGAAACATTTAATTATCTATGTTTTTCCCCTCGTTACACTCTATGGGTATACCATGGTGAACTTTTATATAAAAATCAAACTACTCGAACTTCACCACTTGAGTCAAATGATGACGTGGATAAAATGATTTATTATGCAATAATTGGGGATTTGATGAAATGGAAGACAATTTTGTTTCAAATCTAGATCATGAGTCTGAAAAATTTGAAGAAGTTTTGAAACAAGCTAACACACCCCTATATAGAGGTTGTGAATATTCAACATCGCATTTTGTCTCTAATCTCTTTAACATTAAGTGTGATAATCATTGGACCAACAAATCAATGTGTGAGCTTCTTCAGATACTATGTAAGGTATTTCCAATGAATAACAACTTTCCTAAGACTTGGTATGAGATGAACAAGTTGATGTCTTCTTTAGGTTTAACAAAAGAAGTGATACATGCATGTCCAAATGATTGCATGTTATATAGAGGTGATCAAGCCAATATAGATGAGTGCTTAAGGTGTAAAACATCTAGATGGAAGCCTACAAATCCTAACAAAGAGACATATTCAAAAATACTGGCAAAAAGTTTGTCGCTATCTCTCCATTATTCCTAGATTGAAGAGGATGTTCAATTCAACCAAAACGGAAAATTTCATGACATATCACCATACTAGCCCGAAACCACCTGAAGGTAAAATGTGTCATCCTCAGGATTTAGAACTCTGGAAGGATTTTGATGAAAAACATCCTAATTTCAGTAGTGAACCTCGTAATGTTTGACTAGCACAATCTACTGATGGGTTCAGTCCTTTTAATATGGCATATGGAGCCAGTCATAGTATTTGGCCAGTGATTATCCTAAATTACAATCTGCCTCCTTGATTGGTAACAAAACAATCATATTTTATTATGCCTCTTCTAATCGATGGACCAAAGTCTCCAGAAAACAACATTGATGTCTATTTACAACCATTGATTGATGAACTGAAGTTGTTGTGGATAGTAGGTGTTCATACATATGATGCTAAAAAGTGTGAAACTTTTAGGATGTGGGATGCTCTTTTAGGAACCATAAGTGACTACCATGCATGCATATAGGATGTTATCTGGTCAAAAAACTAGTGGAACTTATGGCTGTCCTGAATGTCACATTGACACAACATCCATTCATTTACCATTTAGTCACAAATTAGCATACATGAGGCATAGAAGTTTCTTCCTATTGGCGACCCATGGAGATATGATGATAAACACTTAGATGGAACTATTGAATTTGATTCTGCACCAAATTCTCTTTCTGGGCAACAAATCTTGGAACTATGGGATGATTATGATAATGTTATATTTGGGAGGGAAACATCCAATGTACCAAATGTCAGACAACAATTTCCTCTTAGTTGGAACAACAAAAGTATTTTTTTTAACTTCCATACTGGAGTAAATTGTTAGTTCACCATAATTTGGATGTAATGCATATCGAAAAAAAATATATGTGCTAATTTATTAAGTTGGTTGTTGTATAAGGATGGAAAAAGTAAAGATTACTTAAATGCTCGTTTGGACATGGATAGGTTGAAGATTAGGAAATCCTTGTGGATAAAGAAGGCAATGAGTAATGGAAAAGTTGTTATCCCCCCTGCATCTTATAGCATGACTCCTGAGGAAAAAGAAACCTTTCTTTCTGTATTAAAAGATCTTAAATTGCCACATGGATATTCTTCTAATTTCTCTCAATTAGTTCAACTTCATGAGAAGAAGCTTGTGGGCCTAAAAAGTCACGATCATCACATTCTAATGCAACAATTGCTTGTTCTAGCCTTAAGGAAAACCACTTCAAAACATGTAGGGAAAGCTTTGATGGAATTGCCCCTATTTTTTAAGCATTTGTGTGCTAAATCTATTGATGTTCAAAGCATGGAAAAACTTGAGCATGCAATACCTCTAATTCTGTGCAAGTTGGAGAAGATATTCCCTCCAACATTTTTTGATGTAATGGTTCACCTATCAGTGCATCTTCCAACTCAGGCTAAACTATGTGGTCCTAATTCATTTAGATGGATGTACTCGATAGAGAGATACCTATTTACTTTAAAAAAGTACGTCAAAAACAAAAGTAATCCAAAAGGTTCCATTGTTTAGGGTTATTTGAGAGATGAAGTGGCTACATTTTGTTCCTGTTACCTATGTGATTCAGATTCTAAAGAAAAATGGAATCTAGACTATGAGGATGGACCAATTGGAGCTGGTCAAATTATTGCTCTTTCTGTTGATGAAACTCATCAAGCTCACCGGTTTATCCTTTTCAATGATGATTCTATCGATGACTACATAAAGTAAGTTGAAGAAATTTTCAAATACTTCTTCTTATCATTTTATGGTAGCATATCAAGAAGTGTATTTTATTATTTCTGTAGGCATCATGCATACATCCTAAGATCTAGACATCCTTCGTGGTGTGAAGATGACATCAAATTAGAACACCATAGAAATTTTGTGTGTTGGTTTAAAGATCATGTAAGAATTTTATTTATTTTATCGTTAGACATAATTGTACTATGTGAATACTTAAACCTATTTACTTTTAATAGGTTAGAGAGTTAAGGAAGCAACAACACATTCCAAAAAGGCTCAAGGATTTATCTGAAGGACCTTCAATTAAAGCATTTTCTTATCATGGTTATTACGTCAATGGATATAAATTTGAACAAAATTATATAGAGTGCAGTCGTGTAACACAAAACAGTGGGGTTGCAACTGTTGGACCAGATGACAACTTATAATATGGAGTTTTATTGGCTATATATGAAATTCAATTCCAACATTTAGATCCATACTATCTTTTTCAGTGTTTGTGGTATGATAGTGATGATGGAGTTGGAGTTACAAGGGATTATCTTAACTTCACCATTGTTGATACAACCAAACTTGCATTTAATGATGAGCCTTTTATATTCCCTGAACAAGCAAAACAAGTTTTCTATTTTGCTGATCCTGAAGATGGAAATTTAAATGTAGTTTGCTATTGGATTGCTAGAGACACATATGACATTCCCATCGATGTTGCTTTTTTTGATACGAATATATCAGATGAAGAAATTCTAATAGAAAGTGTGTCAGATGATGATATAGAGCTTTGGGTAAGAACAGATATAGATCCTAAAATGAATTAAGTAGATGAAAACATTATAATTCAATGTACGTTCAAAAGAAAATATAGTCAATTTATGGTAAGAATTATCATTCTTTTTAATACATTTTGATCATATCTATCTTCCTTCATATCACTCAAGTATATTCTCTCACTTTATCTTTTATGTCCTATAGGAAAATGCTTCCTATGCATATTTCTGTGAACAATATCATGAAGAAAACTGACCCAATAAGCAAGGCTTCCACTAAAGTGTTTGAAAGACATGGGCAGGATAGACCATCAACTGGAGGTAATTGTTACAAGTATAATAACCTTTTATAGTAGATATATAGAGATGATGCATTCTTTAATTCTCAAATGTGATATGTAGTGAATCTTCAAGGCCAAGTTAATTCTCAAAATAACAATTCAGACCTAGAGCAAACATTGCAAAACATGAAAGGTACCAATTTGAGTTAAAAGTAGTGTGTAAGATCAATGTATGTTCATTTTCAATATATGAAATGCAGGAAATGGCAATGCATAAATGAAAGCCTCGACATAATTCACAAGACATGGGCCGGATAGACCATCAAGTGGAGGTAATTGTTACAAGTATAATAATCTTTTATAGTAGATATATAGAGATGATGTATTCTTTATTTCTCAAATGTGATATGCAGTGAATCTTCAAGGCCTAGTTAATTCTCAAAAGCAAAATTCAGACCTAGAGCAAACATTGCAAAACATGAAAGGTACCAATTTGAATTAAAAGTGGTGTATTAGATCAATGTATGTTCATTTTCAATATATGAAATGTAGGAAATAGCAAGACACAAGTGAATGCCTCGACATAATTCACAAGACATGTGCAGGATAGACCATCAAGTACATGTAATTGTTACAAGTAGAATAACTTTTTATACTAGATATATAGAGATGATTATTCTTTATTTCTCCAATGTGATATGCAGTGAATCTTCAAGGCCAAGTTAATTCTCAAAATCAAAATTCAGATCTAGAGAAAACCTTGCAAAACATGAAAGGTACCGATTTGAGTTAAAAGTAGTGTGTTAGATCAATGTATGTTCATTTTCAATATATGAAATGTAGCAAATGGCAAGGTACAAGTGAATGCCTTGACAGAATTCGCAAGACATGGGCAGGATAAACCATCAAGTGGATGTAATTATTACAAGTATAATAACCTTTTATATTAGATATATAGAGATGATGTATTCTTTATTTATCAAATGTGATATGCAGTGAATCTTCAAGGCCAAGTTAATTCTCAAAATAAAAATTCAGATCTAGAGAAAACCTTACAAACCATGAAAGGTACCGATTTGAGTTAAAAGTAGTGTGTTAGATCAATGTGTGTTTATTTTCAATATATGAAATGTAGGAAATGGCAAGGCACAAGTGAGTGACTCGACAGAATTCACAAGACATGGGCAGGATAGACCATCAAGTGGAGGTAATTATTACAAGTATAATAACATTTTATGGTAGATATATAGAGATGATGTATTCTTTATTTCTCAAATGTGATATGCAGCGAATCTTCAAGGCTAAGTTAACTCTCAAAATAAAATTTGAGACCTAGAGAAAACCTTACAAAACATGAAAGGTACTGATTTGAATTAAAAGTAGTTTGTTAGATCAATGTATATTCATTTTCAATATATGAAATGCAGGAAATGGCAAGACACAAGTGAATGCCTTGACAGAATTCACAAGACATGTGCATGATAGAACATCAAGTAGAGGTAATTCTTACAAGTAGAATAACGTTTTATACTAGATATATATAGATGATGTATTATTTATTTCTCAAATGTGATATGCAGTGAATCTTCAAGGCCAAGTTAATTCTCCAAATAAAAATTCATATCTAGAGAAAACCTTGCAAAACATGAAAGGTACCGATTTGAGTTAAAAGCTGTGTGTTAGATCAATGTATGTTCATTTTCAATATATGAAATGTAGGAAATGGCAAGGCACAAGTAAATGACTCAACATAATTCACAAGACATGGGCAGGATAGACCATCAAGTGGAAGTAATTATTACAAGTATAATAACCTTTTATGGTAGATATATAGAGGTGATGTATTCTTTATTTCTCAAATGTGATATGCAGTGAATCTTCAAGGCCAAGTTAATTCTCAAAATAAAAATTCAGATCCAGAGAAAACCTTGTAAAACATGAAAGGTACCGATTTGAGTTAAAAGTAGTGTGTTAGATCACTGAATGTTCATTTTCAGTATATGAAATGTAGGAAATGGCAAGGCACAAGTGAATGACTCGACAGAATTCACAAGACATGGGCAGGATAGACCATCAAGTGGAGGTAATTATTACAAGTATAATAACCTTTTATGGTAGATATATAGAGATGATGTATTCTTTATTTCTCAAATGTGATATGCAGCGAATCTTCAAGGCCAAGTTAACTGTCAAAATAAAAATTCAGACCTAGAGAAAACCTTACAAAACATGAAAGGTATTGATTTGAATTAAAAGTAGTTTGTTAGATCAATGTATGCTCATTTTCAATATATGAAATGTAGGAAATGGCAAGGCACAAGTGAATGCCTCGACAGAATTCACAAGACATGTGCATGGTAGACCATAAAGTAGAGGTAATTGTTACAAGTAGAATAACTTTTCATACTAGATATATAGAGATGATGTATTCTTTATTTCTCAAATGTGATATGCAGTGAATCTTCAAGGCCAAGTTAATTCTCAAAAGAAACATTCAAACCTAGAGAAAACCTTGCAAAACATGAAAGGTACCAATTTGAGTTAAAAGTAGTGGGTTAGATCAATGTATGTTCATTTTCATCATATGAAATGCAGGAAATGACAAGACACAAGTGAATGCCTCAACAGAATTCACAAGACATGTGCAGGATTGACCATCAGGTGGAGGTAATTGTTACAAGTAGAATAACTTTTTATACTAGATATATAGAGATGATGTATTCTTTATTTCTCAAATGTGATATCCAGTGAATCTTCAAGGCCAAGTTAATTCTCAAAAGAAAAATTCAAACCTAGAGAAAACCTTACAAACATGAAAGGTACCAATTTGAGTTAAATGTAGTGTGTTAGATCAATGTATGTTCATTTTCAATATATGAAATGCAGGAAATGGCAAGACACAAGTGAATGCCTCGACAAAATTCATAAGACATGTGTAGGATAGACCACAAGTAGAGGTAATTGTTACAAGTAGAATAATCTTTTATACTAGATATTAAGAGATGATGTATTCTTAATGTGATATCTAATGAATCGTCAAGGCCAAGTTAATTCTTAAAAGAAAAATTCAGATGTAGAAATTTCTTTCCAAATGAGATATCTCGGAATGAGCATGGCGCAAAGCACATTGGAGGTACAATTTATATGGAAAAAATGATATTTCTTAGATTTTATTTAAACATTCGCATACTTTCGTTATGTCAACTCTAGGAAATGAACAGAGGCAAGTGTGTACAACAACTCCAGTTATAGGTGTTGAGCATATTGGACATCACAAAGGAGGTACAAGACTTATTAATATTGCTATAGTCATTATATCAAATAATTCATATTGATGTTCATTTACTCACATTATATGAATTATAGTGAATAAAAAGAGAAAAATGTGTATCTCAACTGCAGTTACTGAGAATGAGCATATTAGACATCACAATGGAGGTATAAACTTTATCGATAATGATGTGATTGTTATCAAATAATTCATATTGATGTTTATTTAATTACCTATCTTATATAAGTTCTAGTGAATGAAAAGAGAAAAGTATGTACCTAAACTCTAGCAAGGAATGAGCAATAGCATGCGGGTACCACAACTCAGGAAAATGACACTGGTAGACAACACATGGTGGGTATAATATTTTATGATAAAGTTATATTTGTTATCAAATAATTGATGTTGATGTTTATTTACTTTTACTATGCAATTCTAGGAAATGAATAGAGGCACATGCATACCACAACTCCAGAAAATGAAAATGATAAACAACTGATGGGAGGTACAATATTTGTGATAAAGTAATATTGATGTGAATGTTTATTTACTTTTATTATGTTGAATATATATTTCCTTATTTTTCTACTATACCAAGAGTGGATGATCAAAGCCAAGATGTAGTTCATACAAATTTAATAGAATCAATTGAGCATGATGCCACATGTGTTATATTATTCTATGAATATTTTTTATTATCAAAATAAAAGATAAATCACATTTTCTAAATGTTTTTAGATGTTATCATACCAAATGTTAACAAGAGAAGGACTTGAGGTAGAATTAGTTTAAAGGAAGTGGCCCCTACATCTAGTCAAAAGCATAAATGCATTGTTTTCAATGATGGTAGAATTGTTGGACTAGGGAGACGCAGTTTGAGCAACTTTTTAGGAATATTAGCTCGTAATTCCTCTTTATTTCCGATACATAAGGTGTGGGGACAAGATCATGAATCGGCGATTGAAATGGTTATGACTAATGTTCTAGTAAGTGTTCTACTCTCAAGATGCTTTTATATATTTTTTTATCCAACTAATATAGCAAAATACTTTTAATCTTATTGTTTTCATATATATTACATTTTATCGATGCAGCGTGACTTTCAATTTTTCAATATGGATGATAAAAAAGTGACATCTTATGATGAAGTAACTACTTTTGTCCAAAAGACGATCAATCAACAATTGCGTGATTTTCGTAAGGATCTAAAACGTAGGTTAAATCCTAATATTCCCATTGTTGAACAAATGGTAACTATAAATGATCGAGTTCAAAAAGAAAGTTGGGTATTACTTATAGATATTTGAAGTAGTCAATCAAAATAGATAAAGTTCAAAAAAAATATTGCATTGTCTTACTATGTTTTACCATTCATACTTATATCCAATTCATAAATTCACTTCATTATTGAGTAGCAAGAAGCGAGCATTAATAAACACAGTCGAAGTATTTTACAAGCTACACACACAACTGGACTGATATCTTATGCTGAAAAGCATTTGAATGTGGTAAGATTTCTAATATAATTTAGAATAGTTGAAATAACGTATACTTTTTCATATGTTACATATGTAAATGTTTTTTAGGAGAAAAATGGTGGGAAAGTGACACTCCTGCAAACTTGGGTTGATGGTCATAAAAGGAATGTTGAATATATAGATGAAAAAACAAGAGTGATTTGTGTAAGTTTTTATATCATCATCTATAATTTACCTTATAGGAAAAGGTAATAGAAAGATGTATAGAATTGGAACTGGAGAATACAAATCATCCATTGAAGTTTGGTCCTGTTGTGGACTTTGTGTATGGGTCCCATCATGGAGGGTATGAGAGAGGAATAAGCAGAGGTGTTACTAGAAGAAATTTAAAGAAGAAGAGGTTGGTAGAAAATTCAAATAGAAGTGTGACTAAAGCTTGGGAATCCCAGTTGCAAGAGAAAGACCATCCAATCAAAGAACAACATTGCCATATTAAAGAAAAAGAACGTGAAATTGAGGATTTATAAACTCGGTTGAAGATATTAGAGTCACATGTATTGTTTAATATTTAAAACCTATTATAATTATATTAAATATTTAGATTTGTTAAATAAAAATTCTTTATACATAGTTATTACAGGACAAGACAACAACTCTTGAATCTAGTTTCGAGGATGCACTAGAATCTTCAGTATGCTAGCTATCTTATTTTTCTATATTTATATATCACTCTAGAATAATATTTAAATGTTGTTTTTCAATCACTGATACATGAAAGAATGGATATTGATTCTCCTCATTTGGGTAAGATTTATTTTTTCTTTAAGCATAACAAGTAATATTTTTGTTTAGTTAATGTGTTAGTGGTGTATTTTTTCTTGTTAGATATTAAATGAAACGTCATGTTTAATATGTCATTCAACTAATATAGATGCATACATGTTTGAATTTATTTTACATGATACAACCATATTTGTATTATATTACTTTGTTATGAAACAATAACATGTACAAAAACAATGATCTGTTGTTTACGATTATAAAATTATCATTAAGTTATCTATTTAAATGAATGTTGAGAACTATATTTTGTTGTCATATATGTTTGACTTGAATATTTTGTTTTTATAGGAATATGACTATTATACAACATGTTTGGGAAGAAAGTGAACAGTTCAGGAGTCAAGATCTGAAAGAGACTAAAATATCATACAACATTATTGTAGTTACTGCTACTTTGATACCATGTCGTCAGATTCTCAAACACATCATATTGTGTTTAAGTCCAGAATGTATACAGAAATACTATGACGTTTTTAGAATTTCTAGAGATATGGCTGAGACAGATTGAGCTGTCATGTTATTATTTGTTTCAAACATATGGATATTATTTATGGAATCACTTTATTATTGAGATCACTAGTAATATGATTCCACAAATTTGAGCAAAGTGTGAATGAAGTATTATGTCTTTTTAATTATCTCAAATAAACATATATTATGGTTATAATTTGTTGTGATTGTTAAATATTTAGAATTGTAAGATCTGAAATGAGTACATCATGAATGAATATCACAATTAACAAGTTCATTTTTATGTGATATCTTATGTAAATGAGGTTTACACCATGGACTGTAAAATCTAATTTAATAATAAATGAATAATAGTCCACGGTTATCACAGTGGATTATATAATTTTTTATTTGAGATACAAGAATACAAATAGTCCACAGTTTTATAATAGTACATGGGTTTGTCCGTGGAGTATGGAGAATAATCTACGGCTACCTAATCGACGGTAATAGTCCACGGTCATTTTATACTCCACGGTTAAAACCATAGATTATGAAGCATAATCGACAGTAATATTTGTGGACTATAAGTCTTTTTCCTCTAGTTATGGAAGGGAACGACAAACGCGTGCCTCCACGTATCCACAGGGTGAATCGATACACCGGGCCGATCATCTATCCGATATATAGTTTGTTGATGATCAATCACAATCCACTCACCGCCATTTGAACTGTAAACTATGAAGCTCTTCAGCCTCCACCGGCCCACGACTTATTCACGTTATCTCCGCCACCCTCACCGTATTCGCCGCAATCTTCTCTTATCCATCGTTCTGGGGTTGGTTTCTCCGGCGGGATGCATGACCCTGGCCCGTCGACAACACATCCTGCTCAAGATACATCGGTCTTTATTGAACTTAACCAAACGTTGCATTTGCCTTGAAAAGATGGCTGCATGCTTCTTCATATACAGACATTACGTTAACCGTGTGCCAAAAATTAAATATTTATTGTTATAATAAAAAACCTATGAATCATACTTTTGGTACTATAAAAAGCGCTTTGATTGCACAAGAACTTGGATATATATATATATATATTCAATTGTTTTCCTTTCTCAATTTGCTCTAACAATTGGCATGGTGTCCGACTCACACTTTACCAAGTCATCTAATTCGCCAATTTACATGGGAACTCATATTTAGTGCCATCCCACTTACAATATACATATATCTTATAATGTGCACATTTGGATATTATCTAAATACCTCAAGATATCCAAATCCGTAGAGCTACACACAATGTTCGTTTTATTTTCTACTTCATACTTTAACAATGTGTGCATAAATGACTGAAATTATTCAGACTATAGCCTTCCTTGCATTGTTGTTGGTATTCCACAACTTAAGAATGCAAAATAACACAATAACTAAGAAAATTATTGTGAAGAAAATAATGATTTTAGTTAATACACATCATACTTTGAAAACATGTCATTTCGCCCCCTTAATGTTTATATGACAAGATTGACAATAGGAAACATGATAGATCATATGCATCCATCATTGCAACAAAATATTTACCAGAACAGCTTCAAAACAAAAAAAAAAGTTTTGGGTCAGTTATGAATTGCATGTATGCAAGAGATCTTGACATGTTATCTATTCCCTGCCCAAATACCTCGGGTACACAAGGATGACATTTGGAAAGACAAAAAATGCTGACTAGAACTGCCCTAGTTATGTACCTCATCCAGTTAAAGTTGGGAGTACTACAAGAAAATAACTAACCGGTGTACTAGGTAAAATTATTTTCATCCAAGATGCATCATCTCAGCAATATAATACTCGCATATCTATTTCCCTCCCCCTATCTTACTAAGAGAAACTTCTTGTCACAGAACCAAAATCGCAGTCCCATGAACCAAACGAATACTAAAGACAATATGTGGAAGAGTAAAATCTTAGCATACATGAACAAATAACAAGATAAAAGAACCAACAATAATTTCAACATTCAACAATATAGATTAAACAAGATTATTTATTACAAGCTTTCAATTACATATTCAAGAGTACAATTTTACACGCCTGCTCATGTATATTAGGGATCTTACAACAACTACGCCTGACATAGCTCACCAAGCCCATCAACTTCTAGCCATATTTGAACCTATAAAATATATAAAACAACATGGGTCAAGCACACAAGGTATCGAGTACATGGCTAAAAGGTACATATACATAAACTTTGCATAAACAAGTAAGAATAAAAAATTTTAGTATTTAACAAAGAGAGAGCATGTGTTTTATATCATTTCACTCCAATTATACCATCCTTTCATGTATTCATCAATGTCATGTATTCGTAATACCTTTCATGGAAAACTTCTCACTGGAGGAGTCTATGAGGGTGCTCAAGATTAGCTAACCTTTTTATCAACGATATGCCCTATCTTGATAACTCAAGTAGGACGTCCATCCTTATGTCCTTACCCCAAAACTTTAGGCAGGTGCATGAGGTTTGTATAATGGAGTTTCTATATTATGTTTGCACGTTATAAAACAACGATATGAGACAAACATCGAGTACATACTAGGATACTACATGGTAATATTTGAGCAAGTAAATGAGCATACTTATGTATCACAGTTCAAGCAAGAAAGCCATAGTCATATAATTATTAAATCCCATACCCAATTTAGAGATTCTTAACCTAACTTATCATTGATCATCTAGCCATAAAAAACACCTGATTAACGTGCATGCATTAGATTCTCATCATTAACCCTAACTAGATTCATTTTATGATTTTGGCCAAGTTAGGTTCAATGCTGATTATTGGTGCATTACATGATATTTTACTGATCTAGGGTCCATCATGAAGGTTGGGTTCCAGTTTTAAGTCATTTCAATGTTCCATTCACTTTATATAGTCACTACAAGATTTTATGTCACTTTGGTACATTTCAAAGTCATAAGACTCATAATAGGGAAACCAAGGTCAAGTGTCATCAAGATATGAGAGACAAGTATAAAAGATGGTTTAGCTCAATAAGATAGGGACATATGGGTCACAAACCAAGGTTAGGTGGATGTCCCCAAGTCTAGGCATCATATCGAGCATTGGCACTACACAAAAACCATTCAACTATAAACATGGTTTACATACACAATTAAGGTTCAGCACATGAATCATGTGAAACACCCACATCCAAGACATCACAAAGGATATATTATAGCCTGATTTGAGAGAGTAAGACAAGGGAAATAGATTCATACCATGATTGCGGCTCAAGAGATGCAAACAAGCCATTTTAGAACACATTAGGTCATTAGGGATGCATCAAGTGTCACAAGTACCATAATAGTATAAAGGGGATATACCTTTAGCATTTATGTCACTAAGCATCACAAGATTAGTGGTTTCAGATATATAAGGTAATTGGGTTCAAAAAATAGGTTAAACACAACATTGGGTCAAGATGTAGTCAATCATTGACATAATAGGGGTGCATTCAAGGCATTAGGTGTCATATGACTTCAACATAGCAAAAGAGGTCAATGGTGGATATGAGTACCACATGGTAGCATAAAGCTACTGATTTCCAAGTTATTATGAGACTATAAACCATATTAGATGCAAAGATAGCAATCTAGGGCAAGGTATAACAGTAATTTTCAAAGCAACAACACGTGTGCATTAGCATCATCAAGTGTGCAAGGGGATGATGATGAGATTCAAACATGTTGATAAGAACTTATAAGTTACTGATTTGATGGTTAGGAGGATAAAGATGCATCAAAGTTCCATATTTAGCATACTAAACCATTTATTTCATTCATATGATCTAAGATTACATCTTTTAGAAAAAAAACAGGGGGAAAAAGGTCGAATTAGTGTCTGCAACCTAGTCCATTAAGCAGGACTCATCGAGAGGATGAACTTAGTATATTGGATCATCTCATTTGGCTAAGGGATGAGGGGGATATCTATTTTTGAAGTTTTACATAGAAACTATAGAGAATATGCGTTCAGGTGTTACCTTCTGATTGATTGGGCGATCGCAGCCCTTGGATTGTGATCCTATGTCTAATGAGGCAATCATGCAACTGAGATATCTATCACCAAGGGCATCTAGTCTGGCCCATTGACACGTCTTCTAGACGCTAGTGGCCGCTATCCTGCGTCTCGCTTTGGTTCTCCACTACCGCCTGACGCCATCCATCGTGACCCCTCCAGCATGTGCCTTGCCTACATGGCTTCAGACCGATAGTTGATTGGGTGAAACAAGCGATAACCATCCCCAAGGGGAGGTTGGGAGAGGATCTGTGTCTCCCATTTAGGCTGCTCGCATAGGGACTACGATGGACCGTGGGATATCAGACAATGGGAGTTATGTCTCCCCCATCAGGCTCAACCTATGCGTGACGTGAGGTGCAGCGGCAGTCGAGGCCCTTTGATCTTGCCGACGCTCAGGGCCAGTGGTGACACAGGCCATGTAGCACCATTTTGCATGGCTAGTATACTCTTCCAAAGCCTGTCGGACCTCCCCATGGTCCTAGCAGTCATGGATGTAGCTGAGGGGACCTACAACGATGAGGCAGAGGTAGAAGAGGAGGTGGCGGCACCATGGAGGCTAGAGCAAGAAGAAGAAGAAGAAAATGGGTCGTTCTAGGGTGGGAGAGAGAGAAACAAACAAGGGGTGAATGGTGGGAATGAAAAATGAGGGTGGTTAACTTACTCAATTGCTCAAGAGGGGCGAGAACGGAGGGGATTGGCTGCTCCTCTGCTACATTGGTACAGGCCAAGGTAGGGGATGAGTCACAAACCGTCAGATCATGCATCCTAGATCTAACGGTTAGAAACAAGGGCATTCTAGGTTTTCACAAGTGGGGCTGGCGGCTGTTGCACTGCGTGCCTTATTTCTATGCCCAACAAGGCTTAAAATCGTGCAAAAACAAATAAATCAAGTGAAATTTGAGCCAAGAAGGAAAGTTCGTTGCTTGGGATACAAAGGTCCGATTGGGGTGATTTTGGTACCATTAGAAAGGTAATCAAAAGATATACAACATGAAATACATCAGGGATCAAAGTGATGATATTAAAGATTTTCAAAATATCTTTTAAGATTGTGATTCATTAACTCATGAAACTTAGATAAAAGTGCAAATTAATGTCACCCATGGTGAAATTGATCATTTATGTGACCACGTTGGAGCATCATCACATTAAAATTATGAAATTTACATCAGATTTAGAAAGAGGCCACTTAATGAGAGAGAAAGAGTGCAATAGCTGGGAGAGAAAAGTTTAGGTTGTCACAGTTCTATAGTCTAAAGAGCCCACATACTACTTTCTTAATAGATAATATAACCTTACTGAATTAACAAGTATCCACGCCAGAGTTCATTTCCTTAGTTTAATGGATCCAAAAAGGATTTTCAAATGATCCTTCCAATGATATAGATAATATAATCTAGAATCATATTGTGACAACTAGACTTTTCTATCTCCTCTTCTACACTTTTTATCTCTCATTAAGTGACCTTATTACTCAATTTGATATCAAAATGATAGTTGAAGTTTTTTGATCCCCAATATGATCACATCAGTTCGTGATTTCAAAATATGTGACTTGTTTTTTAGAACTGAACCAAGTATTGTACTTTAATACATAAAATTCTTACAACTAAGATTTATCCTAATCAATGAGATAGGTTTACTCCCTAATGTATTTCATATTGTAAAGATCTCAATTACGAATCTAACATCACAAAAATCACCTCAATCATACCATCATAGCCCAAGATATGGACATTTGAACTTATATGATTAATATTTATTATAATTCAATTTCAGGACTTAGTCAGACAAATCATTGTGCAACCCAAATGGGGTGGCACATCTCTCACTTGGGATTCTATCCAGATATCACCCTCCTAGACAATCAGGGAGTTCAGACGTAACCCTTGGATTACACTTTGATCAAACAACTAGCAAGTTATCTTCTTCCTGCATACCATTGCCGACCCCAAAGGTCATTGACCACCACCTACCATGTTGACCTCTACCAATACCACCATTATAGTCCCCTCTTTGATATCTAAGTCTACTTTTACCTATAAAGCTTCTTCCCTGACTCGCTTCTTCTATTTTCTTCCTCCTTTGAGCCCCCTAGTACCCTTTTCTATTTCATCTTCTACATTATAAATCCTAGACGACTGCCTCCACCAACACCTCAGAGCACCCTCCTCAGATCCCTCATGCTATGGTGAGCCATCTGATGTCTTCAACTACTCACAAGGAATATAATTGGGAAATTTTGGTGGCAGTCCAACATGAGCAGTGCCCTTTGAGCCCACAGTCCATCCAGCTCGAGCTAGGCATCGAGCCTAGATGTCATAGTGCTCAAAATAGTCACAGGCGGTGCACAATGACTGTAAGCGGTTCATAGTGGTCACGAGCAATACATACAAATAGGCGAGAGGTGATTGGACACTATGTTGCATGGGTCATCCAAACCCCAGGCCCAGCGGCCTCTAGTCCATCCATGTGAAGCAATTACAACCATGCAATACACAACCAAGGTTCAAGATCCCTCATCAAACAATCCTAGTAACACTCAATTTAGCTTCTATATAGTTCTAGATTCAAACTTGTAACATACATAACACCTAGCTCCCTCACCCTAAGTATACAAAATTATAATTGATTTTGATCTTCTCATAAAGATCTATAATTTAGGCCTAGTTTTAGACCCTAAAACATTTTCTTTTTCTCTAGTTTCAAAACACTGCATAACTTTGACTATATTTGATTATATGTAATGTATGTGAATGGTAAATATTAAATATGTGTTACTTAATCTACTCCTTACACCTCAAGTTAGTAGATTTTGTTGAACTCTTATTAAGAATTGACCTTGACCCCTTGTGATTACCTATTGTGATCCTTGGACAAATATGTTCTAAAATGCACCTTAACACTAAAATGTTTGCCTTGGTATCTCAACATGATGGAAAATGATGTGAACCTTCATGTTATCTCCATTTTTATTGCACATGTCACTGCCTCATGACACTAAATCATTCCTACTATGGGATTAAGAGAGAAAGATTTCTCCCCCCTCCCATGCCCGTGGCGGAGGCCAAATACCTGGGAGGGTGGTAAATCAAGGTGGCAACTGGGATTCGAACCCGGGTCCCTTTGTTAAGGGACACCGTGCTTGACCACTTGAGCCACTCCTTGTCGGCCTAAATTAGTCCTACTATGGTTATTGATATGGTGGATTCTTTTGAAACCTAATGCATGTATAGGCCCCATTTATGTAAATGAGTGGTTACACATTATGCACATGCTTGTCTTGGACCCCATTCGTGCATCAAACACTATTAGATCATTCAAATTAGTATCATAGTGATGTGATGTGACCTAAATGGCCAGGGATAACCCCTTTTGTGTTATAATGATGTATATGATTCAAACACACTGGCGTTTATCTATTATGCCCATATATGACTTGACTGTCTAACTTGTGGCATTATAGTAACACGAATACTCTCCTCTTATCCTTCCCTTTCCAATCTAGAAATAATCTATCCCTTATGTCTTTATTGGATTTGGATTCCCAACCGAGTCTCATGTTGAATCTTGATGGCATATGTGAACTACATAGTTATGCGCTTGTTTGTGTAAATGTTGAACCTAATATTGGTAATATGATGCCTAGACCCCAGGGGACATCCACCTAACTTTGATTATGATTCTTATGTCCTTCGTTTCCTGATTTAAATAATCTCTTGTAATTTGACCTCTTAACTTCATGAACTATGGCCCTTCTTGCCCTATAATGAGTCTTATGACCTTGTCATGTATGTACGGGGCATGAATATTGTAATAATCATATAAAATGCATGGAGCCTCAAAATGACCTGAGGGAACCCGACCTTCATAATTTCCTCTAGATCGGTAAAATATCTTATAATCTACTACTAACCAAATTGGAACCTAACTTGGTCAAAACCCTAAAATGGAGCTAGTTTGGGTTAATGATGAGAATATAATGCATGCATGCAATCACATTCTTATTTGATGGTGATTATGCCTAAATGGTCAAGGATGACTTAGGTTAAGAATATATAAACTATATATGGGCTTTAAATAGTTATATGACTATGTCTTTCTTGCTTGTAAACTGATATGTATGTGTGGTTGTTTACTTGCAAAAATGATGTCAAGTAGTAATGTAGTATTGTACTCTGATTCTTTGTCTCATTTATTTTATAACTTGAACACATAATATAGATCTCTATTTTACAAACACTATGTACTTTCTAGTAGTATTGGGATAAGGAAATAATGGTGGGCATCTTATTTGAGTTGTCAACATAGGGCGGACCTTGATAAAAAGGATTAGATATTTATGATGGCCTTGAGGTCCCTTAAGAATAGGTTTTGCTAATCTTCAACACCCTCAAACATTCTTCTAACGGGAAGTCATTCAAAAAGGCCTTATGAATAATAATATTGATGGTATATCTGGTGTAAAATGACGTAAAACATGACCTCTCATTTTGTTAAAAATAAAACTTATTTATTCTTGTTTTTTTACTTCTGAAATCTTTTCAAATAATGCTAAGCTTATATACATGTATATTTCTTCCATGTATTCAACACCTCATGTGTTGACCCATTAGTTTCATGTGTGTTTTAGGTGCAGAGATGGTTGGGGGTTCAGGGGCTTGGTGAGCTATGTTCAGGTGTACTTGTTGTAAGATCCCAAGTGTACATGAGCAGACTTGTGTAAATTTGACTCTGAACTTGTAATGTAAAGCTTGTAATTAAGGATGTTCCGTAATAATACTATTGAATGTTAAGATTATGTTGGTGTGTTTATCTTGTTATTTGTTCATGTATGGTAATATTTACTCTTTCGCATTCATGCTTTGGTAATTCCATGCTAGGGACGACCATCTAGATCCTATTGTCATTGACTTCGTAGTCATTTCAAGTTAGGATTTGGGTAATAAACTGTTTCATGACACAAATATTATTAATCATTAGTCTCACTTGTATTACACATTACTCACATGTACTTATATATTATGTGAAATAACATGAATAGTTACATAGAGTATCCAAAATGCTATGCTTAGATTTTTAAGATTTTTCTTTCTGTATTAGTACTGTATTAGTTTCAAAAAGAATCTAGTAATGTGCTCAATGTTCTAGAAATTGAGTTTGAGGAAAACAATATCGTGAAGATCACCCCATCTAATATAAAACCAAACACAATCTTTATAATAAATCTTTAGTTAAAAATGATTCTAAATTAGAGCACAACAAAACTGAGTAACAATACTATAGTCCTAAATCTGAGACCAATCAATATAATAGATACATCTATATGTCTCACCCATCAGACATGGAATAAATCATGTAATCCTAAACCTAAGACATGAAACATACAACTAATAAGATATAACATCATAAATATCTATGTGACAACATCAATGAAACTAGGACTAACTGAACATCATACAAACTCGGAGGATTTGATAGAATATAAATTGCAATCATCATAGATAATTTCAACAACTAAACTACAAGATATTTATATATTGGAAGGTACAACATTGTATGCACTATAAACTAATTCATACTTTGCATAAACAAGAAACAATGACAAATCATCATATATCAAGTCATATCAACTACTGTCCAAATACTCAGAAAAGCAAGAGTATAGGGACACCCTACAATAAATAATGTTATTTTTTATTAAGTTTAAACAATATAGATGGGGTGAATAGAGAAAATTTGATTTATGAAACTTAAAACAAAAGGATGGTTAATTGCAAGTTTCTTAAAGAGATATTATAATGGAAAGAGTGAAGTTGGCAATCGACAAATAAGAAAACACAAAGGATACAAGATGTACAGTGATTTCACCCTAAAATGTCACTCATTACAACATAGTTTTTGCCAATCAAGATTTCTCAATCCATAGTGTCTTATTGTTTTATAGATATATAAAATAGAATTATAAGTTCCTTTAGCAGATCAAGACCAAATAATTATTGATAACAATTATAACTTTCACCTAATTTGCGGGATGCTAGAAGACCGCCCTCATAGGAGAAGGTCATAATCTACCTCTACCACCTTTGGACACAACCTTCTGGCAAAAAGTAGGTTCAAAGCACCTGATTACAACTTTACGACAAGAAGTAGCTCAGAAAACAACCCAAACAAATAACTAGAAGGAAATTACAACTCAATTCTCACATAATATATACCTCAAACACTATGAAAAACTGATAAGAAACTCTATAAGGTTTAGGCAAGGCTATATTTGATGGAGCATAATACTATATCTTGACTAAGTTTAGAATTGCTCGGGAGAAACAAAATATAGCGAATTAGGATTTCAAGTTTGATAGAGAAAACATGTAGAGGCAATGCTCAAGTACACTACAGGTGTTTAAGATGATATTTATTTACATAGAAAAAACATAGGAATAGAAAAGATATTTATTGGGAGTGTTTAGAATGAGCTTTGTGCTTCAATGTACATTATAGAATATCAAGTGGGAATAAAATAGTTAACTATGTACAAGCCAAACTCCTACAGAATAGTTCCCAATAAAATTATAGTTCTAACAAAAAGCTTCCTTGTTGAATTAAAAATGGATGGAAACCCATTTTGCTCCAACTACATTTCAAACAAAGATTTTGACCAAAATAGCTATGAATTTTGAAGAAATCTCTTATAAATTTCATTCAGTATGGTTTAGCTAAATGTCATTTATTGAACTCAAAATAAGCGTTGAATCTGCCTTGAAGCAATGGTTGCATGCCTTTCATATATAGATGTTATGCTAATCATTGACATTCCAAAAATTGATTTCATAGAAAGAACCTCTGAATCATACTTGAAATTTTGAAAATAATTCTGGATATAGCATGGGGACAGAAAGCCAAACTATCGAGATTATATTCATTACACAAGAACTCATATATTCAATTTGTTTCTTTTATCAGTTTGATGTAACACCTGTCATATAGTATGACTTACATATTCAAAAGTCCATTAATCACCAATTTACATATGAACACATAATGGATACTATCCTACACACACTATACATATATCTTATCATGACCTCATGTGCATACTATATAAATACCTCAATATCCAATTCTATAGAACAACACTTGATATTTATAAGGAGTGGGACCCAAGAGGGGATCCACTCCCTACTAAAATTTGAGGAATAAACCCATCTAATCCAAAAATAAAATAGGTGTAAATTTTTCATGAGTTAAATAATGGTATTCAAAAAGAACAAAGTATAGTAATAGAATAATAAATCATGACTAAATTAAAATTATCAAGGTTATAAAAGAATCTCCCACTAAGGGGCTTACATGATAGTACAATGTTTAGATCTAAGTATAAGGATATCCAACTATCTCAAGTCTATCTCCCATTAAGATTCATATCCATAAGAGAGGTCCACGTCTGCATGTCATGTCCTCCATATCCTACACCTGAGGTTGGAAGCATACTCCAAAGAAGATAAAAAATGAAAGTTATTAACATAAAAGCCGGTATGAGCATATTAATTTGGGATTGAGAAATATAAGGAAAAATGATATCAAATATATCAAGACTTCCCATAGAAGAGGAAAAGTACTATCCAAGTGGATATCAAGGAGGATATGAACTTCAATAAACCATAATCAATAATATGATATTTCTTGCCTTTAAACAATATCACAATAATAAATAGTTGCATGGTGAAAAATAAAAAGACTAGAATATAATAAAATTGGGTAGGAATCCATACATTCCATACCAAGGAACCAGAGGACTAAAACCTCAGTTCTCAATAAATATAGATTTATAGGACTAAAATCTTAATACAATGGCAGGATGAATAAGATCTTTGTTCCCAAAATATAATATATCACAAGAGGACTTAAACCTCACTACAATAATAGAAGGGATAAAACCTTAATGCCAAAAGTAAATATGGTGTCACTACTTCTAGTTATGTCTAGTCAATCACACATGCAAATAGAGCAATCAAGATCAAGTATAGTCATGCCCAACAAAGGGATGAGAACATCCAATTGATGTAGGGGTCAAAGGACCCATAACAAATATCCAATCATGTTCACAAATAAGGTGCAACATAGAGCATAAAGTCCACCATAAGAAGGTTTAGATATCAAATACTCAAGTTAGAGTTTCCAAATGGAATGAAGTGAGAAAGTTGTATATAAGAAACCAATAACAATATCCAACAAAGTAAGATGATCACAAGATCAGAATCAACATAGAATCCATCTCATGAAATAAATTCTTAGAAGAGAGAGAAATTTTGTTGGCTAATTTGTCCATAGAACTAACAGATAGAGGGAATATAGGTGATTTCTCAACATGATGAATAGGGAATGCAACATACCTCACATGAAGTCTACATATGTCCAAGGGAATAAACCTAATCCCATCTCAGTCCACAAGCCACCTTTATAAGGTACAAATGAGATTAGGGTTAGGTTTACATCAAATATGTAAACTCAAAAAGTCACCCTTTTATTATGAAGTAGTTTATGAAAACCATATCATATTACAGATTATATATTCCTCAACTCATCACACATTTCATTTATGTTAATGACTTTTATAACTTAGTTATGAAATTTAGAAAATCTAACCATTTAGTGCAGTCCTTAAAAATCACATACTTATTAGGTCAGATTTAGGCGATGAAACTGGTACCATTAGGTAGAGTAAAATCTCAAAATTCTAAAATGATATTTTAGTTTAATTATTTTGATATTGTATCAATTTAATATGGAATTTATAGTCTTTGACCAATAGGATAACAATGAATATTCCATGTAAGTACAAATTATCCACAACAAAGAATGATCACACAGAGGTGGACCTACTGGATTCACCCAAGATGCCTAGACCTACAATTAGCTAGGCGCATGGCTCCACAATAGGAAAACCCCTCAAATTTATAGAAATGCCCAAAACTTGCATGAAAAGATGTGATAAATCTATGGGAAAAATCATAAAAAGAACAATTCCCATCTCCTTCTTTGCTTTGATTCTCTACAAGACAAAGCAACTAACTTTAATAGAACTCCTATCAGAGGATCAAAATTACACTTTGACGGAAGGAAATGCCTAAAGTAGGACCTGCACAATTTCTCGTCCTTCTCTACCCCAACAAGCCATGGATCAAGCCTCACAATGCAATGAAGAAAATGTGGACCCTTCCTCCATGGAAGCATGAGTGGTTTCTCATGGAAAGCACCTCGGCCAACAAGTAGAGGGACAACTGATCCACCAACAAACTTCACGACTCAGTGAGGGAGTTAAAAGCATAGAGAATTCATAGAAAGGCAACCACACAACCCAGAAGGCAATCACAACCTAAACATAGACAAGAAAAGGAAAAACGGGAAACCTAAAGTACCTTGAATTGAGGGTATGGAACAATGGAGTTACCTACAATAGACACCCTTTAGAGGTTACGGCTAGAAAGATAAAATAACAATGGCAATATTTGCATGAGGAATTGGAAGAGGTGATGGGGAGTTTTATAGGGAGTCTAATGACTCTAGTTTGAGAGGAGAAGGGAAGGTCTGTAGAAATAGGGAGCATGAATTTACAGGAAGGGAAGGGGAAGATACCATAATAGAAATCAGAGGGGAAAGAAGTAGGGAGAGTGATAGAGAGAAGAGAAAGAATTAGGGGAGAAGAAGAAAACTGAAACTGTGTGAACATAGTACATGAACCAAAACCAGAAGGTAGGAGACACAAAGCCATCCGTACAGTTAGAAATCAATAGTGTGAATGGAGCCTAAGAGAAATAATGTTTCAAAGCTTAGCATGACATAGGAAATCATAGAAACTATAAGATAGGAGATTAATCAATTAAATACATTTATCGTGAAGTATTTGAAATCCATTTTTATTTCCTTGTTATTTGGGGGCCCAAACACGAATCAATTAAAACCAAATTTTATACCTACGCTAATTAGGACATGTAGATTTCATTTTTGACACTAGTTATCACTTTTGGGGTTGTTTACTATTTTATTTAGTGTTTTAGATTTTAAGTTGTATTCTCTCTCCTAAATAAAGCTAGGATATATAAGATTGTTCAAATAATGTGGAAATTTACACATAGACTAATTTTAGTAAGTAGAATTCGAAATTGGGGTTTATTTCCACTTTTCAAAACATATAATAATTTATTTATAAATTTTGGTATTTTCTCCAATTTTCTTCTTTAAATGAAATAAAGATATATTATTATTGTTCAAATATTGTAAAAATTTGCACCCAGGCTAATTGGGAGCCAAATATCACAATTTTTCCATTACATTTAATTTTTAAGATTTATTTTTATGAGTTTTAATAAAATTAGAGTTTTAGGATCATCACCATTATATTTATTATAATATTACGTTATTACCATTAAAATTTATTATTTAGATTCTTATTATCTTAAAATTATTGCCAAAAGAGTTTCCCTACATTATTATGCATGAAATAGCATATTTTTCTTATTTATCATCAAACCCATTAATTCAATATTTATTTAGATAATGGTACTTTGTTCATATTATGGATACCCAAACACCAATTATTATTCTGACACACAATAAACCACTTATTAAACATATTTCACCCGTTATTTTCATATTAGTTAGCAAAAGAAACATATTGCATATTTAATGAATCTACTTACATGTTATCACATAAATAAGTTATTATGTTAATATGCATGTATGATGATTTTTGATTGCCACATTATATATATATATATATATATATATATATATATATAGAGTCAGGCTAGAATACACTCGAGTGTATCCGGAGCGGAATACACTCAAGTAGTTTTTCATTATGCAATATTTTTTTTGAAAATCTATTCCGTTGATCTTCTTAAACATCTTGTGAATAACTCATACACAAAATTTGAGCAAATTTGGATATGTATAGCTCATGTTATGAAGACTGTAAAAATTATGCATTTGAAGTTAGTTTCACGCGTCGATTTTGTTGCCCTTGGATGAGTGACTTTCACTCATCCAAATGGGCTCAAAATTTATATGTAGCCTAGTTATAGTATGACGGTGAAGATCAATAGTTTATATTTTGCAAAAAATAGTCTTGATATGCAAACACACTTGAGTGTATTCGTACGATCTGTATACTCAAGTGTATTCTAGCCTGACTCTCTCTCTCCCTCTCTCTCTCTCTCTCTCTCTATATATATATATATATATATATATATATATATATATATATATATATATATATATATATATATATATATATATATATATATATATGGTTGTGTTTAATGCCCGCGTGGGTATTCTAAGTTGACTACTCTGCTCAAAAACTTCACGGATCCTAGCATATCCGATTACTAACTTACAATCTCCGCTAACTGTCTCTGTGTTTTTTGTTTTCGGAAAAAAAACCAAAATAACTTAGTTTACGGACCTTATTTCCACCACTAACCTAGTTTCTAGGAAAATGCCAGAGTAACCAAGTTTCCGGGAGGAGAGAGACAATGGAGACGCCAAATGGAATGGCGTCTCTCCCCCCATTGGCCAACTTTTTTCAATTGCCTCGCAACGGTCAGCGAGGGAGCCGACCGACGCCACGTGTCAGCTCCCCGCTGAAGACGCCATTCAGAATGGCGTCTTCAGTAGGGAGCTGACACGTGGCGTCGACCGGCCCCCCAGCCGACCGTTGCGACCCCGCTCGCCCCCCACCCAAAGGTCCCCTCCCCCACCCACCCAACGGGCATATTACTACTTCTACCCCCTCTAGAATTTCCTATATAAACACTCCCCTTGTTCCCCATTTCCTCACCAATTCACTCATTCTTCATCTTCTTCCCAATTTCTCTATATAAATCCCCATCTATTTCTTCATTTTCACAGAAGGTTTTTCTCTGATTCTCTTCTATCAACAAATCTTTCCATTTTATCTTGGGAAAACAAAGAGAAGTTCAAGTTGAAGTTGAAGTTTGCTCAAATTTACATCTTTCTCGATCTACTCTAAGTAAGTTCACATGTCACTCAAATTTTGATTGTTTATTAAAATTATATTGTTATAATATTTAAACTATCTAAGTAACTTGACATGTCTTTATTTTCATCAACATTTACCTTTTCTTAACTTATTTTTGATACTGCTCTAAGTAAGTTCACATGTGACTCAAATTTTTATTTTTATTAAAATTATATTGTTATAATATTTAAACTATCTAAGTAAGTTGATATGTCTTTATTTTCATCAACATTTGCCTTATGTTAACTTAAATTGTCAATTAAACATCTCTATTCGATTTATGTTAGATGTCTCATCGAAGAACATGGACATACCACATGACAGAAGCATTAATTCATATAATGGCTGCAAAGTGTTTCGATGGAAAAATGGCTCATCAAACTCTTCTGGACGATGATTGGAATGATATACCGGAATTGCTACAAAGAAGGTTAGGCTTTATTGTGACAAAAGAACAAGCACAATTTCACTGGCAACTATTGAAGAAAATGTTTCACAAGTATGAGGAACTTCTTGAGCTACCTGGTTGGTACTGGGATCATAATAAAAATAAAGCAATGCCAATTAACTCACAAGCTAGAAGTGAGTTAGAGATATCGCATCCAGAGATATATAAATTTGTCCATCAAACATGGCCTTTTTTTGATGCCCTAGATCAAATATTGAATCAGTTGCAATAATTTAGTCGTATTATCTCAATTCCACATATGTTGTATTTTTTCTTGTATGTTGTAACTTTAATTTGAAATGATGTTAATGTATTTTTAGCTTCAAATGTTACTTGAAATATAACAAAATTTATTCGTCTTACTCATTTTGTATGAAATATAACAAAATTGGACTAAATGATTGTTTTACTTATAAATATGAATAATCATAGATGAATACATGGATGAGAGAGCATGTTCCATCAAAATATCTCTAGAAGTCAGGTGGAGGCTGAGTGGTACTTGGAGTAGCATATGAAAATAAATCTACAATGGAACTATCAAAAGGTACACTGCTTGAGAGCAACTGGGCATACTGCTGAAGATAATCTGGTTGGCTACAACCAACTTGGCTAGACTCTGCCTGACTAGACCCTTGTTGCCAAAACTCTGGTTGAGTGAACCCCTGTTGAGTGTAATCATATTGCCTGGACTCTGGTTGAGTGAACCCCTGTTGAGTGTAATCTTGTTGCCTGACCTCTGGCTGAGTGAACCCCTGCTGAGTGACATCTGGTTGGCTGATCCCTGGAATCCATTGCTCTTGTGTAGACGGTGTAGTGAACTGTATTTGTTGATGAGGAGGCAGTTGTTGAATATATGATTGTTGTATATCTATGATCCCATCACGCATGCTCTCCCAACTCGCATGATCTGTTTTTTGTAACACCTCTCTCATCTTTAAATGTGTTTGTATCTGTTGAAACAAAAGTTCATAATAAATGTAAATAATTTAAAATTAAAATTAAAAAGATGAACATATATTACTTACATTTTGTCGTTCAACATAACCTCGAGGGTAGTATTGTGACTGAGGCTCCGCAGGATGATCAACTAAATATTGAGACTGATACCAAGAATATCGTTGTGGTGTATCTGTTGCGTCAGGCAACTGAACTAAGCGGGCATTTCTCTCATTCCAAAGTTGCACTTCATTGTAGTAAAAAGTGGCCCAATCAACTGTAGGTCGTACCCTACCATCAATCCTATCATATGTTGGAAATGTTTGTGGTGGCGGTTGATCTCGGGCACCAAATTGACTAACAACTCTATCTGGTACATGCCACTCAATAATATTGCAACAGATCATTGGGACACGTGCTAGCCAGATGTTACTTCCTTCACGACATATTGCTGGCAACATGGACAATATACGATCAGTGTATGGTCTCCAGATCACCTGTACAAATGAAAGTTTGTTAAGAATATGATAGTTATACATTATAATTGTATATACTTCTTATGAATGAAGTAATATTACCTGAGAAGGTTGTTGAACATCAATCTCATTATCATATGTTTTCACATCAGATTGTGGGGTAGACTCACGCATTAACAAGTGGTTCCACCTATTAAAAATTAAAAAATGTATTGTTATTTTTGAGATATAAATGTTGAGTTATTGATAAGTATAGAATATATTATTAATAACTAACCTGTACCCTAACGGAGTTCCTTGTGGCCATTGATATCCTTCTGGTATTTCAGCATGTCCAGGATGGCCTACGTGAAGATGTTCCCAAGACCATATTTGTAACAATACAAGACAACCAGCTATACGAGACTCTGGCTCAGTGATACGTTTAGTTGCCTTGTACAACTCCCTATACAAGCATGCTAAAACTGCACTACCCCAAGACAACTGTCCACATTGTTCAAAGTTGGCTACAAGGGGCAAAAATCGTAAGTGGACGTCATTTAGAAGAAAAGATCCCAAAAAGTATAGCAAATACGCAGTAGTGTATATCCGCTTTAGATGTGGATGTGCATGATCTAGGTTAATTGTTGAAAATGTGGCTCGTAACCAACCCAATGATATTTGTCCAGTTATCTTTCCATCTGGGTGAGTACCTAAATAGTAATCACAAAGGTTAATCCAAGATCCAAATTGACCATCACCTGTACCGATCAAATTATGGCATATGACAGCTCCCCCATCTACTCGTAAACCCAATATAATTGCTACATCCTGTAATGTAACTGTCATTTCACCGATTGGAAAGTGGAATGTATTTGTAGAAGGACTCCACCGATGAACAAGTGATGTTATCAATGATGCATCTAGTCGTAGGGGGGTAAGCGTAGTTACATGACCAAACCCGGCTATACTAATGTAATGTTTGACAGTTTCATCTTGAACCTGCCACTTTTGGAACTCCCTTAAATGCTGAGAAAGTCGCAAAGGGTGCATCCTTCGTTGTACCATGCCTACCAAATTATAAAGCAAACCATTACATTGATGAAGTAAGAAATCCATTACATTGATGAAGAATGCAAACCATTACATTGATGAAGTAAGAAACCCATTACATTGATGAAGAATGCAAACCATTACATTGATGAAGAATGCAAACCATTACATTGATGAAGAATGCAAACCATTACATTGATGAAGAAAGCAAACCACTACATTGATGAAGAAAGCAAACTACTATAATGTTTATCTAGTACAAGAGCGAGTGTTGTGTCCACTTCCTCCACACTTTTTTCACTTATAGGATTCACAATTAGGATCACGATCCATGGTTGATAAATATCTCTTAACCTTTGGTCTCCCGCGAGATCTCTTTACATCAGGTGGTAAAAGAGGGATAATCCCTATTCTCTCATCGAATTGTGGCCAATACCTCTTGTCAGGTATTCCAGTGAATGTTGATCTGTATGCCCCAGAATAACTTTCAGTGTAAAACCACTTACTTACAAGAATATGATAGTTTATATTGATTGTGCGACCAGCTTTAACAACATGGGAACATGGCAAATATTGTAGTTGCGGGACTCCACATGTACATCTAGGACTACCATTACGCACCTCACATGTGTAAGTATTTCCATCAATGTCATCAACCATGAATTCAAATTTGTTCACACGCAATGTAACACGTACATAATCTGCTCCTTGTATAAACTTAGTCAATGATATTGTGCACTTTGAAGTAAAAGGTTCTTTCTCATTTTTCCACTTTTGAGCAATGTTACGCCTCTTTAAGAACATAGAGACCACCCGATAGTATGTGCTCAAAATGAGGGCTTGTATTGGAAGACTTCTGGCATTCCTCAAAACCCCATTTATACATTCATCATGATTGTTTGTCATAATCCCATATCTAAATCCTCGATCACAAGAAAGAGCCCACTTAACAGGATCAGCTTCCACTAGCCATTTGTGAGCTTCAGGATTTATTGTCTTGATTTCTTCCATGTGTTCATCAAATATAAGACTTTCTGTGGCATAAGCTGCTGAGGTCAATATGTTGTACATTTCCTTAGATTTGAAATGTTTATGAAAGTTGTCACGAAGATGACGAAAACAAAACTGTTGTTGAGCATTTTTAAGTTCTTTTTCAACAGCATTGGAGATTCCACGCATCCTATCTGAGATAATACACATATTTGGGCGCTCACCCACAAAAGGGATCCTCTCAGTAAGGGTTTTAAAGAACCATCTCCATGAATCATTATTTTCACCTTCAACTACTGCATATGCCAGAGGAAAGATCCCACCTTCTGCATCAAATCCAGTTGCAATTAGAAGGGTGCCCTTATATTTTCCAGTCAGGAATGTGCCATCAACACTAAGTACAGGACGACAATGTGCCCACCCTTCAATACAAGGTCCGAAAGCCCAAAAGACACGATAGAATCTAGTATCATCATCACAATGTTGGAATGCACATTGTGAACCTGGAACATTATTAATCATTGAACACAAGAATCGAAGTAAATTGTAGTATGATTCCTCCCAATCTCCAAAAATTTTTGAGATAGCTTTTTTCCGTGCACGCCATGCCTTCTTATAAGAAATATCCAAATTTAGTTCTGCACTCACTCTATCACGTATTTCCCGAGTACTCATATCTAATCTTCCAGCCAATGTTGGCAGAATCATCCTAGCAATGAAAGTTGAGGTGCATTGGCGATGATCCTCCTTTAAGATTGGGTTAAAACAAGTATGTTTCTCATAATATTTTGTGATCTTCCACAATCCACCTTCCCTCTTAGAGGCACAAGCACTCAACTTCCAAGAGCACTTGTCACTATATAGACATACAAGACGAATTATGTCTTTAGTAGAACGCAATGTACGATATTCTACATTGTTCTTCATCGACAACTTTTGAAGTTTTTCTATTAAAGATGATTTTGATTCAAAAATTCCACCCTTCCTAAATTCATGTGTTGTAAGATCATTTTCTATAAGAAAGGGCTTTTCAAAATCATCAACCCACCCATCTTCTTGAAAAGCTTGGTAGCCATCAGCAGTGCTATCATTAGTCCAATCATCTTCAGGCATTGTGCTTACAGCAGATAAACTATCACCGAATAGAGGTGCATCAGTCCAATCATCTTCATCATCTACATCATCACTAGAGACATCATCGTCATCCATGTCCTCTTCACTATTTTCATTTTCTTCAATTGGTTCTGATGAATGGAAGGGTTGTGAAGGACCAACTTCATCTACAATGGGAAGGATATTTGGAAACTTTGTTTGTCTAGTAGTGGCATGATCATGTAAAGGGACTTTGTCAAGATAGACATCAATATGACGGCCAGGACATAAACTCAATAGAATTCCATAACCAAGATCATCTACTAGTTGAATGGGCAAATATTCATTGCCAGGAAATAAATAGGTCAAGGAAATGTGAAATTGCATTGGATCGATTGCCAACATGTTGTGAATGCAAGATTTTAGTTCAGTTAAAGTATTCAAAGTAGACAATTGGATAGGCATGTATGATCCACCACAATAAGAGCCTCGATTCATGAATTTTCCATTGTAACGTAACATTATAATAGGTGGATAAGATGTCATCTTCCTATTTTTAAAATGAACAATAAGTTAGCCTTAATACAAACAAAAAAAATTAACCTTTAAATTCAAGTTCCTAAATGGACATGCAGAAAGTTATGTAGTTGACTTCAAGAATTGTATTTGTTAATGTGTTTTAGTTGTACCCTTTTTACCTACTAACCCATACAAATAGAGAGTAATATTTCAAGTCGATCATGCCAAAGAAGAACATAGATGAGAGGCCTAATATGTATTTTTTTCATACGAGTGGATTGGATATATATTTAAGAAAAGATGAGAAGATAGAATAGTTGATATATTCTTTAATAATAGAAAAATGAGAACATTATTTTTTTTGAAGGTTATGGTAGGTTGGGATACTACTAAAGTAGAAAAGAAGAGAAGATAGAGTATTCTAAGGTTAAGTAATGCTTATTTACAAGAACATTTTACTTCAGCCAGGTAGAAGATACATTATAGTGAAGGGACTCCAACCACCGTCAAAATGAGGATTGGGAGAATTATGCCAGAACCCTCACAAGTATCGGCCTAGACACCTCAGTAAAATATTTTGAAATAAGAATTACTTCAAATTTAAATAGGTAAAGATAAGTACTATAGAAGAAAATAACATGAGAACTACCTAAGAAGACAATAGAGAAATAATCTAAGAGTCCCACATTAGTATTAGTCCCATGAAGATTTGTTTTATTGAGTAATATTCTAAAACAATAATCAATTCTAAGTAATCAATTTTAAGTAATCAATTTTAGCAATCAATTTTAAGTAATCAATTATAATTCAACTATTATTTTATCAAGAAAATATAAATAAATTAACTTACTTAATTATGACGAGATCTCACTTGACGCCAACAAGATTAAAAGAAGAAATAAGCTCAGCTCCAATAATTATAAGAAATAAGTCGCACTAGATTACTCAATGCATACAAGAAGACCAAAGAACTCCTTTGATATGAGAAGAGAACTCCTTAGAAGATGAGAAGAGAGCTCCTTTGAAGATGAGAAGAGGAAGAATGAGTGAATTGGTGTGGAAATGGGGAACAAGGGGGGTGTTTATATAGGGAATTCTAGAGGGGGTAGGAGTAGCAATATGTCTGTTGTTGGTAGGGGGGAGCCGTTGGGTGGGTGGGGGGAGGGGACCGTTGGGTGGGGGCGAGCGGGGTCGCAACGGTCGGCTGGGGGGCCGACCGACGCCACGTGTCAGCTCCCTGCTGAAGACGCCATTCTGAATGGCATCTTCAGCGGGGAGCTGACACGTGGCGTCGGTCGGCCCCCTCGCTGACCGTTGCGAGGCAATTGAAAAAAGTTGGCCAATGGGGGGAGAGACGCCATTCCATTTGGCGTCTCCATTGTCTCTCTCCTCCCGGAAACTCGGTTACTTTGGCATTTTCCTAGAAACTAGGTTAGTGGTGGAAATAAGGTCCGTAAACTAAGTTATATTGGTTTTTTTTTCCTTTGTTTTCCCTTTCTGTCGATTTGTCTGCCGCAAAGGCGCGGAGGATCTCTACCTAGATTCTGAAACTTAGATCCTTTCTATCGATTCGTCTGTTGCAGATCGGAGGATCTCTACCCCTGATTGTGAAACATATCTCGTGGCTTCCTCTTTGCCCTGCTAGGTTCATGGCTAGAACGACGTGCAACATCCTTCTGCCTTTGGGTCATTCTGGACATTCTTTGTTGTTTTCTATTTTGTCAGCTGGCCAAGAAATAAAAGGAGCATCTCCATGGACAATCCTGAAGTGCCTAGAGTGAGTTGGATACAGCCGCCACTCACCTGCTCCCTCCACACCCACAACAATATCACCACTATCGTCATGGCCTGCACCGCAGCTCCCGCAGTCCCTTCCGTGGAGGAACCATCCCCGAAGATCCAGAAGGTCCAGCACCAGAATGGGGTTCTGTCGCTGTCAAATGAAACACGATCCCTCTCCTCTGCATGAAGAAGCTCTTTGAGAATCTTGTGATCCCCACCCCGCCTCCTCTCTCTCCACCGGCTATGACCTCTCCAGTGTTGTGGAGACTAAGGGAAGGCCCTTGTGGCTACCAACCTCAACATTGCCATCCTTGAGGGTACCTACACTCACATCGCACCCAGGTCCGGCCTGGCGTGGAAGCACACCATCGATGTTGGCGCGGATGTGATCGATGCCGACTATCGCAGTCCCATTAATGTCAACCTGTTTACCTTCTCTGATGTTGATTTCCAAGTGAAGCATGGTGATAGCGTGGCTCAGCTGATCATCCAGCGTATCATGACCCCAAGTTCGCTGTGGTTGAGGACCTTGACTACATGGCTCGTGGTGTGGGTGGGTTCGGGTCTACCAGGGTCTGATTTGCTGGAGGCAGGTTTGGTTTGGGGCGAGGGCTGGGGTTTGGTTGCTAATGAACGATCCTATGTTGGATCTGCTGATGATATTGGGTTGTTTTTTTGGGCTTTTGTAATGGGTTTTTGTTGTGAGTTTTAGTCAAACGGTTTGTAGGCATCCCTCTTCCTGGTGAATGCTTCACAGCACAGTCCATTTTCCTTTTAGAACTTAGGATGGAACCCGTGTTTGGACAAGTACAAGACGTAGTTAATGGAAGTTTTTATTCTTTAAGGAAAAACACATCTATATGATGGCATAGGGGATCGTGAGATTGTGAACAGAAACAACGATACAAAACAAGGACATCCAATTCTCAATACTAATTTGATAGTAAGAATCAATCAGGGTCTTGGTAAATTGAGAGAGTTCGAGACAAACAGACAGAACTAATTCATTTTGGTAAATTGTGCTGGAAAAACTTTACACAAGAATTGGTAGCAGGATATATAAAGTAACTATATGGTATGAAAAGTATCAGAAGGATACAGGAAGTAACTATCTAAACACCAAAAGTAATATCGGGACACAAAAAGTACCTATCCCATTCAAAGTAACACTATAATACAAAAGTAACTGTATGGTATGAAAGTACCCATATGACATTGAAAGTAACACTAGGACAAAAATAGTAACTATATGGTATAAAAGGTAACTATCTCACATTGAAAGTAATATAAGGACACAAAAAGTAACTATATGGTATGAAAAGTAACTATCTAACACAAAAAGTAACATCAAGACACAAAAATTAACATTCTGACAACGAAAGTAACACTATGACACAAAATGTAGCTATACGACATTAAAACGTAACATCATGACAAAAAAAGTAACTATCTGACACTCAAATTAACTCTAGGAGACAAAAAGTAACTATATAACAAGAACAATAACTATCCAAAATGAAAAATATACCAAGACACAAAAAGTAACTATTTGACACTGAAAGTAACATCAGGATACAAAAAGTAACTATATGGTACAAAAAGTAACTATTTGACACTGAAAGTAACATCAAGATACAAAAAGTAACTATATGGTATAAAAAGTAACTATCCACCACTGAAAGTAACATGCTTCAAAATTTATAATTTATAAACAGTGCAGAAAACTCTGTAGAACTCGATGTTGGGCATACAGATTAGAAGTGACTATCTAATGAGAAGTAGTGCTAATCTCCCTTATCTTCTCTCTGACTTCTTTGAAGCAAATTGTACTAGTATATTTTGTTCATGCACCAATATTTTGAAGTTCATCTTTCCAGGATAAAGAGATGAATAGGAAAAGCAGTTGTTGTGCTCGTCGATAAGGATCTATAAGTTTAGTCATAATAAGAGGTTCACATTCCACATAACTACATTTATATTACTATATATAGCCGTTTGGTTACTTATTGTGACTAAATACTACTTTATGTGTTAGATAGTTACTTTTTATACCACATAGTTACATTTAATGTTCTGTTATTACATTTATGTGTTAAATAGTTACTTTTCGTACCACATAGTTACTTTTTTATACTACATAATTATATTTAATGTTCATCAATTACCACATAGTATGTTAGAAAATGCAATGCAACTTTTTCAATCCCATTACAATTTATTTTATATAGTACAAAATGTTAATCATCTTTATAATTTACCTCACATATTACAGTTATGCTTCGTATATTATAATATGTATAACATATATACATTTTGTTCATGCATAGACTTTGTAGTGGTTTTCATTCAGAATTGTATGTTATATATTCATGATTGATATACGAAAACCACATATGATCAAAATTTGTGGCTCTGTTTAGCATCATATCTTCTAGTCCTCTTATACTGTAAGTCATAATATACACATAACTAGGACGTTCAGTTTCCATGACATTAAGTCCATTAAACCCATGCTATATTTGTCCGCCTGCAGATCTGAAACACATCCTCTATACACATCCTCCATACCATTTTGTTCCTAGTTCCCTTAATATTAAATTGATTCACCTGACACCCACTGTTCACATCTGAGATGCATGTAGCCAAGTACCCAAAGAGATATCTGCCTTTTTTTCATTTATGTCTCCTATCTCACGTAGGACAGGAAGAGGCTGCCCACACGCCAACTGGATTCATGAACTGTCATAGTTAATTATAATTACAAGATAGCCAGGAAAACCTGCTGAGTGCTTGTAATCAGTGCGGTCAGTGACTTGTAGGATTAACTATTTTTCAGTTTATACAACTATATTAGTGGATGATCACAAGCTACCTGCTAGTTATTAATCCGTTGGTTGAAGCCTCTGCTCAAGAAAAAATCAACATATTAGTGACTAGTTCCATAAAATTGTTTCTAATAAATAAGTAATCAGACATAATTTTACCAATACAGAGTTTCAGAACTTCTTGTTGCAGTCCCTCTTGTGGAAATAGAGTCAAAGAAAGTTAAAATAGAAGTTAAAAGTAAAAATGGGAATTATATAAGGTCTACATTAATGGTTTAATAAACATGTCTGATATAGCGGAAGACCAAATTAAAAAAATAGAACAATGGACATTATTATGTTGTATGCCCCTAGCACCTTTCAAATTATGGATGTATAAGTAGCAATGGTAGTAAGCAATTAATATATAATTTTGTTCTTCCTTCAATTACATCAGCAAAGTATATGCCTTCACCAGAGCACCTATGCATCATGTTGTCCACTTCCTGCTTTGATCTAAGAATCAACAACTAATTATAATAAACATAGTTCGCATAAGACTTGAGTGGCCATCGTGCCTACACAAAATGCAGACAAAGTCTTTGTTTGGAAGGGGCATGTTGACTTAATTGAGCCGTTGTGCATTGTTTTTTTGATAGAGGCAAGGTGTCTTGCGGACATCACTGATGACTGCGGCTGGCCAGCGACAGATTCGTTGCCCCAATGCATCAACTCATTCCTCACGTAGGTGTTTGTCCCAGAATCCGCCGTCATTGTAGGCAATCAGGTCATCCTGATTGATCCTCAGTAACCTTACTCGCAGGCCTTGTCTAAATTTGGTGATAGTTTCGGGTGAATCTTGACCGGTCTTATTTCAAAGTCACCATCAATGAGGCAGGAAATGGTCGAGTCTTTGAGGACCGTGTGGTGCTGCACTCCAACCTCCACAGAGCTGATGGGATATTGGGGCAATGATGGGGTCTTAGATTGGGACGGTGATGAATGATGATAAATGTGGATTTACCTCAACCCAACATCGCAGGGTCCCCCTACTGGCAATCCCCATGGTTTCCCCCCAACGGTGATGAATGTGGAATTCCCACGGTGGATGACACAGGTTCCCTACAGCAGCAACCCTGTGGGTAGGACAGTATGGCTGATTGAGTTGGTCGATACGGAGGACGGTGATGGCAATTGGAATGAAAGCTCATCGCTGAGGTTTGGACGAGCGGAGAGAAGAGGGAGAAAGAGACGGAAGAGTGTTACGAATACGGGAGACGGAATATTGCATAAATTTACAACAGTTGCCACCGTGTTTTCAAAACACGAGTAGCAATACTAAAGTACCCGTGCGGGCATTGAATAAACAGCCATATATATATATATATATATATTTATATATATATATATATATATATATATATATATATATATATATATATATATATATGAAGATGTTTTTAATATCCGCACGGGTACTGTAGCTTTCTCTACCCTGCAGCAAAAATTCGTAGATCTAATAGCCGACCCGACATAAACCACCGGTTGCAGAAGCCGATTGTTCTGATGCAGGCCGTGTGATACGAAAATTGTGCTTAGCTGACTCCGCTCTTTCCTCAATCAGAAAGCCGCCTCGGCGTAGCACCGCTTCCACTTCTTTATCGACAGCATGACAGGGCTGGTCGTAGTTGTCGTTGGAGCCCGAATTTGTGTCGTCGCTGGGATATCAGTCCTGGTCGACGACGTCCTGCCGAACAGCCTCTCGATTTTGTCGACCGAGACGGTGAGGAGGTCCCCCCGAATGAGCCTCCTCCTGCACACCGACTGTGAGGATGTGGATGGGCGGGGCTTCTTCAGCATCGGCAAACAGTCGTCAGAGGCGTCCGGGGCAGGGATCCGTCACAGAGAGTTGCGACGAGTTCCGTGAGATCATAGGGAATGATCCCAAGGAGTCCTCTAGGCGGCACGGCCTCATCCCTATGCTTGAGTCATTGCCTTCATCCTCCCAAAAGGAGGGACAAGATTCAAACCTTGTCGTGCTGGTGGTGTAGGGTACCCTGTTCCCCAAACAAAGCGTCGTCTCCGTCGGCGTCACCGTCACCCACACCGTCACGGACGCATCTTCGTCGACTCACTTCTTCAAGACCCGGGCCGCCCTCTCTCGCTATCTGCACGTGAACCAGGACATGGACCTCACCACTGCCACCATCGACGGAAGAGCAGATGCAGTCAGAGGGTGGTTGGGGAAGGGGGCGACGCTGGCGGTGGTTGTGTACAGGGGTTGGGGCTGGTAGGCTGTTGGAGTCTTTCACTTGATGCAGCTGGAGGTAGTCGAACTGAGGGTATGAGGTAAAAGTAGGGAGGGTAGAGGAGAAAGGGCATACGATGGAGTAGAAGGTAGGGGAAGGGGAATATGATGGCTAGTTTAGAGGAAATTAATCAGAAGAAGCAGTTGTAACAGTAGTGGAGTTGTAGTGAAGAGACGACGAAGGAGGTGAACCGATAATTGTAATATTAACAAAAGAGATTATGGCGTGGGACAATGTTGGGGCTTTGTCCAAGGATTGGACGTCTCTGTTGTTCTTGAATAGCTATAGATTCTCCTAGAATTGATTTGCAAACAACCATCCTCCACGTAGGGAGACAATCTCAAGGAACTGACCAAGCAATAGATGACAAGACTTTAGTGTGTGGATCACTAAGAATGTAAGTCCTTGTTGAGATCGATGCTGAAAACAGTGTTAGTAATATCCATGGTCGTGAGGAGCTGATGTACTAGTTCTTCATCTTGGTTGTACTTTATCTGTTTGTCATTTTACCTAGACAAGTTACAGAGTCGTATATGTATTTCTATAGAAACACCGTTCCATAATTATTAATTAGAGTATCATAGATTCACCGTGTTTCATATTATGAAAAATATGAAATACATTATGCATCCTACGTATTTAATTGTCAGACCCCTTTCCATTTAGTCATGCAAGCATCATGTTTTCATGGTCATTAATTTGGCTTTTACATAGGTAATTTGGATTTGTTTGAAAAAACTACATTGACTACTACCCGTAGTTTAGAAATTAGAATAGATACAATTGTTCGTTTAACGATAGATGATGGTATTTATTTGATAAGATTTAATTCATGTAAGAAGTTAAAAGTGTTACTGAACTAATGGTGCACACAATAAGGTGAAGCTACATAGTTAAAACTAATCATCCAACTAGTGAAAAATGTGCAGCCATCACACTATAAGATGAAAAGATTTTTTTTAAAACAACCACCAGAATGTACAGCTAATCTTGAATGTACAGCTGTGAAAAGTCCGAATGTACAACTGATCTAGATGTACAGCTCATCTTGAACAATATTGATTTTGCCCTTATATTTTGGTTGAATGTACAACTGATTAAAATGGATTATTTATTCGTGTGTTGCAAAATGACTGAATGTACAGCTGATCTTGAATGCTTCAAATACATTTATGGTTTGAATGCTTATGTTCTTGAATGCTTTAAATACATTTATGCTTTGAATGCTATAAGAGTAACTCTGAAACCACTACGAGTAACTGATACAACCATGCGAGTAACTAAACTGAAAGTAACAGAATGCTTGAGTAACTGAAAATTAATGCTTGAGTAACTGAAATTAATTCTTGAGTAACTGAGAGTAATGCTTGAGTAACTAAGAGTAATGGTTGAGTAACTGAAAAAACCCTACGAGTAACTGTAACAACCCTGGAGTAACTGAAAAAACACTGTGAGTAAGTGAAAAAGGACTACGAGTAATTGAAGAAACATTGTGAGTAACTGTGACAATACTGCGAGTAACTGTGACAATAATGCGAGTAACTGAAAAAATCCTGCGAGTAACTATAATAGCAGTTAGAGTAACTGTGAAAACACTGCGAGTAACTATCACAACCCTGCGAGTAACTGAACAAACAATGTGAGTAACTGAAAAAAGCCTGCGAGTAACTGAACAAACACTACGAGTAACTGTCACAAACCTACGAGTAACTGAACAAACACTACGAGTAATCACGTCTAAGTACTAGACCCTTGCTCTCTTAAGACATAAGGGTGTCTGTGTACATGTCCGCAAAATGGTAATTATCACCACCCAACTCCCATTGCATATGAAATGTATTTGACTCACTCATATTTAAAACTATATCTGAAAACACTGCAGTAATCAAAATGCTGGCGGCGGTCACAATGATGAAGGAGAAGGAAAAATAATAGTGTAAATGTTGACAAACTGAGTTGTTGAGCTCTTATATTTTGGCTGAATGTACAGCTGATTAAAATGGATTATTTATTAGTATGCTGCAAAAAGACTGAATGTACATCTGATCTTGAATGCTTCGAATATATTTATGGTTTGAATGCTTATGTTCTTGAATGCTTTAAATACCTTTATGCTTTGAATGTTGTAAGAGTAACTCTGAAACCACTACGAGTAACTGATACAACCATGCGGGTAACTGAACTGAAAGTAACAGAATGCTTGAGTAACTGAAATTAATTCTTGAGTAATTGAGATTAATGCTTGAGTAACTAAGAGTAATGGTTGAGTAACTAAAAAAACCATGCGAGTAACTGTCACAACCCTGGAGTAACTGAAAAAACACTGCGAGTAACTGAAAAAGGACTACGAGTAACTGAAAAAACACTGTGAGTAATTGTGACAATACTGCGAGTAACTGTGACAATAATGCGAGCAACTGAAAAAACCCTGCGAGTAACTGTAATAGCAGTTAGATTAACTGCGAAAACACTACGAGTAACTGTCACAACCCTGCAAGTAAATGAACAAACAATGTGAGTAACTGAAAAAAGCCTGTGAGTAATTGAAACAAGCTTGCGAGTAACTGAACACTGCAAGTAATGGTTGAGTAACTGAACAAACACAACGAGTAACTGTCACAAACCTGCGAGTAACTGAACAAACACTGCGAGTAGGGTTCTAAATGGGTACGGGTAGACCCGTGGACCCACAAATCCGGACCCTTAAAAAACCCATAACGGGTCTAATTTTTTATACCCACATACCCTTGGACCCGTATACCCTTGGACCCGCATATAAGCAGGTCCAATAATGGGTATGCTTGGACCCAGACCTGCTAGACCCGTGTACCCACTATACATAAGTAACAACTAAAATAATATGCTATATATATCATACTTTACAAGTCTAATTAATATAATTATTGAGATTATATCCTACTCTAAAGTTGAGACTAGTCATATAACTAAGAATTAACTATTCTAGTTACAATAACGAACATCATATGTAAACTTAAAATCAAAATGTCAACTAATCTACATTACGTTCTACATAAATTAAATGTTATGATCATGACTACAAATATGTAAACAATTACTCAATTAATTTTATTGTATAGAATATAACATTGTCTAATATAACTATTACATGTTAATATACTATATGATAACAATATCTTGTTGTGTTAAATATATATAACATAGTCATTTTTCTTACATAAACAATATGATGTTTTATAGAACCGCTTACCCGCATACCCGCTATTATTGTGGGTACGGGTATGGTGCTGGTCTAGGTTTTGTATTATGCGGGTCTAGAACCGGAATCGGACCCGCTAAATTAGATGGGTATGGATATGGGTATGACCAGACCCGCACCATACCCTCACCGTTTACACCCCTAACTACGAGTAACTGTCACAACCTTGCGAGTAACGGAACAAACACTGTGAGTAACTGAAAAAACCATGCGAGTAACTGAAAAAACCATGCGAGTAATTGAAAAAACCCTACAAGTAACTGAAAAACGCCTGCGAGTAACTGTGAAACACTACGAGTAACTATGACAACAATGCGAGTAACTGAACGAGCACTACGAGTAACTCAAATAGCAGTTAGAGTAACTGTGAAAACAATACGAGTAAGTGAAAAAGCACTACGAGTAACTGTGACAACCCTGTGAGTAACTAAACTAGCACTACAAGTAACTCTAACAACAATAAGAGTAATTGTGATAGCCTAGAAAAGAAACACTATGATTCAAACTCAGTTACTCTTATACTTTGTAAGAGTAAATGTGACAACACGAAGAGTATCCATTGCACACAAAGACAAACACATATTCTTTAAAAAGAATAACAACTGATCAGAACATATTCTTTGTAACATATTCAAAGTATACATACAGCTGCTAGAGCACAAGGTAACACAAAGATAGATTACAAACATAAGTGAAGTACATAGAAGGTTACAAAATCACTTCCAAAAAACTACACAAAAAGAACAACCCATTACATATTTGAACATGCATCACTGATGCACTAATCAACTACAAACTCCACTAAAAAAGATAGAACCACATATACATCAATAGCAGTAGCAACAACACCAGAACACGAGCAGTAAAAATAGTAGCAGCAACTCCCAATCAGCAAAACAAGAACGATCTTAATAGCAGTAGCAGCAGCAGCTCATCACACTAGAAGTAGCAGTAGCACATAACCATCAATGTGTATGGAACACAAAGTAAACAATGTGTATGGAACACAGAGTAAACAATGTGTATGGAACACAGAGTAACAGGGACATATTTGTAACATAATCAATGTATACATAATCAATGTATACATACAGCTTCTGGAGCTCAAGGTAACACAACAATAGATTCCAAACACAAGTCAAAATACTAGTAGTTGTATGCATTTCTATTTTATTGTGTTCATACCTTTTGGTTATTAGTTTGTACATCTTATTTTAATTACAACACTCTAAAATAATCGTTACTTATTTGGAAGAGACCAAATCCGTAATACAGAAGCAGAAGCTGTTAGTGGTAATTGGAGTTAAACTAATGGTAGAATCGTTCAAAGATGATGAGGGTAGTGCAAAATCTATAAAACTGCCTACTGGATGCTGAAAATATTTGCTACAACCACTTGTCCTTGTTCCCCTCACTAACTCCCCTATTTGGAACAATGACTTCTTGCCGATTTCTAATATGTAGCGCCGACTTATGGGTCTCATACTAGTTAGTCATGCATCTTTTCCTTTGATCTTTTTCTTTGATTCCGTCTGCATTGTGAACTTCATGTACATAGCACCCTACCCAACTACTGCATTGGCACGATAAGTCCTATGCCTTCGGTTTGGCCTTGGCATCCTACTGACAAATTGGTTCTTTGCCCACGAGATCTTGCGGTCTTAAAAGTAGGAGGAGCCCGAGAGCAAAGGTCAGGAATCCAATTTCCAGCATATTTCTTCCGGCCACAGAGTCAGGTTGCTTCAAAGATGGTCGTCTTGACACACCCATCTTCAGATACCACGACAATGGTGTAGAACAAGCCGAATAAGTACCCTTCCTGCCATGGCAGCCGCAGCATCCTCTACTCCATGCTTCGTTCTTTCCTTGTCCCATCCTCAGCCGGTTCCTTAAGAATGAAAAGCAGCAACTCGTTGATGCTGGCACGATGGAAGAACCCACTCCTACCTCGCCAGTATCTATAGCATCGAAAGTAGCGGTGCCGCCAGAGCCAACCGAGCATCGCTTCCAATCGGAAACACCATCGTCCCAATAGGGATCGTGCGTGTCACCGGCTGTGCCGGAGGACGACGTCTGCAAGGACATGTCTGAGGAAGAGCCGCCCTCGGCAGAAGGAGGCACAGAAAGCTCCCAGAGTAGCGGCAAAATATCTGCAGCTCCGTCCACGGTCACGGTGGCACAGCAGAGGGACACGGTGAGACGACTCCTCTTCACGCTGGAAATTATCTTGCAGTCACAACCTGCATCCCTAGCACTGGCCACGAGGTTGTGTGAGACACGCGCCAAGCCATTGAATCCGTCCAGTAGGTAGCATATTTAGAGCCTTAGAGGAATATGCAGTGGTAAGGGTTTTAATTTGGGGATGGAGAGAATCTATTGGTTAGCTGTAGATCCTGGTAGTGGACCAAAAGGTGGAGTTGGGAAATGTGTATTGTTGCATTTGATGAGGTCGGGGATGAGCTCCGACGAGGACAATGGTGGTGGATTGTGCTGGTCTCTCTACCAGAATCGCGCAGAGGGTGAGGATGGAGGATTGAGCGACGACCCAAAGAAGACGATGTCTGTTGTATTTACAACTAATGCCCCCATGTCTTTACACGGGTAGCAATTGCAACAGTACCCACACGGGTATTCAATAAATTCCCTATATATATAAATATACATACATATATATATGTATATATATATATGTAAATGTATATATATGTATATATATGTATATATATGTATGTATATATATGTATATATATGTATATATATGTTTATATATATGTATATATATATGTATATATATGTATATGTATATGTATATGTATGTATATGTATATATATGTATATATATGTATCGGAATTTGGTAAATTGTATTCCGAATCCCCAACTAGGTTGGGTCAAAGTACATAGTAGCCCCTACTTGCTACTAAACAAAGGGAACAAAGATTGAGAATCTATATATTGAGTCTATGGATGAGAGTTTTACAAATTTGCTTCCCAATGTATTCAATGCTACCCAACCTAGATTTGTGCTTCCTTGTGTTCCTTTCTTTCCATATATAGAAATAGACGGCAGAAAGGGCAGTAAGTGACTTTCTCTTCTGAAGATCAAGGATGATATCTTTCGTAGAGAGCAGCCTATGTGGGGCCAGGTTAGCAAGGATGCATACCCTGTCCCACAGTTCTGTAGTGAATGGGCAATTGTGAAACGGATGATCATGAGTTTCAGCTTCATTGTTGCAAAGAAAACAGTTGATTGTGGAGGTATTAGGATACCATTTCGCTATTCTGTCCAGTGTAGGTAGAACTTCGTATGCAGCTCTATATAGACACAAACTCCATTTAGGAACTTCATAGTCTGTCCATATATAATTGGTAAAGTAAGGTTGTCTTGGGGGCGAATTGACTTGCAGAGAAGCCAGGTCCCAAGGGTCGACACCGCTGGGAAGCTGCCACTTTCCTGATGTGAAACAAAAGGCCTGTTTGATAAATTTCCAAATAGTTATCATCCTGTTTATGACCCGAGAATAGCCTTCTCTTGTAGGAGGATCATGATCCAGTCCCTTTGCGTATCTTTTCCTCATCCAACGTGCCCAGATAGAATTCCCAAGCTAGAAATTGATGATGCGCTTAATCGTCCCCCAGTTGGCAATGATTTCAATAGTCTTTAATCCAAGACCACCTTGGACTTTGGGTTGAGCAAGTCTTGAGTATTTCATCGCATGTGTTCCACCAGCCCAAATGAAATTGGACATCGTCATTTCCATCCGCTCAAGGACAACAATAGGTATTTCTCCCTGTTGTGCCCAGAAGATAAGCAGCCCTTCGATAGCTGATTTTGTTAAGGTTACACGACCAGACATCGAGGTTTTGGTTAAGGGCCATCTGTTAATCATATCTTCTAACTTATCAGTGCAGTCAGTGAAGTCCTTCACTTGCAGCTTGCCGCCTGTTAATGGAAAGCCAAGATACTTGGTTGGGAGAGGACTGATGTCCATGCGAAGAGCATCCATTATCATTTGTTTGATGCCATCACAGTTAGCAGAAGTGAACACTTGAGTTTTGGATTCATTAATGTGCAGTCCAGTTTGAGTGCCGAACTTCGTCAGGATTGATTTGAGGTGCTCGAGACAAGTTCTTTTAGCTTCGAAGAAGACAAGGACGTCATCTGCGAAGACTAGATGACTGAGAATTTTCGAGCCTTTGACAGTGTATGTAGATATGTCCCTGTTGAGCTCAGCTTGGTTCATGAGTTGGGAAAAGTACTCCATGATGATGGTGAATAGGAGGGGGGATAGAGGGTCTCCCTGCCTCAAGCCATTGGAAGCTTGAAAGATACCATTCGGGGTGCCATTAACAAGGAATGAGTAGCTCACAGTTGAAACGCATTGTTCCATAAGTGAGATCCATTTGGTAGAGAAACCCATTTCAGCCATAATTTGCCAAAGTTTAGACCAACGGACACTGTCGAAGGCTTTGGAGACATCTAGTTTCATGCAGACCTTCTTGTGACCTCGTCGGACATTGAAGTCCAACATGAATTCACTGGCTAGGAGAGCGCAGTCGGAAATACTGCGACCGGAGATGAAAGCACCCTGTGAATCAGAAATGAGAAGAGGGAGGACTAGCTTTAAGCGTTCAGCTAGTATCTTGGCCAATATCTTATAATGAACGTTGCAACAGGCGATGGGCCTGAAGTCGGAAAGAGAGGCAGTGGTCTTCTTCTTCGGAATGAGGGCGAGGAAAGCATGGTTGGTTTGGCGAAGCATGCTTCCCCCCTTCATAATCCAGTTGATGCTATTAAGGAGGTCGGATTGAATAATATTCCAAGCTTCCCTGTAGAAATGGGCATTGAACCCGTCTGGACCTGGGGATTTGTTGACCCCAATGCTCCAAACGGCTTCTTTAAGCTCCTCCATATTCACCTCCCTGCAAAGAATATTGTTATGAGATGTGGTTAGTTTGTACCTCCAGTTCAATTTTTCCTCCGTCGAGATGGGGACAGAATCATTCATTTTGTTGAAGAGACTTTTATAGAAATTGGTTGCTTGTTGTTCCAGATCTTCTTGTTCATTCACCACTTTGCCCTTCTCGTCAATGAGTTCGGCAATGGTGTTTTGGGCCTCCCGTTTCCTGATGGCATTATGATAGAGACTGGTATTTCGATCACCGTCATTAATCCATGCGATACAGCTTCTTTTCCAGGCATAGCTTTCCTCTGCCTTCTTGAGATCCTCGAGTTGTGTTTTCAGTTGAAGTTCAGTGTTGATCAACTCAGAGTTGAGAGGGTCGGTGAGAAGGAGAGTACGGGTTTCTATGAGCTCCCTCTTGCAGTTGGAAAGAAGAACAGGGAGATTAACATGATCTCTTGACCATCTCTTCAGAAGAAATTTGGTTCTCATTAGTTTCTTGGCGAAGATAAACATGGGATTGCCTTCCATTTTCAGACTCCAAGCCTCCTTGATGATCTCAGCATAACCAGTCCACTTGGACCAGAAGTTCTTGAAACGAAAAGGTCTAGCCTTCTTCTTCTTCTCCTGAATTTGCATGATGAGAGGAGCGTGGTCACTTATATCCGAGCCAGTAACTCTGATATGGGTGTGAGGTAGGGTTTGATGCCACTGGTTGTTGACAAGAGCTCTATCTAGTTTACTAGCGATTCTTTTATCTGGCTTACCTTCGTTATTCCAGGTGAAAATAGTATCTCCATTCATGGGTAATTCACAGAGATCAGCCATGTTAATAGTATGCTTAAAAGCCTTTATCTCAGGTTTGTGGGCTAAGCGACCACCCATTTTCTCTTCTTGAAGACGGACATTGTTAAAATCTCCCATAAGGAGCCATGGTTCAGTGATTGTGTTGGATAGTAGCTCGATGTCCTTCCACAACAGTTTCCTTTGATTGTGATGATTATACGCATAGATGGCAGTGAACCAAGTTCTAAGACCACCATTGTTCTGACAAATGACCGTGATCATCTGCTCAGTCTTCTTGTGGACGTCTACCCTCCAGATGTTAGGATTCCAACCAATATAGATCCTACCAAGATCTACTTCATCTAGATTAGAACAACACATCCATCCTCTGGGGAAGATGGAGTTGACATAGCTAGAGTTGCATCTTTTGATTTTGGTTTCGATGATAACAGCCATAGAAACATCACTCTTCATGATCCACTCCCTTACTTCTTTTCTTTTTGTGGGTTTGTTAACCCCTTTTACGTTCCATGATAGGATGGACATAGATTAATTTTTTGAGTTCCTAGTGCGCCTGCTAGGCACCTTCTCCTTACTCTTCCCCATGTTACGAGCTGTGACAGGGTGACTTTCCTTCACCTGTTCCAGTAGGTCCTCTTCCTCTTTGTCGGAATCCAACGATGCATACTGATTGGAGGGTGCTTCGATTTCACCTTCTTCAGTCGCTGTCTTCGATGTTTCAGGGATTTCCTTCTCAGTCGCCCGTGGTCTCCAGGTCTTCTTGGGGACTTGGAACTCGTCTGCCTGAGGAGGTGGGACATCAACCTTGGGTTTTTGTGGACAGGTTTCTTCATCGTGTCCAAAGACACAACAGGAAGTGCATTTGGAAGGTGCGTGTTCATAGAGAATCTTGAAGGGTTGTTCTCCTTTCCCTGGGACGTTGAGCCAGACTGTCTCAGGTTGTTCTTCTTCCGCCAGAAGTTCCACTAGGACGTGTGCTTCATCGGTACCAGGACCTTCCATCTCCCTTGTTTCGATGTGAAGGACCGTGCCAATGCCTAAAGCGATCGTACCTGCGGCCTTTTTGGTCCAAGATTTCCCATTAGAAGGAATTCTAATCCAGGCAGGAATCGAGGAAAGATGTTCCTTGACGAGAGGATCGCCATACTTATAGTCCTTTGTGACGACGAGTTGGAAATCAAACCAACGAGGACCGCCAAAGAGACAAGATTTTTTATCCAATTCATTAGAGAATCGAATAATGAAGAATCCATTGGGTTTGGAAATAAGATCGAATTCTCCCTTGGGTCGCCATGTACGATGAATCCATGCAGCCAGATGTGGATAGAAAGGTCTTTTACCCACAACGTAGAATGCCACAGAGAATTCCCAGATGTCCTTCATTCTGTTATACTCTTCTTCTTCGAGCGTGACAACCACCCTGCCGTCGGTTTTTGTAGCCTTAGGGAAGTTTAGTTCTGCACTTTCCTTCTCTTGGGCCGCCGTCCTCATCACGACATGCGTCCAGAGACGCTTCGGTGCATCACCTTGCTTGCTCGTTCCCTCCGTCGAAACGGAGCCCAGTTCATTGGGTGGGGGTAGGGATGGGGTGGGGGTGGAGGTAGGAATGGCGGGAGGGGTGGAGGGAGCTCCTCGGGGAGAGCCCATGGCCGTCGGTCTTTCTTGGAATCGCCAGGAAGAATGCCTGCGAAACCCTATATGTATATATATGTATGTATGTATGTATATATATATGCATATACATATATATACATATATATACATATATTATATATATACATACATATATATACATATATATATATACACATATATATATACATATATATATATATATATATATATATATATATATATCAGCAAGAAATAACTTTTATTCTTATTTGGTCAAATCTAAAGAACCAAGCATACTAACCTCCTAATCATGAAATAGGTTAAGATCCTATATTTTTGGTTTGTTATAGTGTTCTTCATAAATTGGTAGTTCATACTTTAAAAATGTATTAGATGGATGAATGAAATTATTCAAACTATAGGTGTCCCTACAATCTTATTGGAAGTCTATAGCAAAAAAATCTTAAATAATTGAAAAATAGGGAATGTTAATGTGAATATCAGAAATGATTCTGATTAATTTACAACATAGATTTTTTTACATGTCAATTTTTATACGACAAGGTAAATCTCATACAGAGAATAAATTATTACCATTATATATTGATACTTATATGACAATACTGGAAGTAGGAACCACAATATATCACATCACTTATCGTTATTGAATAATATTCACCACAAGAGATGCAAAACCAATAAACTGATTGTTGGGTCACTTATTGGCTATTATGTATGAAAGATATTTTAACAAGGTATTTATTCCCAACCAAAGTTACATAATCCAAGAAACCTCATCTCAATTCTACTATACTCTCATGCCTATTTCACTCACCCCTATGTTTGCAAAGGGAATGCTCCACGGTCTTCAACTAGCCCTATTTTATATTTTCTTAATTAGATAATATTATGATTTGAGGGGATGAGAGAGTAGCCCGGTGGTGCGGCTCTACAATCCCCAATGAAGGGACCCAAGTTCAACTCTGGTTGTTTCCCTTGAGGTGCAACAAAGGCCCCATGTTATATGTGCCTCAGTGCCACCAAAGTACGTAGCTAGTTCTGGGGTTTACCCTTAGTTGGGTCAGGTCCAATTGTGGCCTTGATGGGAGGGGTTCCTCGTTATCAAAATAAATATATTATAATTTGAAATTAATAAGAATCCATGTTAGAGTTCATTTTCATAGTTGAACTGATCCAACAGTAAACAATAAGCTATGGATTTACAATGAAGTAGAAGATAAACATTCAACAAACTACACCACTAGTCCTTTCTGAATTGCATAACCAATCCTTTAAAACACCACATCCATACACTTGGGAGTCATAAAATTACTACTCATCACTTTTTGGACCCTTTTGAGAAGCTCCACATCCACCGGTGTTAAGAATCTAAAAGTATCAAATCCAAAAAGGATAAAGGCATGTTGATTGTTAATACATGCTTTCTCATGCTTGACCAGTTTTTCTAAGGCAGATTTAAGGGCACCCTATCCTACTATAAAAGCACCACTCCTCAATATCACCTAGGTAGAAACTCATTTAGATCTATACATGCATTTCCTCCAACCCATCCAAAAATGAAAACATCGGCAAGCCTAAGGGTCGATTTCCCCTATTTTGAATTTGTGAAAAAGTTCATAAGTGCCTGTTTTGTAGAACCAACATGTGTGTGTCTAAGTACATCAAAGAGAACACCCCCAATAAAATCATGCATGTATTTAGAACCTAGAAGCTCCCTACAATTAACTGTATGACCCCAAAGGTGTCCAAACATGTCTTACGATAAACTGGAAATATCTCATCAACTGGAACCAAAGGAATCATTATACATTATTTGAGGATAGTGCAATAATCCATTGTGAATATTAATCATTAGTCTCACTTGTATTGCACATTATTGACGTGAATATTTAATCCTGGGATCAAAAGATTGATTTGAAATTATTTCATCAACTTTAATTCGCACTTAGTTTCTATTTTAAGTTACATGAATAGTTAAATGAAATGACCTTTTTTATGAAAGTATTCTTAACAATTCTCTAAGATATTGTAACCATATTTATCTCTATATTATAAATAGAATATTTTCATAAAATAAGTTTTTAGTGTGTTCCATGTTCTAAAATTTGAGTTTAAGATAACAACTTTTGTCATGACCACCCTTCGGATTCAGAACATGACACAATCTTTGCAATAAATCCTCATTTTTTAAAATATCTCATCTTACAGTAGAACACAAAAAGTTTCAATACAAATCTATGTAGAAAACATAATTAAGGTATTTGCTTTCTGAGTATCAACCAAAACATTGAGTTAGAGAGACACAATCAACATTGTAGATAATATATTTTCTTCTGATTGTAAAAAACCCTATAATAAGTCTAACACATGATAAATTGATCTCACACAACATCCTAGTATAGTTATACACACTACGTTTCCCTAAAATGTGTGATTAGAGTTGAAAAGTAATGACTCAACATAAGTCTATACCGTGTTATCTTTTATGGTATTTGAGTTTACCATGATATGCTAGTGATTTTGTCAATTTTGGTAGTGTGACACCTTTATAATAAATACAAGTGTATTGTTTATGCTAAATTCCTAATCATGTAAAGCATTTAATTTTCTATATTAAATGAAGAAATTGGGTTGATATTTGGAATACATAGGTTCAATTTAGAAAATGTGCTAATTTCATAAGAATTGGATAGTTCTAGCTATATTAATGAACATTAGGATGAAAGTGCGACATTTATACATTATTTGGAGTGGATTTTAAAGTATTATAGCCAATTAATATGCATCCACCTTAGTCCTTTCTTATCATCTTCATTATGTGTGTCATGATGCTATAAACAGTAGTTAGTTAGATCAAATTATTTTTTCAAACATAGGATTAAGATTGAATTGAGGCGACTTCATCTCCTTCCTTGATCTCTTTGCACACTGATAAGAAACAATACTCTTGAACCTTCCCAGAAACCTTGATCTCTTTCTTTCTATAAACCCTTCATGGCTACCTTATATCTTACCACCAATATACTGAAGGTGTGATAGAGAACTGACAGAGCCCCACGCGATCCTCATTTCTATTTAGATGAAAAATTCCTTAAGCCCCCTCACAACTCCACCTAGTGTGATCCTAAAAACACTCATAGGCCTATTCATACTGGCACTTAGCATCTCTTAAACCTAACTAAGGTCCATATGTCACCTCCACACTAATGAATTTTATGGAATGAATGAGCTCTCTATTATTGTAAGAGTGACTTTAGCACAAAAGCAATTATAGATAAATTCAATAAACCATGACTATCCCAAAGAGTCCATGAAGTGTTCGCATGTGGCTCTAGAGGGTGTGATTTGGTGGATCTCTCCCCCTAAGAATTCTAGAAATATGAATCTTAAGGGTCTTCATCTAAAGCAAGGTCCAAGATTACTCATGCCATAATTTCAGTCAAAATCTCCTTCCTTATAGTTATCACATCTATTAGATCCTTGAATCCAACCTAGGTGGAGGTAAATCATGATTTCCAATCTTCATATTTCCATGGTATTCATGCTAGCTCCCATTTAGTTACGGTTCTCAAGATCCTAATATGAGTTAAAATTAATCCCCTAGACATAATGATTATCTTCATGATGTTGGGATGCCTAGAGGACCTCATTTTTACCTGACACTACTTTAATGGAAAATCTTTCTTTGAGATATGTGGATCTATTTCTTACATTACGATGATTACGAAGGGATATTCAAATCTTATTTTCTATCTCGATTGGATGGTTGGAATTCAAGAAAGCCTCATGATTTTTTTTTAAAATCTTTACCCCAATTTCCCTCCTGATATGGTTTCACACCTTATCCAATCAGATAGACATGAAAGAGAAGGAATAATGAGAACAAGACACTTGAGAGCCTTACATAATGGCTCTAAGATTTCTCCTTGATGGAGTTATCGAGACTCCCCTCCCTATTGTAGGGATCAAATCGTGCCCATATTGGAAAGTGGTTTGAGCTTCAGGGAGCACAAGATACACAATGAACAAAATTGAAAGAGAATGAATCTAGGCTCCAGTTCTAATCAAATATCCAGATCATTTTGGAGTATAGTCCAACAATGCCTAGAACACTTTTGTTTTTTTTGTTTGTTCTTTGTATAAATCTACACAATACTTTCAATCAACTTCTTACATCCAATTCCTAGTCACACACATAAGACTCAAAGCATTATGCAAGGGCAACATCATCCTTTCAGCACATTCTCTTTTATTATTTCTAATTTCGACGATTCTGAATAGATGTATCTCGCATCATGTTAGTTAGATTATGTCCAACCATAGATAAATCATAGAAAATGCTACAAGAATTTTATGAATGATATAGACAAGAATCTTGATCCATTTTTCAAAACACTAACAATAGGCTAGTTTATGTGATATGTTCTTCTTAGGGTTTAAGATCCTCATTTTTCAGTAATCAAGCTACTTTATTAATGTTTTTTTGTAATATGTACAATGTTGTTGAACCTTGGTATAACACACTCTCACCAGGAGAAGAGGAGAAATCTAAATAAAATATATAGATCCATATAAGTCTTAGGCAAAGAAACAAGTGGGAATCCTACAAAATAAGAAAGCAAACAAACGAGCTTTGAAGGGTTAAAATTGATCTATATAGCCAAGATAGGTCTAAAAGAAGATAGAAAATTCACATTATAGAAGGATATACAACAGAACCAATACACTTCTCATCATAAAGCATACAACAAAGAAAACAAACTAGCTTTGAAGCATTAAAATTGATCTATCAGTCAAGACAGGTCTAAAACAAGACAAAAAATTCACATTGCATATGGATATACAAGTAGAACCAATATACTCCTCATGAGACAACATTTGTAGTAGGAAAATAATGGAGCCATATAATCAACCTTCAAGACTGGTAATCCTACCTTTGATTTATTACCATGTATCATGGTTCATATGTATTGTATACCAAGTTAGACACATAGGTACTTCTTTGAGATAAAGTATACTGGAAAAACCTATCTTTAGAGTGAGTCATGGAATTTCATATGATAATTATAATTAGTACTCTCAAATGTGATAGTGGTCTTGAAATGATGTAAATGGAATAGTAATTTGGTAATCTTCATGCTTTGACAGGTCCCAACATGATCTTGAACAAGGTTTCCACAAAGGTAGTGACTGACTGTGGTGAGAATCATGTTATGAAACTTGAGTGATGTAGAAGGTATTTTTCCCTCCCATATAGAGGGAGCGGTATGCTATGCCTCTTTTTTATTGAACTAGAGAAATGCATGGCCACACTCATGTGAGTTAGTATGTGATACCGAGCTCATATGTATATTGGTATTTTACTCAAAGATCAAGGAACTTGAATTGAACGTAATGACGGTACATGTCTATTGTTTTAGTTCAATCTAGATATCTATGACAAAAGGATACTACAGCAGAATAACAATTTTGTTGATGGTTTAGTTTTGTTTGAATTCATACTATTTGTGTAGGATTGTTGTGTAAGCAGACACTGCTCATTTTGTATGGATTGGAATATTGATTATTGAATCCATTGTCATCATAGTATGGTACCTACAGGGTCACACACATTGATATAACTAAAGAAAAGCTAATTGGGACACAATTATAATTATTACCCATATAAGAAACTAAAAGTAAGTTTTGAACAACGAGATTTAGATATCAATCCAAACTTTTGAAATTAGTTTCATAAGCTATCAACCCACCCCTTAGAAAAGAGGCAAGTCTACATCACACTAGAATGAGTACAAAATGGTGCATTCTATGGGACCCAATGCATGGTAGAATCCTTGTTCCATGAGGGAGTCCATAGCCTAGTCACATTAGTGATTAGGAAACTCTTTCCTCTCCACTTATTACACATATCATATGAGAGGATGCTATCCAAAACAACATCACATTTTATCATTGTTCCCTCTAGGTATTTAGAAACCCTAAGAGAGACTAAGAGACACATACACATACATATATGGGAGGAAAGTTGTAGTTCCAGACCTTCATCTTCACATTCTCATGTTGATACCCTACAAATGAGTTTGAACATAATCTCTATTTAGGATCGGTGACTTCTTTGGACACACACATTTTTAGGAGAATGTCTCCACCATGAAATAAAATTGCATTTAGACAATGTCATTTTTTGAACAATATGTTCTACCTCAGGTGTTCATTTGTATAATGGTATGTTCTTTTAGTGGAAACTCTAGGATTAGATCTAAGTGAGCAAAGCCATGTCTATGACCTTGGGATCCATTCCACTTTTTGGAAGGCAATGTTCCATGACAGACGGTTAATCATAGAATCTTGCATTTACCCATACAAGATTGGTTTATGTGCACTTCTTGAGGCAAACCTTAGAGTGATAAAACACCAAAAATGAGTTTTGAATGCTAATTTGGTGGGATTTCAAAGCGAAGTAGATAGGAAGTTCCATAGTCTATAATGAGCAATGCAACTTCAATAGTTTGGATTTCTTCCATGACAAGTAACACACTTATAAACACTTATAACACACAATTTTAGTTTTCACTTTATTGTTTATCTCGTGAACCAAAAATGTGTGATATTATTGTGGAGGTAATTGACAAATGGTATGAGGATCATTTTAAAAAATTATTATTCTAGAAAATCTTTTGTATAACACCATGTTAGAGACTGGAACTCTAATAGAAAGGACCATTCTTACATTGTAACTTGATAAAATAAGAGGTCGTTCAAACAAATGATAACTATATATGGGTGCAACTATTTACATATGTTATATACAATCACTGTCATTTCAACAATAGTTGATAATGAAATCAGTTGTTTCACTATCTTTAAGAAATATCATAGAGAGTTATATGTAAGAATAAATGCATATTGTTTATTGAAGCTAGAATGTCTCAAGTTCTAAATTACAAAGTTATTAATTTTCTTTTTTATAACAAAAAAACCACATGTTCTTTGTCCCATTCAAAATACTTAGATACAAATTATAGGTTGGAGATCTAAAATAGTAACCACCTTGTTAGTAAGGGAGAACTATGCTTTGAAGAGAGAATGGATAAGGCATAAATGGATGTTCAAATGTTTGGATACAAAACTAATTTACACATAGCGAATATGTTAGTCATCCCCATGAATCTAAACTTAGTATTGGCAACGCCGAAGAGGTAAATAGAGTTCTTTCACATTATAAACTTAGGTGAAATGATAGGAGTGATGTAAAACATGCATGTGTGTTAGTACAATGAGAAATTAAGAGAGTTAGCATGGTAATTATAAACAAGAGATCATCTATCCTAAGTTCTCATGAGTTCCAGGTGCTCACATCATCCCATCATTCTTGGATCAGCTAAATGTGGGGAATATAAAGGGTCTAAATTGTGGCTAGACTTTATCTACATTGTATGAATGTTGAACAAGATCAAGGAGGATTTTAACCTATGATATTTTCAAGAAAGGAGGCAAGTGACGATCATCGAAGATGCTTATTACCTTCCTTAATAATGCAAATTCATAAAATTTGGAGGATGTTTTATAGTATCACCTATTATGGATGAAGTGGGGAGTGATCTAGTCTGCATACTATTTCACTTAATGGTTAGGAGGTTGTAACCTCAGTAAATGATGACTAAGGGGTCATTTATGTATACGATGGGCATTGCATTAGATTTAGAGGCTAATTTAACCATGATTCCCTAATAGTTACAGAAACAACCCTATATATAGGGTAAGAGCCCACCATGGGAGCACCCCATTTATAGAGGCTTCTCAAAAGATTAGTTATGAAACTTGTCTATGCTGGCTCTGCACGACGTGTGAAGTGGGTTACAGATTTAAAGGATGCCCCTCGTTCTCATCTAGGATAATATTCAATAATTCAAGTGAAGAAGTTCATTTAGTGAAAGAGTTTGGCCCTCCAAAGTGGGGTATGTGTTGGAAAATATGACATTAGATACGACAGTGAAAATGAAAAAAATCACTAGCATATTCTCTTTGAACAGCAGATCTTGTCAACAACTGTGTAATGGGAAGGAAAGGTTTGCAAGGCATATACCTGGTCCTGGAGCAAGTCTTGTGATAATACTCGCTCTAGTGTGCTTGTTTCTCATGTCGTACCTAGACAACTATTGGTAGAAGCCTCCTGGTTGATCACCATGGAAGATGGTTCACTGTGTCCTCCTAGCGGGTGGAAAAGGCCTCCTCGCTTCTAGAGTAGTCCACACAAACCACCAACTCCTGTCATTCTAGATGAACTGACATGAAGGATTTTTTCCTTCCAATTAGCTTGCTAGCACTAAATTTCTCTCTCAATTATCTCTCCCTTGCTATCCCTCCCTTTGACGGGTAGGACTTGCTTGGGCTCTTTTGGTTACCACAACTAGAGAGGAAACAATTATTAGATCTTATTGTTGTCTCTCTAGAAGGCCTCCACTACCCCTCTATTTATAGGAGGGTTAGGGTCAGGATTTCTAGTCTGAGTGGGAGTTGAAGAGACAAATTTTCATGAATTTACTAGAATCTACGAATGGTGAACCGGTCAGTTCATTGTTGAATGGGTCGATTAATAGGTGAATCGGTTGGTTCATCCCTTGAACCGATCAGTTCAGTTGCTTTCCCTTTTCAAATCACATTGGCATTCAATATATGAGTAATGCATAGCATGACCTCAACATCAATCCTTGATCCCATCATATTGATCATTGAACTGGGTGGTTCAACAGTTGAACCTGTCATTTCACACCTTGAGTCGATCAGTTCACTAAGTGAACTGGTCGGTTCATGCCCTGGTTCAAGTATTGTTTAGCCAATATTGTTTTAAATTGACCTAACACTTGAATCAATTAGTTCAACACATAAACTGGTTGGTTCACAATCCAGTCAGCCAATTTTCAACCATTGTTGTTTAAATTGAATATCTAAAAACTTTAGTAGTCAACTTAAACATCATTCATGAATAAACTCCTATTATAGGTGTATCTTATGCGTGTTACCCTATAGGTCCCAAGTTACATTGGTAGTGAATGTCCATAGCCAACTTCTGAAATCACAATCAATGAGTGATATATAGCAACACATAATTTCTACCCAAGTAATGTGGAAAGTTGGAGAACAACTTCACCTACAATTTGTGATAATTGTTACTTTGATCATATAGTTCCCTTGTCTCTGATACCTGGATTGAACTTGAGGCAGGTAATCATCATCCTTTCAATGTTTAATCCATGTTCCTTGAACTAGAGGAGACTATCTGAGATACATGTGAGTTTGCATATCACATATTGAATCAAATTAGTATGGCCATACATTTCTCAGTCTCGCTAATCAAGTGGCCAGGATATCAATCTCCTCTAGGAGGGACAAATCCCATCTACATCACTCAGACCCAAACCCCATGCGTTGTAATGAATTTGAGCATCACCTTTATGGCAAACCTTATTCACTAAATGATGTCAAAATACATCAAACAACATGTGATGAGTATAGTGACTTCAGGTCCAAGAACCACAATCACCACTATCACTGTGAGAGTTGACTCTAAATACCATTCCATGGTATCCATGTATCACTCTCAAGGTTAGTCTGTCTGATACATTATTCTCTAACATGTATTTTTGTGCTTGAATTGATATCAAATATCATGACTAATGAGACTTTGTCACCAGTCAGCACCCACTCTAGTCTTATGTATTACTTTTGTCTATTTTTCTTCCACTGTAATATCTGACTAGGGACATAACAAGAATATATATACTCTTAACATACATATGATCTCATTGTTCAAGTCCTCAACCTAAAGACATATGTCATTGAGTAGCATCATTCTTTAGACATATACTATGTATGTGTCATCATATGATGATTGAGACAAACATAATAGATAGAATTACATTTATCATTATCAAATCAGGTATCTAATGCCTCATTACAATCATTGTATGATTGTCTCTCTAGGCATACCTACCAACAGACTCCCACTTTCACTTAGAGCCAATCACCCACGAATCTTATCCCAAGTGATCTTAACATGTCCATCATGTTTTGCAAGTTCTTTTATAATGGGTTAACAATGTTTGCTTATACTCAATATTTTGCAAGTTATCACATATCCTTGTTGTACGACTTCTTGTATGATTTGGAAGTGTCATAGTATGCTATCTAAGATTCCTTGCCTAACTAGTAGCCCCGTTATTGTCATAGTATCTCTACTGTGTCATCAATGTTTGGAACCTCCTACAAGTTCATTCATATGAACTTCAAGATCCATACAACAACCTTTGTTGTTCTTAAAACAACAAGGTACTCAGCTTCTATTTGTAGAATTTAAACAACTATGTTTTTCTCAAAACTTTTCCAGCTTACAATTCTCATTTTAAGGTCAAACACAAATTTAGATTGCGATCATTAATTTTCTTTGCCAATTTGTATGCTTGCATCAGTGTAATTGTGATTCCCTTTATCACACAAAGCTAGAATTATCAAAATAAAGTGTGGAATTATCACTAATTGACCATATTATCACAAAATAGGGTAAATTTAAACCATTTACAATAAAATATCTCAAGCAGAAGTATTTTACACACAAGCTTCAACTCGGGCATACCAAGACTTGATACACATCTTGTTCAAAGGCTATCAAGCCACAACTATTACATATTACAACATGTCTATATGTACATGCCATTTCTATACAATTATGGCATATAACCAAAATCTGTGTGTTGATAAACAAAACAAAAAACCTCCCCAAAGACTTGAGAGCATAGGGACAACATGGACTCTACTACAAAACTTAGCAGCATATCCAACCTTTAGTAGTTACTTCTCTCCTTGTTGCTCAACACCTACATCATGACCTCGACCTCCTCATCCACGACCACCTAAAAAGTTGTCGAACCCATGGGGTGAGACCAAATGTCCCAGCAAGAGATATAACTCTCTGTCACCAACTATGAGAGACCAGTAATATAGTAGAGCAGTTAAATAGAATAGGTTTTACTAGTTAAGCAGTAAAAATTGAACAGTAGAACATCTTATTCTCTTAGAAGTAGTATGAAGAACATGTGTAGCTTTTATAAACTAAAGAGTACAATAAATAGGCATGGGGTCATCCAATGTGATTCATATTTAACCCTAAGAAAATATAGTACTCGACTATTATTTATAATAACTTTTAGCCCGAAAGATTTGAGGCGTACCACTCAAATCCAACTAACCGTTGTTAAGTCAAAATCAGTACCATACACAATTTATGGAAGATTCATACTCCACAATCATCACCAAAACTACTCGGTTAGTTCAAGTCTACAATGCAGTGACATAACAATCAAACTGCTAAACAACAACTTATAGTCAAAGCTATTGTCCTATAGATAGAAACTCATTGTCAAATCTAAGGTCTTATAAAACAACTAGACTGCCTTGCTACATGGCACAACACTAGAGAACATGCTCACACATGGTTGTTCAACAATAAACAAAATATCACTATTTCAACAATTTAAGGATACATTGAGTTATCTCCATTGATACCCACTACAAAAAATTTGGCCTTTGTTGAAGAACATTTGTGAGGAACCAAAAATCGTGAATAATGATGTCTATTTGTGAGGGCTCATCCTTCAAATATGTGACCAAATCCCTCAACCGTGTTTTTAACATCCTTAGACCTTTTATGTGAACACTAATCCCTCAAAAATACATTACTCACTAATCACTCCGTAAAAAATGCCATGTCAAATGTTTCCCTCCATCTCATAACTCTTCCCTCCATTCTAAAACACAATATTTGTAAATCAAAATAAAAAAATAAAAAACCCTACCCCGTTGTTCCTCCACGCGAGAACCAATTCGTCGCTCCGTGCTTCCCCCTCTCACACCGTGCACATCCGGCCGACCCTCCCCTCTCCGCTATGATCCTCCCCTCTCCGCCCTCCCTTGCTCTACGCGCAAGCCCTCAGACGTCACTCCGACGCCCTCGCAAGCTCGTCGCTCCGTGCTTCCCCCTCTCACGCCGTGCGCGTCCGGCCGGTCCACGAGCGAGAAAGGGTCTTGGGAGTCGCCTCCTGTGCAAGGATGGAGTGTATCGGCTACGGGAGTGCGGCGGCGCTCTCGGTATCGTTCCAGGACTCGAGGTTCCGGCAGATGATGCTGGTGGGGGTTCGACGGGGAGGGTTCAGGTACAGATTGTTGCAGCGGGAAAGGTGGGATCTTTGCTCGATGGCGGTAGCAGAAAGCGGTGGGAGGGAGCGGTGCGTGGAAGTGCTGAAGGAAATGGAGGAAGTGGACGGAATGCGGGAGGGCAGGGAGGCGTTTGCAGACGAGGAAGACTTCGTCAAGGCCGGGGGCGGCGAGCTCACGTTTGTGCGGATGCAGGCGAGGAAGAAGATGGGAGAGCAGAGTAAGATAGCCGACAAGGTAATGCAACATTTCCCTTTTCGCTTCTTCTCTTTTTGGTTTTGAAACTTTCTACTTTCTGGCATCAGAATTCTTGCTCATATTGTATTATTGTATTCTTGCTCATATGTCAGCCTTAATCCACGATGAGTTTGATTGCATAATGAAACATGCCTTGTAACTGTTAATATTTCATTTAATCCAAAATGCATCTTATACACACTGTTGGGGAGCTGATTGGATGCAAACGAAGAATGGTCGCCCTGTGTAAGGTGGTCATGTATCCGGCTTTATTGGATTGTAAAATCTTAGACGTAGATTGTTTTTCAGTTTAGCCTGCTGAAGATGCCTGCTTCTATGATTGTTCTTGAGAGTGGATGCAAACATGCGTTCTCTATCAACCCACCTCCACCACTTGTTTACAGTTTCTAGTCTGTAGTGTTGTTTGCTTGTGTCCCTCTTTGTTACCTATGTTTGTTGCTTGTGTCCATTGTACATGATGCCAACCTGAAGATGGTAAGATTTAGTTCTGTTTGAGATATGGTTGTTTCAGTATCGGTTTATTTATGTGATGCTACATCATATTTTAGTTTATATTGTCCTAGCTTCACTTTAGGTAGGGATAGGGTTGTATTGGACTTATATGGTTCTGCTTTATTACAATTCTTTGTTGGATTGTATTGGATCAGAGTATTGCTCAACGTGACACTTGTACCAATGTCAAATCAAATTAACATGGGTACATGGGAATATTGCTCACCATGCATGTAGTTGTTCAGTGGTTTTAGAATGCCCACTCAATGGTTGGAGAGTTCGGGGATATGGAAATCCAGCTACATCCGCTTTATGTGTCTTTTTACAAGTGGTATGAGGTGGGTCGAGGATTATGCACAATTCTTTTCTTGGCCATCCCTACAGCTAGTTACAGAAGACTCTGCAAATTAACCTGCTTGCTTGTAAGATGGAAATATGGAATCTATACATCCATAATAATATTAAATTATGACTAAAATCTGTTTGTTTGATTTACTTGAATGATATTGTATGTCGTTTTAAAAGACCGAATTTGTGCGGAGTGGTTCTTTATAGTTCAATGCGCACCCGTCGGTTGTTATGGTATTTTTCAAATGTGTGTTTTGCCTTCTGAGATGCTGCTTAAATGTATCATTTAGAATTTAAAACTGATGTATGCTATCTAGGCTCTGTGTAGCATTGCGGGAATTATGTAAATGTGTAGTGTTAATCATTTGAAACTAATTTTATTGTAATATATTGTCGTATAAATATGGATATCCACAGTATGTCTACTGAGGTATTGTCTACAAAAGAAGTGTCCTTGTGCTATCATAACATACTGTTCATGTTATCTTAATTTGTTTTTGAGAGTAAGTGGATTTTTCTTTAAAACACTTGATCTGTAGTTGCCTGAGTACTTATTGACAGTTCTTTTCTGCAAGTAGTTCGTAGAGAATGCATTAGGTGGTTGCTTCTTTGATTATTCTTAATTGTCAGTGCTTTGCGAAATAGGATGAGATGTGACAACGGTGGTGCTTTGTTACTAAAGCCAATCTACAGAAGCGTGTGTCAAACCCATCCTTGGCATATTTATAGTTAGGAAAACCAATAGATTTAGTATGCTACAACTGTGTCATTTTTTTTTAATTTATAGTATGGGCCTGGAGCATATCTTTTCTAGTAGAGCTATAGATCAGGCATAACCCTGAATTAGAATTGAAAGGACACTGATATAGTATGTTAAGTAGAAGCACACTGAGTGGACCAAGCAGATTTCACGTCAGACGTAATGTTTGTATACCTTAATCCAAGTTACTTATCAGACTTGGCTTTTGTTTACCTAGTAGCTTGTGTATACCTTAATCCACAAGAGTTTGATCGCATGATGAAACATGCTTTGTAAATGTTAATATTTCATTTAATCTAAAATGAGTCTTATACACACTGTTGAGGAGCTGATTAAGATGGTCATGCATCCGGCTTTATTGGATTGTAAAATCTTAGACATTGATCGTTTCAGTTTAGCCTGCTGAAGGTTACTGCTTATTTGATTATTCTTAATTGTTAGTGCTTTGTGAAATAGGATGGAGATGTGACAACGGTGGTGCATTGTTACTAAAGCCAAACTGCAGAAGCACGGGTAAAACCCATCCTTGGCACATTTGTTGTTAGGAATAGATTTGTATAATTATTACTGAAGATCTCTTCTTGGAATAGGTTTGTATAATTATTACTGAAATGGTTTCTCCCTCTTTTTTACATAGGGTTAAGCAATCTGTTTAAATATCCTACTATGATACAACATTGATTACACTGGATGTCAATATAATTTACTTGATTCTATAGTCTTCATGTAGTTTTCAGATTAGGACTTCCACATAAAATAGATAGGATTGTGCCTATAATCTTTATATTAGGACCTCATAGAACATATAAGAGCCTGCTTGCATTAACACAGTAGTGTATAAACTATTTTTGGATTTGCAAAAAAATCCAACTTATTTTCATTCTCATTCCACATAAGCCATATCCTCCATAGCAATGTAGAAATTGAAATGAGTGTATATTGAATTTATATCCATAAAGAAAATAATATAGGATAAAAAGAGAAAATTTGTGACAGTAACCATTGAGTTTGCATTGAGAGGTGATGAAGAGTATTTTATGTCACTTTATCTTAAAATTGTGCTAAACAATACAAAGCTCCATGAAGATAGCCTGGATTATCATCTCATGCCTCTCTCCTCATATCCTCTCTCTCATGTTCTCCTCATACCCTCCTCTCTATCTCTATCTCCTCTATTGGGTATGATGGCACCAGCGGATAGCTTTAGATCGGAAAGCATAGATTGTATATCAGGAAGGTTGGCGCCGGCGTACGGATCTATGTGAAAGTGGGAGAAAGGGCCATGGGGGCGGAAGTGCCTAGCGGACAGCTGGCCTGTGCTATGGAAGAAGTGGCGGTGGCCGCCTGCTGGCGGGAGCGCTCCCCCTGTTGCTTTCTCTAGGAGAGGAAGAGGCGGCGGCTGCTAGGGTTGGAAGGGCACCGAGAGAGAGAAGGGAAGGAGGGACGGCGGCTAGGGTTTTCTCTCCCTCTCTACTGCTGTGATACCATGTGAAGAAGTGTATACGATAATGTTGTGTTGTTCCATTCATATTTACACCCCTATCCTATATATAGGAAAGGAGGCTATTACAAGGAAGCACAAAGGAAGCGGACTAACCCTAATGGGCCATGGGAAACAGGCCCATGCAGACAATAAACTAATAACCTATTAACTAAATAGGCTATATTCTAACAATATATATGCAAAATCATTTATATATGAGCAAAATATAAACAAATATGAAGAATGCCTAGAAATGCCTAGGTTCCCGCCTAGGCCTCTAGGCCCCCTAGGCTTCCCTAGAGTGGGAAGGACCGCCTAGCCGCCTAAATTAGTATCGTCACTCCCTAAGATTCGATCAGCTAGACAAAAAAGAATCTAGAAGACAGCAAAGAAATGAACTGCACAAGATGGAGTTCCTTTGCTTTCGTAAAGTGTTGTAATCTATAGTCAAAGGATGATACACTTCTCGATCATCGCACATAGACATGAAGTGAGCATAGAGGTCATCTATATCTACACCATGAGATATTTGAGTTTAGCCAAACTTCGATATATCTCTTAAACGTGTTTTGCGCTCTCCTTGTGAGCATACATAGGACCAGACAATCCCACATAGTGATTGTAGTGCTAAGAGGGACCAAACAAGCATTAATTTGAGGTTCAACCATAGTTATCCAGGCTCCCGCTTAGGCTCTGCCTAGGCGCGCCTAGGCCCCCTAGGCTCTAGGAGGGCCGCCTTAAACTGGTCGCATAGGCCTTCATATATCCAGGCTCCCTGTTCAAAATAGGTCTAACTTAGGCCAAATTAGGGCTGACTAAGTTAAATTAGGTCCAATTAAGGTCAAATAGGTCTAGCCTAGGTTATGAAAGATGTGATGTAGGTGAAGTTATGATTGATTAAGCTTAGGGATAGCCAATACAAATGTACACAGTGATGCATATATTTGAATATAACTAATTGTATATGTGATAATCATTTATATATATGTAAAATATAAAAAAATATGAAGAACGCCTACAAACGCCTAGGCTCCTGCCTAGGCCCCCTAGGCTTTCCCTGGGTGGGAAGGACCACCTAGCCGCCAAGACAAGTATGTGTTCAACGCAATTCAAGATCCAAATTCGAACCTGAGAATAGGCATTTCTCCTTCGAACGGAATAATTTCTCTTTACCTTAGCATCAACTTTGGCATTAGGGGTGGAGCAATATTAGTGGGATGCCTTATCCTGAGAATAGGCATGGATTATTAGGAATTTATGCCAAAAGGCATAGTTCTTTCTGGTTAGACAAATGGAGATCACGTAGTGGCGTGAAATTACCACTTGAGATAGATACTTGGAGTAGATATATATCATAATGATTAAAAAGCAGACACCTAAATCAACCTTAAGGAATAGGTCGTAGGCGTAAATATGAGGATGAACACTGAAATAATAGTAGGAAGTCCTTTGTTGTTGCAAATTGAAGAAGAGAAATGACTAGAGCCGACTTGGATCAGGCTAGTGGTGGCAGCAAGAGATGTGACAAGAACTAGAAGGTGTCGCAAGTCCTGATGGCAGTAGTGGCCAGAGCCGCAGGGTCTGTAGTGTCGGCTAAGGCCGAAGAGGCCTCCAAGCTTGGTTGTGGTGGTGGTGGCGGCTAAGGCTTCATGGATCAACAATGTCGATAGAGGCTGAATGGCCCAAGGAGGGGTCGGCAACGGAAGAAGAAGGAAGAGATAAGAGAGAAGGGAAAGAGGGATGGTGAGTATGGAACCGGGGTCCTCTTAACCCTAGTCATGCTCTAGTACCATGTTAAATGGTAATCTTGAACTAATTGTTATTTGATGATAAAGTGTGCATTTACATAGGAGTTAGTGTAAGCTACAACTCCTAACTCCTGCAATATGTAACTAAACACACCTTCACATAAGAAAACCAGCAAACCACCCTAACAAGAAGGAAACCTACAAAGGTAAACGAAGACTTTATAAGAGAAAAGATCTAGGAACAGTGTACTCATTATTACCCTAGTCAGACGAAAAGATTGGTCAGAGATAACTCTACTCGACAAGTCCCTTACATGCGTGACAAGTTCAATTTCTACTTAGGAAACTAGGAGCCTATGATGGGTATATGTGGAATGAGAAGGGAGATAGAATATATTGCACATAAAGATATGGTCTGTGGGCTGTATAAATTGTAGTGGATCTCATGAAGATAATCATTTAAGCGTATCACATAATTCTGTGACAGCAGAAGTTGACAAACCCTAACTGTCTTCATTCTTTAATACTTGAGAAATAATACAAAGCACATCCATTATAAAATTAGATGTCTTATGCTCAGCAGGGCCTTTTCAATAGAATGAAGTGTACACATAGCATGATTCTAAAATTGCAAATTAATAACTGTAGAGGGATACTCATACCTGAATAAAGCTGTGAGCATTTTTGAAGCTTGCATATAAAATCATCAACCTAGTTACAGTCATGAAACAAGAGAGTGAGGTATTGGTCAGAACTACCAATAGTAATCCCTGAAGGGTTTTCAGAAAAAATTTGTTTAACATTTTCTAATAAAAGTCTAATGCAGAATTGACTTGTCTAATATTAGGGAAAACAACTATTTTATTTTGAAAGAATATATATATTGGTGATGGTTGTTCTATTATTTTATTCTTGAGTGAACCCAAAGAAATTGACCTTTTCCTTTATATCAGGGATATATGAGGTTTTTTCTATGAAATTTGAGATATTGTTCAGGTCAAGTGGTAAGTTGACGACATAAATTTAAGTAATTTTCTGCCCAAGAAATGCAATCCCTTTACTATCTAGGACACTGGATGAATCAATTGTTGCAGCATAATCAAGAGAACCTTTAGTAATCCAAAATGATCAGCTTTTGTAGCAAATCTGAATCAGGATATCACTTGGCAAGCAAAAGATGGTAACTGTCGTCGTTTCTGACTGCCAAGCAGGTGAGTCATTTTGGAAAATAAACAAGGACAGGTTAAATTTACAAGATTACATCTAAATAGTTCATCTTCCAACAGTTAAGTATAGCTGAAAAGGAATGTTGCTAATTTATAGTATGCTGCCAGCTTCAAAGAACTAAGTAAATACATATGTATACGACCAACTTCAGGATGATTAACAAGTATCTAATCTGTCCCCAACTGATGTATACGACCAACTTCAGGATGATTAACTAAGTAAATACAGATGTATACGACCAGCTTCAAAGAACTAAGTAAATACAGATGTATACTTTATAGTATTCTGTCCGAATAATATGTCAGTATCTAATCTGTCCCCAACCATGCATATTTGTGATTTGCATATTTCAACCAAATTGCACATACCATTATAATGACGGGTTGAAAGGTGTCATGCGTTAACTGCAGTACAAATAGAACCCAAGTCACTGATAGTTATTTTTTGCTAGCTCAGCAACTACTAGCAACTGTCATAACTTATATTGACTTTGAACAAATTATTATTTCTTCTACATACAGGTGACAAATAAACTAATTTTGCACAATGGAAAAGATAGGAAAATGAAGGGAGATACCATCTAATTTTGCATCAGTATAACACACTGTATGTTTCTTAGTCAATATTTTGATCTTGATTGATGAGCCTAATTATATGAAATCTTGATTTTATCAGTGATATTATCTGAATCTGCTGTGATTTTCGGAATGAGGCCACATTGGGGATGGGGTTGAAACCTTTGTCCATATTTGTACAAACTAGTGTATTGTAAGATGGCTACTGACAATGTAGGTTTGCCGATTTCCTTTTTTTAAGTCACGAGTATCAAAAAAACTAACTGGAGTAAATTTGCAGCTAGAACTACTGTTCGCATGCTTGAGAGTTTGATTCGGCTCGCCCAAGGTATGTGGTATCTGTTGCCACCTTGTTGCTGCAATTTTCCTATTACAGATCAATGTCAACACTTTGTAAGTTATACTGAAAGTTTATCGGTTTGTGATTCCTGATCATATTTCATCCAGCACATGCTAGGCTCATGTTCAGAAATGAAGTTACTAGGCTGGACGCAATCACAGCTATAATTTGTATTGAATCTTCAATGACGACATCTGCTATAGTGGACAGTGTCGAAAATGTTGTACATTCCAACTTCACAGATGAAATGAGTACCCATCCGTATGAGGCCTGGCATTGATGAAGAGCACCACACCATTTGAAGGAATATGGAGACATTACAGATCTTAAGAGTTTCTAGCATGATATGTTGATTGTCATCAATCTCAAATTTTAGAATCATATGTATTCGTTATTTATATCAACGTTGAGCACGCAATGTATGGATAATATTTTGCTTCATTAATAGAAATTTGTTTGAGTTCATTTAACATTTTATGTGTCATTTTGGTGTTGAAATTTCTTATGATGTCATGTGACTCTTATAAAATATTGCTTGAGGTTATGTATACAAAGTTTTCATTTAAAATTTGATATTCACTATAGTAACAATTAATTATCATTTAATAAATCATTCAATAATCAATAACCAAATCATTTACAGTAGTCCCTCATAAATATATTGATGAAGGTCCAGATTGACCATCAAAATTGCATTGATGACGACCACATAGCCCCTCAAAAATAATATTAATGAAGGCATTATCCTTCAAAAATATATTCTCCAGGACCATCAAGTCCCTTAAAAATGTATTTATGAGAAATAAATAGTCCCTCAAAAATGTATTTATGAAGGCTAAATAGTCCCTCAAAAATGTATTCATGAAGGCTAAATAGACCCTCAATATAACATTCTTGAGGGTCAGTTGGTCCGTGACAATTGTATTCATGAGGGCCAATGGTATTTGTCACGTGAGTTCTCTTCACGGACCATTTGTGAGGGCCAGACCCACAACCGTCCCTATTTCTGAGGGCCTGTAGAGAGGGGTTTGTGACAGGACTCTCCCGTGAATAATGGCCCAATTTTTTGTAGTGACCCTGCATATTCAAAAATATGCTATCTGAAATTCTCATAGGAGTTACTCATTTCAACATCCATCTAGATACTATCTATGGTATAGAGAGGCTACATGATTAGAATTTCACTTTATTAGATTTACCAATTGGGTATCTTTTAGTGCATCAATCAGGTGACAACATATAAACCCTAAATAGACTCTACAACAATTAAGGATCGATTACAACTTCGGAAGGTATAAAACATATTAAGTGAGAACTTGTCTCATTATCATTTGTCACTTTCCATCACCAATGTAATATCACTATGGGATATCAATCCCTCAATTTTTGCACAAGGCACTTGCTAGGTCATTAGACCAATTCATATAACTCCTGTATATTCAATATTACAATATACCTCAACACTACTCATAAACACCACCCTGTATTTCATAGGGATCAACATAGAATTCTCATAGCTACAACATTCATCTCAGTTGCAAGTTAGTGTTACACAAATAGGAGAGATAAAGCATAATCACATAACAATCACTTCAAGTAGAATGAGTCCATACATCATGTTATCACAAGATTAGGGTTAGGGTTCATATGTATCCGAATAGGGTTTCATCATCATCATGCAACCACTAAGCCCTAAATCTACCGCCTCCCATATTAATGTAGAGAACTAATGTTAAGAATTGTTGTTAATGATTAGCCATTCCTAATTTCAACACTTTTTGGTATACCATTACACTATGTATTGACCATGTTCATACATACATATAGGTGTCTCAATCACCCTCCACATAGGTGAATCAACCACCCTCCATATAGGTGTCTCGAACACCCTCCATCTAGGTGTCTCAACTATGCTCCATATAGGTGTCTCGACCACCCTCCATACAGGTGTTTGGACCACCCTCCATATAAGTGTCTTGACCACCCTCCATATAGGTGTCTCGACCACCCTCCATATAGGTGTCTCGACCACTCAACACATGAGTGTCTCAACCACTCAACACATGAGTGTCATGACCACTCAACAGGTGTAAGGTGTTTCAACATTGATCACTCACTCATGATGTCACAACATGCAATGTGTGCCACAGGATGTATCTCGTCTGCGACACGTGAAACCCCTGTCTTGGCCCACAACGCGTTTAGGGTCACAACGCATGCAACGTATCAACCGCAAAGCATACAACATTTATCTCGACCCTCAACACGAGCTGGGTGTATTGACCCATGGCATGTGTAGGGTGTGTCTCGACTGTGACACTACATCAAAACAGCTCAAGCAACAATGATGTGTCAACCAAAAAAGTATAGCAGTTACCTTTAGAGGAGTGTTGCGATCGAAACCACCCACTTTAAGGGTGTCGACCTTGATGGAAGACAAAGGGTTTATCTTGAGCTATATGTCCATCGCCATAACAGGTCCAAATCAGGTTGAGACAAGCGATTAAACTAGGAAAACCAAACATCAACAGGGTGAACAACACCCTAGATCATGATATTCATCAACCCTAATACATGATCATAGCATATCACAAAAAGATTTATGTATAGAGGGAGAAAACCAAGATTCTTATGCATGTTATCATCTTAAAACATAATGTTATCTATAGCAGATAAATCATATATTACATATTAATGTTCCATAAATGATGATCAAAAGAAACACACAAATCTTCCATTTACAACAAAATCAGATACATGGCTTTTAGGGTTTATAAGAAAGACACTCTTCTTAAGAATACTCCACAAGTTAAACCCTAAAACATATTATTTATTTAATAATCATGTACACATTTTTAATATGTAGAATAGAAACATATGATCAGTTCTAGGATGTTAATAATAGATGGAGAAGAAAGTTATATAACCCGCTTATTTTGAAGAGAAACAACCTCCCAAGATCTCAAGCACCAAGAACTTCAACCAAGCTTCAACACCTCGGCCAAAGGATCACCTCCAAAAGGGAAAAGGAAGCCTTGGTCAAAGGAAATATTAGAGAAAGAGGAAATAGTCCTTAACTGAACCAAAGGAGATAGGAGAAAGCGATTAAATCATCCTCTCATTTAGGTCCCATCTTGTCAAAACATGATCTATGACCCTTGTGAAGAGGAGATCTCTAATAAAAGCCGCCATGTATGATCCACAGTATGTGGCCAAAGAGGAAGAAGAAGAAGATGGAGGTTTTAGAAGAGGAAAAACATGATCCAAAGTAGAAGATCACTTTCCAAGAGAAGAATCTCCAAGAAATCACCACCAAAGAGTTATTTTAGCACAAGATCTTCAACATGCATGATGGATCGACTAACCAAGCTTCAAGATCCGACCTTCCTTGCTCCTGAAGCTCCAAGAATGATCCCAAGGAAGAATAAAGAGTATGGGGCCAAAATAAAATTTCTTTCTTGTGATGAGAAGGGGTTATATACCAAAGGAGGAGGGAAGAAAGAGATTACGAGGTGTCAACAAGATAGACTATCAAGGGACACATGCCCTTCAAAGAAATAGTCTTTCCTACACTCACATGCATAAATCAAAAGGTTTATGTTTATACAAAAAAAGTTTTTTGACCAACTAAGTCGATTACCACCTTGTCTCGGTCGAGACACTATCATGCACACATGGTCTCAACCAAAATGCTAAAACACCATAACATGATCGAGACACTCTACTAGAAGACAATTGTCTTGACCATCCACACCTCTAGGTCATCTCAATCGAGACAAAACTACCATGTGTATGTCTTTCGATCACTATACTCACCCAAAGGTGGTGTAGTGGTTGCAACACTCAAACCCTAGCATAGTCATCATATCAACTAAGCAAACCCTAGAAACCTTAGAATCATCATGTGATGTCACATTAACATCCATGATTCAAACAAGGCTCCCCATAGAACCATATTTCTCTCTCAAGATGCTAAAGCACTAAGTACACTCTCCACATGTGACAATTTGCAAGTTAACCCTCACTTATGGGTAAATTGCAATCTACTCCAAAACAAACAAATATATAACAAAATAGCCCAAACATTACTCAAATTGGACCAAAATGAAATATAATCATGTTACATGATATTATGACATCCCAAAAGATTAGATTATGGTTTATGCATCTCATTAAGCAAAGTATAATTACAATTAAGCATCAACCTAGGTCATGGATCTTACAACTATAAACTCCTAACAGGAACTTTGTCCCTGAAATCCTATGAAAAAAGAGACGGATACTTCTTCCGTGTCTCATCCTCAAGCTCTCACATGGCTTCCTATATGCCATTATGATGGCATAAAACCTTGACTAACACAATGTCCTTTTTCTTCAAATTCTTGATCCTTCTATCCAAGATCATAATAGGACCTTCCACATAATATATATCATTGTCCAGCTCCACTTCAACATGTTGAAGAGTCAACTATGTATCAGGTCGACACTTCCTCAGTATAGAGATGTGAAACACACAATGTAACTTTTGTAACAGAGGGGAAACTCCAAATTATAGGCCACCTTCCCAACACATGCAACTATAGGATAAGGTCCCATGTAACAAGGAGCTAACTTACCCTTCTTACCAAACCTTAGAACACCTTTAAAAGGAGAGACTTTTAGGTACACCATGTCTCCCACTTGGAACTCTAATGGTCTATGATGGTTTTTAGCATAAGACTTTTATCTGTCCAGTGTTGTACTAGCTCAGGACCCATAAGATGATATTCCCCCATCTCATACCAACACAAAGGAGATCTGAAATGTCTCCCATACAACACTTCATATGGTTCCATATCAATGCTCCTCTGATAGATATTGTTATAGGCAAACTCTATTAGACTAAGGTGTATATCCCAACTGCCCAAAAATGGCAACACATAGGCTCTCAACATATCCTCCAAGGTATGTATTGTCCTCTCAGACTTTCCATTTGTCTATGGATGGAACGTAGTATTGAGCCTTAACTACATACCCATCGCTACATTCAAATGCTCCCAAAAGTGACTAGTGAATTGGGGACCTATATCAGACACTATACTAGTTGGATACCATGTAAACGTTCTATCTCATCGACATACACCTATGCAAGTTTCTCAGCTGTATACGTCATCTTCACAGGAAGAAAGTGTGTCGACTTAGTCAACTTGTCCACTATTACCCATATGGAATCATGACCTTTAGATGTCCTTAGATGTCCAACCACAAAATCCATTGTGATATGATCCCACTTCCAATTTGGTATGGGCAATGGTTGCAAAGTCCCTACAGGATTATGATGTTCAACTTTAACCTATTGACATACTTTACACTTAGCCAAAAACTTGGCGACATCACACTTCAATCATGGCCACCAATGCAGATCTTTCAAATTCTGATCAATCTTGGTGCTACCTGGATGCATATCATAAATAGAAGAGTGAGCCTCTTCTAGAACTAATTTCCTAAGATTATCTATGTATGGCACAACTATCCTACCATGTTAACACACTATCCCATTTTCAGATTCATGGAAGCCATCATGATTCTTAGCGCCTCACTCTACCTAATTTTTTTGGACAACAATATCATTCTATTGTGCATCTTTGATTTGCTGACTCAACGTCGACTTCACTTATAACTATGGAAACAGACCTTCTAACATGGAAACCTCTTAGTGTACATTAATCTGTCACAAGGAAACCAACATGTCTCTCTTTTGACGCATCAAAGCACTCAACTGTGCCTGCTCAATGGGTGATGCTGAAGAAGACTTCCTACTTAATGCATCTACCACTACATTCACTTTACCTAGATGGTAATCTATGGTACAATCATAATCCCTTATCAATTCCATCTAGCATCATTGTCGCATGTTCAACTCCTATTTTGAAAAGATATTCTATAGGTTCTTGTGGTCGGTGAAAATATGGGATTTCTTGTCATACAAGTAGTGTCTCCATATCTTCAAGGCATGGACTACAATGACTAACTCCAGATCATGTGTTGGATAGTTCTCCTCATGTTTCTTAATTTGTAATGAAGAGAAATCAATCAAATTCTTATCTTGCATCAGGACACAACCCAGACGTTCTTAGACGCATCATAGAAAACAACCTTTTTTTGCTCAGGAAGCACTGACACGGTGCACTGGTCAACCTCTCCTTAATGATCATAAAAGATCATTGACATCTATCATACCAAACAAATGGCACATTCTTTCTTGTTAACTTTTCTAAGGGTAACGCTGACGCACTGAAGTTCTTAATGAACATCCTATAATATCCTTCCAAACCTAGAAAACTGCAAATCTCTATAGGTGTCTTTAGTTAATCCCATTCCAATACTAAGTCTACCTTCTTGAGGTCTACACAGACTCCTTTAACAGATATTACATGCCCTAAGAAAAGTCACTTCCTTTAACGAGAACTCACAATTACAGTACTTGGCATACAACTGGTGCTGCCTCAATAAAGTCAAAGCCTGACGTAACTATTGCTCGTGTTGCTGGCTATCTCTAGAGTAAATAAGGATGTCATCAATAAGAACAACTATAAACTGATCTAGATAGGTCTTGAACACTCTGTTCATCAAATCCATAAATGCAGTTGGTCCATTGGCTAGCCCAAACGACATAACCATGAACTCATAATGACCATACCTTATCCTAAAGGCTGAGTCAGGTATGTCCTTAACTTTAGTTCATACCTGGTGATAACCTAACCTCAGGTCTATCTTAGAGAAGACTGTGGCACCCTGTAACTAATCAAACAAATGATCTATACATGGCAATGGATATTTGTTCTTAAGCGTCATCTTATTAAACTTTTGGTAGTCAATACACAACCTCATTGATGCCTCCTTCTTCTTTACAAACAAAATAGAAGCACCCCAAGGAGACGTGCTCAACCTAATGAAACCTTTCTCAAGTAGTTATTACAATTGTTTCTTCAATTCTTTCATCTCAGTTGGTGCCATCCTATATGATGTCTTTATTATAGGTTGGGTACCTAGAACTAGATTGATCTTGAAATCAATCTCTCTAGGAGGAGGTACACCTAGAAACTCATTAGGAAACACATCCTAAAACTCATGTACAATTGGAACTTCCTGAATACTATGACTCTTTGCCTTTGTATCCACCTCATGTGCCAAGAACACATCACAACCTTGTTTCATCCACTTCTCTACTTTCATAGATAAAACTAGGCATGTCGTTCCTATCACATTGGAAAATCCTCAAAACATTATCATCCACAAAGGACACCACCTTAGTACTGCAGTCCAAGATTACATGATATTTTTCTCAAGTATCCATCCTAAGGATCACATCGAATTTGTGCATATCAAGTGGTAGGATATCCACTTGAATGCTATTACCTGAAAAGGAAAGAACACAGGATGGACACACTTCCCACAGCTCAGAAGAACCAACTAGAGGAGTTTCTAGATGAAAACTATTTTGTCTATGACTAACAGGCAAGGAACAACTAGCAATAAATTCTCTAGTGATAAATGAATGTGTTGCAACCGAATCAATCAAAACATATATGAAACATGAAGAAGACAAATCACAATAAAATAATTCTATCTAACTTGTCACAAACTGAGGGTTAATGACTCCTTCTGACTGACTCATCGCATAGAATCTAGTTGTTACCTCTCGTCGCCCTCTTCCTCCACCAGCTTGTTTTGAAGAACCCACATGTAACACTTGTCCACATCCTCTTCCACTGTATTGTTGTCGCTACTATGACCCTTGTTGACTCTTCCTAGGCTACTGAGGCACCTCTTCATTCTTCATAGGATAGTACCACTTAGTATGCTCCACATGTGCACACTTGAAATAGGTTTTTCTCTCATACCACGACCTAGATGGCCCTGTCACTGACACTAATGTTGCACTGCGAGCTCCTATAGGTAGAAAACCACAACATCTACCTTTGCTCTATGTCCACTGTGATTGAGTCATTGACCTCTATTGAGACTGAGGTGTTGAGGACCTAGGCTTCTTAAAGCTTCTAGAACATCATCCTTGGTATTGTGTAGGTCTCTTCTTGGCCTTCATCTCACACTTCTCTACCATAGACATCTCCACTCTCCTAACTAATTCCACAAAAGTGGCAAACCTCTCTTTGTTTTCTAAAGATGACACTACAGTTGTCAGCTTAGTACTCAGACCCTTCTCAAATCACCTGATCATCTCCTTGTCTATTATAGCCATATCCATACAAAACCTTAGAAGCTCCATAAAATTAGCTTCATAAGCATTCATTGACATATATCCCTTCAGAATATTCTCAAAATGTAAAATCTTCGCATCCAAGTAAGTCTTCAAAAAGTACCAACTTAGAACACCCTTTAAAACTCATCCGAAGTAATAACAACACCCGACCTTTCCTCCTCCTCTATGGCCCACCAGTGGCTAGCACTCCCCTTCAACATATATACTGCATGTGATGGATTGGATTTTCTTAACTTAATTTTGAGGACAAAATTTCTCTTATGGCGTGTAGGATGTGATGGAGTGGTCTTTTAGAATCCTTAAATGTCCAATGACATAAGTGAATTCATCTAGGTTTGAGTTATATTAAGAGTTCTAAGTGTTTTTATAATGTTTGAGTGTTGATTGATGTTGGTATCATGATTAAGATCCCTACATTCATGCCTTTTTAAAGTATTTAATTGGATAATCAAACAACACAATTTTGACACCAAATTTGAGTATAATGTAGCTTGAGTTATTTAGGTTTGACATTTGCAAAATAATATGCATATTGTTAAAATTTCATGACAATTGGATAACCCTAGAAGAAGTTATTTAGGTTTGACATTTGCAAAATAATATGCATATTGGGGTACTTCAACCAAAATAGTGGATTATTAGTTATCCTAAGTCATGCTTTGCATGTTTTCACGCACCACTGAAACTCAGTTGAGTAGCGTGGCCTACATCTAACTATAGAGGCTTGATCTAGTGGACATGGACTTGAAAAGGAGAGGCCACATATTAGTGTAAGTGGGAGTGCTTTTCACACCCTTGGATGTTAGAACAAGGGCCTTTGTTGTCTCTTCTACCTAGTGGTTTGAGTAAGGTGATCGACCCATTGTCTTCATGGACCTCCTCTCTATCACACGTCATGATGCTCAATAGTCAGTCCTGGAGGCAGTTTCTGTTAGAGGAATTATCTGATCCTCATCATGGGCTTTAATTAGACACGTTTTTGCCGTAATGAGGGCTATTGAGCAGGGGGAACAAGCTCCTGATATCTGGTACCTCTTCACTGTATTGTGCAGGTAGAGTGGCGAGAGGGTGAAGAAGGGATATAGAGAGTTTAGTGGAGATAGAAGGATACTCGGAGGAAGATTAGGAAGGGAAAATGAAGCTCAATGTTGGAGGATAAGATTTGTGGCGTTTCCAGGTGCTTGCTCAGAGTTTTCCCTAGCCGATGAGCACCAGATAGTCGAGGTGGAAGACAGAGCTCAAGGGCTGGCATTAGGCATTTACAACCATAATCAGAGGTCCTCATGGTGTTCATGGAGGATATGTGAACGTTTTGGAAGCCTTTGACCAGTACAATGATGATCAAGGGTGTTTTCCCCTATCTTCTCCGTTGCAGCCACACCCCACGGCGGCGACCACCTCAATCTGCAAGCAAGAGACACCAGTGGCGAGGCTGAGAGGATAGTGGAGCAGTAGGTAGTCCATTGAAGCCTTTGACACTATTTTTACTTCATGAGGAGGAGGATAGAAGCACCTAGTTCATGTCAGAGGAGAGCCCAAGCGGAAGTGGATCTTCATGGAGGAACAAAGTCCTGCTTGGGACTGATCATGTGAGAATGCGAGGGGGAAAGAGAGTCCTGGACCAGTCAAATCTAGTCAAACCTGATGTGAAATGGACAATCACAGCCTAACTGGATTTGCTAAACCGTGGCATAGCGTGAGTCCATGAGCCGTTATCCAGGACCTCCCCAAGCACATGGCATCACATGACTGGCCTCTAATGGTAATAACCTTTAGTAATTTACAGAACTTCAAAATTTTGTAGTAATTAGCTCGATGGTCAGAAAAATACAAATAATGTATCAAAATTATAAAAAAAATGAGTAGAAAAGTATAAAACCATGATATCATACTATTGATTCACTAATATCACTAATATCATGTAAGTTGTAAAATGCTTATTTCATGGATAATAAATATCTAATGATGGCCTAAAATTATGATAAATTGTCAGTAAATCCATATTCATGTTTATATTCCATTTAAGGTCAGTGATTATGATGTTGATGCACAAAATCATGTAATTTTCTCCATATGGCTAATTAGGGCTAATAACCCTAATTAATATGCAATAATTACAAGTATGCTCAATAAATTTGGCAAATTCTAGAATATATTCATAAGAGTATATGGAACACAATGTGTAACTAACATATCAATATTATGCACATAAATCATTTTATATGAAGATTACCCTTAACACATGTGTTGTAACCCTAATATGATTAATGAATATTACATAATGTTAATATGTTCACCTAATGATGGAAAACATGATTATTAGTTAATGAGGCAATAATCAGGAATATGACATCTGTAAGATAATTCCAAGAAGATAAGACAAGTGATGATTGGAATATCACAAGAGTTAGCAAAACCCTAATGAACCATAATTAGGGTCTAGAGGAGATATAAAGTAATGGAGAATCTAATGATAGTACATGATCTTGTCTTAATCATGGTTTGATTAAGAGTGATAGTTGACTCAAGATTATATGGTGATTAGGTTTTTCCTTCTTCAAGGTACGCCATTACCTCTTACTTGCCTTATTATACATTATGCTTGTATTATGTGTAGTAAAATACTTGGCATAGGATATTGGACGAAATGATTGTTCTTGTATGATATCTTGCTTGATTTTCCATACTTATAGTTATGAACACATGAAACATAATATATCTGTTCCATTATATGAAAGCACTAATTCTCTTTGGTAGCATAGTGCTGGAAAGTGATTATTCTTTTCGGTAGTAGATCACGTTGTACAATGATCTAACTCCTTGGTAGTAGATCACAAGGCCTTGCATCTCAAGCTCTTTAGTAGACGAGATGATGCATTATTCCCTCAGGTGGAAAATTCTTGGATTATATAGTAGAAAATATGCTTAAAATATGTGTTCTCTTTTGTTTATAAACATATTTATTTGAGTATATGCTTTTTCTTATATTTCTTTATTACTGCCAAGTTCTATTTTTATCTTTTTACCGAGTCTTCATAATGAGAGGTATATAAAAGACACTTATGCATACTCAGTATAATTTTCTAGAATATTGTGCTGACGTGTATCACATGTAATCTTTTTCTTAGTTTTTGGACATGTGCTCCTGAAGATTCAAGATAGGAGAGAGTTGTTTGGCGAGCTGATGTACAGATGGACCTGTTGTCTTAAGATCCTATCATAGATGGTAGTATGTGTACATGTAAAAGTTTACTATTCAATATGTAATAACAAATGTTGTAACAATTCATTATGTAATTATATGTTGAATGGTGAACATGTGGTGTATGGTTCTGTTATTATTCATGTGCATGTGCTACTATTGTTTCCTTCTAATTTCCTCTGATTTTATTCTTCTTAGCCTAGTGTATGGTGTCTAAATTGGGATTCTTGTTGAGGTGAGGTTTTAATCTAGACGTCACACAATAAATTAAGTTTTAGAAAATTTGGGGATGTCACAAGTGGTAGCAGAGCATGAACAATTGCAAAGCCTGACATTTACTCATTATGCAACTCAAACTAAAGAGAACCTTGAACTTGAACATCATTAGGGTTAGATTAGTCATCTTTTAGAGACTAGATCTGACATAGCATCTAGGTTAGCACCTATATGTCTAAGAACTATGTTTAGTCTAGTGCTTGTCGTATAGCAAGTCCTAAGATGTCATTTTTTCCTTACAATGTGACGGTATGGGACATCACATTATTCGATGATGATGTGCATCAAGGGAAGAGAAGCCCTAGACATATGGTGCATGTTGTCTAGAGTAGATACACTAGTCTACACTTTGATCTCTACTGTGTCAGGGACACTCGTTTTGTGAATATTGTTTTTGATTCCGATCATATCGAACCTCAATAGTTTTCTCTAATGCATGTTTTATCAGAAAAAAAAACAATATCATATTTTAGTATTTATGTAAATATTACAAAAATGTGTCCACACATATGTACGAGTAGAAGGTGGTCATGCAACCTACGTGAAAGTGAATGACATCATTCTAGAAGAGAGAGTAGTTTTAGATTAGATGTTTAGAGCCTTCTTAGAATATATGATAGATACAATAGATTAAATATGTTTAAATGATAAGATCTAACCCTTATATAGATGATATAAGATGAATTGTGATGATATATGTTTGTCTTTGAGGACTTAAGTTTAGTTTTGAGGATGAAAGATATGTTTTGATGATGTAAGTAACTAGGCTTTTATGAGATAAGATATGTTAAGTTAAGATAAGGTTGTGAATTAGCATGAACACCTCAAGCTCTTTTATGAAGGAGGACCTCTAGTGCTGGGACCAGTTTTGGGGTTAACTCCATAGAGAGTGAGACCCATTGGGAGAAGGCTAGAGAGACTAAACTCTAAGATATGAGAATGATGAGAAATATGTGATATGATATGTCCTAAACTAGAATACTCCTGAGTGATTGAGATGAGTTGCGTTATGTATGATTCCTATAATCTTGTTGGACCCTAGATGTCCTTGAAAGGACCAACCCTAAAGTTAGAGAGAGGTTGGTTATATATGCATATGTGAACATGAATATGAGAACCTACCATCTAGGTGAGGGAGAGAGAGATCCAAGACCCTATAAGAGGTAATAAATGTTAGTATGTCATGAAGCCTCATGCTCGGGTTGGTGGTTCCTAGTAGGAATCTAGTAGTAATGTTGATAAGAGAGTTTTGATTAAGAATATCTCATGGGCAGAGAACCTTTTATCGTAATATCATATCAGGATTTGTGCTTATGTGGCTAGAGCTTGTAAGGCTATAACTAGTGCCAATGAGGTAATCTGAGAACCCTAAACTAAGAGAGGAAAATAAAGTATATGCATATGACATACTCATAGAGTTGAGTTAGCTCAGAGAGACTGAGAATGACACTACCCTCATGATAAGGGTTAGGACCTCAATTGGGCTAGATAAAGTTTTGATAAATGTTTAACAAGCCACTCACATAAGTTTGTTTAGGACAACCATGATATAATATATGTAAGGATGTGATCTAATCTATATAGACATGATATGAGGGAAGCCTAGAGATGGTTTAATAGATATCGATGTATAAATGGTTAATCATATATGAATAATGATGATAATGTGATATTGTTGGTTAATCTTGTGATGAAATCACTAGTAAATGTTGCAATTTATTATGAGCAATGAAATAATTTCATACGAACGAAACATGTTACATGAGGTGTTAATCTTAGTACTTAATAAAGATGAAAAATATAGTTTGATAGTTAGCACAACATAATGATTATGACACCTTGATATGATCTAGATAGACAAAGTGCGGTAATTATAGTTAACTCCCTCCTTAAAGGCATATGTTAATATTGAACATGGTCCAACAATTAGGTCAATAAAATGTTGATGACAACTTGATATAATAGGTTAACTTTAGTTAACTCCTTTGGAACATGGTAATATGATGTGGGAACCCTAATGCATGGGAAAAGATAAGGATGCAACCCAAATATATGAGATATGTCATGGAATAACTAGAATTTCTAAGCCTTTACTTCAATCTTTTATGTAGGGGTGATTCACCCTAGATATTTTAAAACCTCCTAATAGTGGATTGGATATGATTATGGATCTTTGTTTTCAGATATGTTGTACATAGAGTGGTGTCCTACATATGGATGAAGACCTTTTGGTTTTTCCTTGAAGTAAGAGGATGCCTTAATTATGAGGAAAATTTTTCTTTTAAGATGTATATGATGTGATGGACTGGATTTTCTTGGCTAAATTTAGAGGAAGAAATTTCTCTTAAGGTGTGTAGGATGTGATGGAGTGGACTTTTGGAATCCATAAATCTCCAATGACATAAGTAAATTCATGTAGGCTTGAGTTATATTGAGAGTTCCAAGTGTTTTATAAAGTTTGAGTGTTGTTTGAAGTTGATATCATGATTAAGATCCCTAAGTTCATGCCTTTCTAAAGTATTAAATTGGATGACCAAACAATAGAGTTTTGACAAAAAAAATTGACTATAATGTAGCTTGAGTTATGATAATGCTATGGTTAAAATTTCATGACAATTGGATAATCCTAGAAGAAGTTATTTAGGTTTGATATATGTGAAATAATATGCATATTGAGGTACTTCAACCAAAGTAGTGGATTATTAGTTATCCTAAGTCATGATTTGCATGATTTCATGCACCATTAAACCCTGGCTGAGTAGCATGGCCTACATATAACTATAGAGGCTTCATCCAGTGCTCGTGGCCTTGAAAATGAGAGGCCACATATTAGTGTAAGTGGGAGCATTTTTCACACCCTTGGATGTCAGATCAAGGGCCTTTTGTTTCTTTTATACCTAGCAGTTTGAGTAAGGCAGATGAACTGTTGTCTTCGCGAACCTCCCCTCTATCACATAGCGTGATGCTCAACAGTCATGGCCTAGAGGTGGTTTATGTTCGAGGGATATCTGATCCTCATCATGGGGTTTAATTAGACATGTTTCTACGGTAATGAGTGCTAGTGAGCAGGGAGAACAAGCTCCCAATATCTGGTACCTCTCCACTATGTTATGGAGGTAGAGTGGCGAGAGGGTGAAGAAGGGATACATGGAGTTTAGTGGAGATAGAAGGACACTCAGAGGAAGATTAGGAAGGGAAAATGAACCTCAATGTTGGACGATAAGATTTATGGCATTTCTAGGTGCTTGCTCAGAGTTTTCCCAGGTCTACAAGCACCAGATAGTCAAGGTGGAAGATAGAGCTCGAGGGTTGGCAATAGCCATTTACAAATGCAATCCGAGGGCCTCACGGTGTTCATGGAGGATACATGAACCTTTTGGAAGCCTTAAAATAGAACAAAGATGATCAGGGATGTTTTCCCCTATCTACCCTATTATAGCCCACACCCCACGGCGGCGGCCTCCTCGGTCTGCAAATAGGAACCACCAAAAGCGAGTTTGATAGGATGGTAGAGTAGTAGGTAGTCCACTAAATCCTTTGGTTCTATTTGCACTTTGTGAGGAGGAGGATAGTGGCACCCATTCTATTCTAGAGGATATCCCAGGCGGCGACGGATCTTTGCAAAGGAACAAATTCCCACTTGGGATTGATTGCATGAGAAAGCGAGGGGAAAAGAGAGTTTTGAATCGGCCCAAGTCCAGTCAAACCTAATGTGAACTAGACAATCTCACCTAATGAGATCAACTGAAATGCAGCTCAGCATGAGTCCAGGAGCCATGATCCATGGCCTCCCCAACCACATGTCATTACATGATTGGCCGCTAAAGGTAATAACCTTCAGTAATTTGCAGAACTTCAATAATTTGTAGTAATTAGCTCAATGATCAGAAAAATACAGATAAGGTATCAAAATTCTTAGAAAAATGAATAGAACAGTATAGAACCATGATATCAGCTTTGGATGCACTAATATTAGTAATATCATGTAAGTTGTTAAATGCTTATTTCATGGATAATAAATATCAAATGATGACCTAAAATTATGATAAAATGTCAGTACATCCATATTCATGTTTATAATCCATTTAAGGTCAGTAATTATGATGTTGATGAATGAAAAAATGTAATTTGCTCCATATGGTTAATTAGGGCTAATAACCCCAATCAATATGCAATAATTACAAGTATGCTCAATAAATCTTGGAAACTCCAAAATATATTCATAATAGTATATGGAACACAATGTGAAACTAACATATCAATATTATGCATAGAATTCATGTTATATGAAAATGACCCTTAATACATGTGTTGTAACCCTAATATGATTAATGAATGTTACATAATGTTAATATGTTCACCTAATGATGGAAAACCTGATTATTAGTTAATGAGGCAATAATCTAAAATATGACATCAGTAAGATAATTCCAAGAAGATAAGATAAGTAATGATGGAAATATCATAAGACTGAGAAAAACCCTAATGAACCATAAATAGTGTTTAGAGGAGATATAAAGTAATGGAGAATCTAATGATAGTACAAGATCTTGCCTTAATCAGGGTTTAACCAAGAGTGATAGTTGATTCATGATTATATGGTGATTAGGTTTGTCCTTCTTCAAGGTACGCCATTACCTTTTACTTGGATTATTATATAGTATGCTTGTAATATATGTGTAGTAAAATACTTGGCATAGGATATCGGATGAAATGATTGTTCTTGTATGATACCTTACTTGATTTTCCATACGTATAGTTATGAACACATGAAACATAATATATTTGTTTCATTATATGAAAGCACTAATTCTCTTTGATAACATAGTGGCGGAAAGTGATCATTTTCTTTGGAAGTAGATCACATTGTACAATGATCTAACTTTTTGGTAGTAGATCATAAGGCCTTGCGTCTCGAGCTCTTTAGTAGACAAGATGATGAATTCTTCCCTCAGGTAGAAAATGCATGGATGATATAGTCAAAAATATGATTAAAGTATGTGTTCTCTTCTGTTAATAAATATCTTTATTCGAGTATATGCTTTTTCTTATATTTCTTTATTACTGCCGATTTCTAGTTTTATCTTATTTTCGAGTCTTAGTAATGAGAGGTATATAAAATACATGTAGGCGTTCTCAATACAATATTCTTGAATATTGTGATGATGTGTACCACATGTAATCTTTTGTTTAGGTTGTGGGCACGTGCTCTAGAAGATCCATGATAGTTGAGAGTTGTGTGGTGAGCTAATGTACAGGTGGACCTATTGTCTTAAGATTCCATCATAGATGGTATTATGTGTACATCTAAAAGTTTATTGTTCGATATGTAACATCAAATGTTGTAACAATTCATTATGTAATAATATGTCGAATGGTGAACATGTGTTGTATGGTTTTTGTTTTGTTCATGTGGATGTTCTACTATTTTTACCTTCTGACTTCCATTGATTTTCTTCTTCTTAGTCTAGTGTATGGTGTCTAAATTGGGATTCTCACTGAGGTGAGGTTTCAATTTAGACGTCACACATCAGATTAAGTTTTAGAAAATTTGAGGATGTCACACTGCACGTTTCACCTTATCTTCTTCTGGGATGTTGAGGATCTTAAAGGCCTTTTCCATCTCAGTGTACCACATGTCTACATCAGCTGGATCAAATGTTCCCACATATATCAATGTTCCTACATGTAGAAGTCCCTCAAATATCTTCCCAAAACTTTGTGTTTCAGCACCTAGGACGGTTGCCCTAGGTTGGGTTACATGCATCCTATCAACTATGTGTGTCAATGTAAGGATGAATTGTCCAAACATGGACCAAAAATCAAGGTTGTCTACATTGGCTGGGTCAACTTGAGGCACTTCTGGCACATCATCAACCCTTTGTTGTTTCTTAGAACCACCTCCTGGTATAGCAACATTACTCTCAGCAACATGTTTGTCATGTTTTTAGACATCTTTTCTTCTCTTCTTCTTCTTCTCTATAAGAAGAAATGACCATAATATATATTGTAGGACACTAGATTAGACACAAACCCTAGTCCTATGTCCATGTATACTCAGCAAACCTATAGCTCTGATACCACAAAATTGTGACACCCTTTGTCACACAAAGCGAGATTTCTCAAAACAAAGCTTGAAATTATCACTAATTGACAATAGTATCACAAAATAGGGTAAACTTAAACCATTTACAATTTAATATCTCAAATGGAATTATTTTACAAATAAGCCTTCAACTCAGGCCATTTGTATTCCATATATACCAAGAGATTATACATATCTTATTCAAAGGTTGTCAAGACACAACTGTTACATATTACAACATGTTCATATGTACATGCCATTTCTATACACTTATGGAACAAAGCCAAAATCTATGTGTCAATAAAAAAACAACAAAACCTCCCCAAAGACCTAAGAGTACAGGTATGACACATAGGACTCTACTATAAAACTTAGCACATATCCAACCTCTAGCAGTTACCGCTCTTCTTGCTGCTCAGCACCTGCACCACGACCTCGACCTCCTCGTCCATGACCACCTAAAAAGTTGTGGAAACCAGGGGATGAGATCAAATGTCCCAGTGAGATATATAACTCTCTACCTCCAACTATTATAAGAACAGTAATATAGTAGAGCAGTTAAATAGAGCAGGTATTACTAATTAAGCAGTTAAAATTGAGCAGTTAAACATCTTATGCTTTTAGAAGAAATATGAAGAACATGCAACACTGTTATAAACTAAACAATATAAGAAATCAGGCATGGGGTCATAAAATGTGATTCGTATTTAACCCTAAACAAATATACTACTCGGCTATATAATAACTTTTATTATTATGCCCTGAGGATTTGAGGGCATACCGCTGAAATCCAACTGACCACTATTAAGTCGAAATCAGAACCATACAATATTTATGGAAGAATCAGACTCCATAATCATCATCAACACTACTCGGTTAGTTCAAGATTGCAATGAAGTGACATAATAGTCAAACTTCTAAACAACAACTTATAGTCAAAGCTATAGTCCTATAGATAGTAACTTATAGTAAAGGCTATGATCCTGTAAAACAACTAGTCTACCTTGGAACATGGCACAACACTAGAGAACAGGCTCATGCATGGTCATTATATAATAAACAATAAATCACTATTTCAACAATTTAAGGATATAGGGAGTTATCTCCATTGGTACCTCGCATATTCAACAACATGTGCTCTAAGGTTTCTTGTAGGAGTTACTTGTTTCACCATCTAGCTAGATACTGATGTTGAAGGTGGATCTATGGTATAGGGCAACTACATGATTAGGGTTTCACTTGATTAGATTTACCAATTGGGTATCTTTTAATGCATCAATCAAGTTACAATGCATAAACCCTCAACATACTCTACAAAAATTAAGAAATGATTACAACTTTAGAGGATATAAAACATATTAAGTGAGAACTTGTCTCATCATTATTTGGAACTTGTAGTACTGTGATTCACAATGCCATCACCAATATCACATCCCTATGGGATATCAATCCCTCAATTTGTGCACAAGGCACTTGCTATGTCATTAGACCAATTCACATAACTCCTATATTCAATATCACAATATGCCTCAACATTACTCATAATCACCACCCTATATTTCATTGGGATCAACATAGCATTCTCATAGCTATGACATTCATATCACTGTAAGTTATTGTTACCATTATAGGAGAGAGAAAACACAATCACATAGTAATCACTTCAAGTAGAATGAGTTCATACATCATGTCATCACAAGATTAGGGTTAGGGTTCATATGTATCTGAATAGGGTTTCCTCATCATCATGCAACCACTAAGCCCTAATTCTACCACCTCCCATATCATTGGAAAGCACTAATGTTAAGCATTGTTGTTAATGATTAGCCATTCCTAATTTCGACACTTTTAGGTAGACCATTATGCTATGTATTGACCATGTTCATACATACATATAGGTGTCTCGAGCACCCTCCATATAGGTGACTTGACCACCCTCCACATAGGTGTCTCGACCACCCTCCACATAGGTGTCTCGACCACCCTCCACATAGGTGTCTCAACCACCATCCGTATAGGTTTTTCGACCACCATCCGTATAGGTGTCTCGACCACCCTCCATATAAGTGTCTCGACAACCCTCCATATAGGTGTTTCGATGACCCTCCATATAGGTGTCTCGACCACTCAACACATGTCTTGAACACTCAACACATGAGTGTCTTGACTACTCAACACATAGAAGGTGTATCAACATTGCTCACTCACTCATGATGTCACAACCTACAACACGTGCAGTAGGGTGTATCTCATCCGTGACGTGTGCAACCCCTGTCTCAGCCCACAACACATGCAGGGTCCCAACGTGTGTAATGTCTCAACTGCAACACGTGCATATTCACAATGCATGTTGCGTCTGTCTCAGCCCGCAACAAGGGATATGTGTCTTGACCCATGTCGCGCGTTGGGTGCATGTCGACCGTGACCCTGCATCAAAATAGCTCAAGCAGCAATGTTGCGTCAACTAACAAAGTGTAGCAGTTACCTTTAGAGGAATGTCGCGATCGAAACCACCCACTTCAAGGGTGTCAGACGAGATGGAAGACCGAGGGTTTATCTTTAGCTATATGCATCACCATAATAGTTCCAAATCAGGTAGAGACAAGTGATCAAACTAGGAATACCAAATGTGAATAGGGTGAACAACACCCTTGATCATGATGTTCATCAACCCTAAAACATGATCATAGCATATCACCAAAAGATTTATGTATATAGAGAGAAAACCAAGATTCTTATCCATGTTATAGTCTTTAAAACCTACTATTATCTATATTATATGAACCATATATTAGATAATAATGTTCCATAACTGATGATCCAAAGAAACACACAAATCTTCCATTTACAACAAAATCGGGTACAAGACTTTTTAGGGTTTATAAGAAAGATACTCTTCTCAAGAATACTCCACAAGTTAAACCCTAAAACATTTTATTTCTTCTATCATCATGAACACATTTTTAAAATGTAGACCAGCAACATATGATTAGGTCTAAGATGTTAATAATATAAGGAGAAGAAAAGTTATATAACCCGCCTGTTTTGAAGAGAAAACAACCTCCCAAGATCTCAAGCTCCAAGAACTTCAACCAAGCTTCAAAACCTTGGCCTAAGGAACACCTCCAAAAGGAAAAAGGAAGCCATGGTCAATGGAGAGCTTAAGGAAAGAGGGAAAATAGTCCTAGACTGAACCAAATGATAAAGGAGAAAGATATGAAATCATCCTCTCATTCGGGATCCATCTTGTTAAAGCATGATCTATGACCCTTGTGAAGAGGAGATCTCCACAAAAATCCACCATGGATGATCCATAATATACGAACAAGGAGTAAGAAGAAGATGATAGAGGTTTTAGAAGAGGGAAAATGTGATCCAAAGAAGAAGATCACTTACCAAGAGAAGAATCTCCAAGAAATCACCACCAAAGAGTTGTTTTAGCACAAGATCTTCAACATGCAAGATGGATCGGATACCCAACCTTTAAGGTCCGACCTTCCTTGCTCCTAAAGCTTTATGAATGATCTGAAGGAAGAAGAAAGAGTGTGGGGCTGAAAAATATTGCTTGCTTGTGATGAGAAGGGGTTATATACCCAAAGGAGGAGGGAAGTAAGAGATTATGAGGTATCAACAAGATAGACTATCAAGGGACACATTCCCTTCAAAGAAATAGTCTTTCCTCCACTCACAAGCATAAATAAAAAGGTTTATGTTTATCCAAAAAAATTGACTCAACCAACTAAGTTGATTACCACCTAGTCTCAGTCGAGACACTATAATGCACGCATGGTCACGACCAAAACCCTAAAACACAATAACATGGTCGAGACACCACTAGAAGACAACTGTCTCAACCATCATCACCTCTAGGTATTCTTGATCAAGAAAACACTACCCAGGGCATGTATTTTGGTTGCTACACTCATCCAAAGGTGGTGTATTGGTCACAACACTCAAACCCTAGCATAGTCATCATATCAAGTAAGCAAACCCTAGAACACCATGTGATGTGACATTACCATCCATGATTCAAACAAGACTCCCCATAGCACCATGTTTCTCTCTCATGATGCTAAAGCACTTAGAAAACTCTCCATATGTGACATTTTGCAAGTCAACCCTCACTTATGGGTAAATTGTAATCTAGTCCAAAACACGCACATACATAGCAAAGATAGCTCAAACATTACTCAAATTGGACCAAAATGAAATATAATCCTATCACATGATATTACGACATACCAAAAGATTAGATTAAGGTTTAAGCATCTCATTAAAGAAAGTAATTACAATTCAGAATAAAGCTAGGTTAGGGATCTTACGGTAGCCCTTTACACCCAACTCTTCCTTAGTACCATAACCAAGGAACTGATCCTTTCAATGTTTGTTAAGTACATTAGGATGTTCTTATGGTGGTCTACTGACTTTCAATGGGATCTAAAAGATATGCTCTCATATTTTTCAATACATATGAGACAATCTTCTATTTGAACTAGTTTGAAACCCTTTTGCAACCAATCTTCTCTTATCAGTTTGTACACTATTATCCATGTTGGTCTTCTTCTTGAAGACCCAATTGCACCCTTTGGGATTTACCCTTTTAGGTGGATCCACCAAGGTCATACCTTTTGGTGTACATGGAGACCATCTTTAGTCTCATGTCCTCATGCCATTTCTTAGACTCTGGTCCTTTAATAGATTCTAGGTAGGTTGTTGACTCATCATCTATGATCAACTCACCACTTTCTTGAGTCATAAGATATCATAATCTTTCAAACTCAAGGCATGTTCTACTAGAACTATGAGGTTTTGTGTTACACAATGAACTTGAGATTCCACAACAATTTTGTGATTTTCATTGTTCCCACTTTTCCACTTTAGGTTCAATGTTTTCTTATTAGTCTCAAACCTTTTGAGTTCTACTTTTCTCCCATTTATTCCTTTAGAATTTACTTCCCTGTAGGAATACAATCATCATGTTAATGAAAAACTTTTCTCGTCGGATTGGAATATAAAAGTAGTATTGAATAAAATAACATTCATGTGATTTGTAGAAAAAGCTTCCCAAGAAACTATTTTCTTATATAAACTTTCAATCCTAATCTTTATAAAAATGTATCCAAACACTTCCCATGCCATATCTCATATGGTGTCTTTTGAACCATTTTACATGGTACTTTGTTTTAGTGTAAATCATGTACCCAAAATGAAACTGGAAGATTTATTAATAATCACACCATGACTTAACGAGGTGTGATTCCTTCTTTCTGATACATCACTATGTTCCAGGTGGATTTCATTGTGATACACTATCACGGTATCCTAGAAGGTCCTCAAACTCTTGGTTAAAATATATCAACTTTGATCATATGAAAGTTCCTTAGTACTTTTACCAATCTAGTTACATACTTCATTCATGATCTCCTTGAACACTTCAAGATATTCATACCTATATTTCATTACATTCAAATTACCATATCTATAGAGATCACCAGTAAATAAAATGAGGTACTAGTAACTACCTCTAGAATGTATTCTAAAAGGTCTACATACATCAATATGTATGAGGTCTAATAGAATACTTGCTTTCTCACTACATCTAGTGAGATGTGCTTTTGTCATATTGCCTAATACATAAGACTTGCATGTCTCTATTGATTCAATAACCAAAAGAGTCTAGACAACCATTATTATAAATTCTAGAAATGCACTTCTTATTTATATGCTCTAGATGACAATGTTATAGGTATTCATTGCTTGAGTCATCGAATCATTCAATATATATATATATATATGTGTGTGTGTGTATATATACACACACACACACACACACACACACACACACACATATATATATATATATATATATATATATATATATATATATATATATATATATATGGGTATATATTCACTACCTGTGCAGGTAACTAACATTGTTACCAGTGGATCTATTTTGTAATAGAAAGGCACCTATTTGTAATGAGACAGACAACATTTGTAGTGAGATGAAAAATTTTGTAAGACAAACACTCGTTTTGTATTACACATCTGATTACAGTAAAAATGATATCTATGACAACAATTTACACTGCAATACTAAATGAGTGTTTGTATTACAAATTTGGTGAACTCATTACAAACGTTGATATATCATTACAAATACGTACCTTTCTATTACAGAATAGACCCATGGGTAACTAAAGTTAGTTACCCGTGCAGGTAGAGAATGAATGGTAATATATATATATATATATGGAAAGAGAGATATAGAGAGAGATATATCAATATTAACTATGAGAAATTAGAGCCACTTCCATAAAAGATCTTATCTTTGAAACAAAACATCAGATATAGTCATAATAGTCTTTTCCATTAAAGTCACATGATGTTTTTGATAAATGGCAGGTACATAATAGAAATTCACTAATTCCATTACATGCCCTCCAGGCTTAGATAATGACATGTAGTAAATCTTGTTTTGCGTAGTTCTATCTTGATTCTTATTAGGTCTTGAAGTGGAGATCTCTATCTCCTCCTTCTTCTTCCTTAGTTCCTCCAAATAGAGAGGGCAATTCCTCTTCCAATGTTTCTGCTGGAGACAGTAGTGACAATTGCCTCCCTTATTCACCCTCTCCTTTTCTTTGAGTTCAGAATACATGGGCCGCTGGCTAGATTTAGAACTCTTCTTAGCTTTACCTTTTCCCTAGGACTTCCTTTTGCCTCTTTTGATCATAATCATAGACTCAGGCTTGTCTTTCTTCATCTGCACTTCAACTGTTCTCAGCATGCTAAGTATTTCTAACAACAGCTTGTCAAAATCATTCATGTTGTAGTTCATGACAAACTAGTTGTATTACTCTGGCAGTGGCTGCAGAATCACATTTGTGGCCAACTCATGTCCCAAGGGAAATCCCAGTCTAGCAATTTCTCCACATAACCAATAAGCTTGAGCACATGGGGACGTATTGGATCTCTCTCTTCCATGTTTCACTTGAAAATATATATCTTGCCTTTCCCGATCTTGGTACATATTCTTAAGATGGGTTACCATCTCAACAACATCCATATTCTCATGTTCTCTCTGCAACTCATAGTTCATTGACCATAGCATCAGACACTTGGCATCTACGACATCTTTAGAATGCTTCATATAAGCATCCTTGTTAGCCTTAGGCACACTGGTAAAAGGTCCATCTGGCTCTAGTGTTTCAAAACATAGAACTTGCTCTATTGAGTGAGAACAATTCTCAATGTCCTGAATCAGTCATGGATGTTATTCTCATTCAGCTTGTCTTTCTCAAGGACTGATTGTAAAGAAATTGTTTTTGTGTTTTCCGTTAGATTCTACAAAAGAAATGTGCAACTTTATCAAAAAAAATTGATTGATTTGATTTGATAAATTTGATGATATTAGTTAGGCCTTTAATTAATTATGTCTCCCACTATTTTATTCAAATTGATAGACCTCACATATAATTTAGAAGATTGTAGCATACAATCTTATAGTCAACCAAGATCCAAAACAATTAATTAATTACCCGACCAACGCCAACGTACATAATCAATCATTAAGGTAGATAACATTTTCCAATTACATCTCATGGAATTCTTAGATAGATGGTATGTGCAAGTGTTTGTCATAGTCCATCTATATACTTCTAGGTACTTAATATCATTAAGATCACCTAGTTAAGCCTAACCCAAAAGCCAACATGATAGTAATGTACCCTACTTTGGTAGAATCACATAGCTACCATACTTCTATGAGATGGACGACACACAACACTTTGGCACAATCTATTCTTAGTCGATCAACTTTTTCACATGTGTCAATTATGGAAAGCATCTAAGACTTAATATGTTTGGTTGAGGGATTTTATATTCATGTATATACATATACATACCCAACAACCACATACTTATATTGTGTATCATATACATGTTATATCTCACAAATGAAACATGCAATTATAAAACATGAGGGATGGATCTGGCCATATCTATTGTAATTCCTTGGAGCCATTAGGAATTACTACCACCTAGGTCTACATCACATGTAGAAACATGTTGTTGATGAAGATATGTTCTTGAACCAATCTAAGTTGATCAGTTTGACACTTGAATCGGTTGACTTGCCTCTTGGTCTATTGAGTCGATCATCTGGTCTCCAGTCCAGACAATGTCTGGACACCTTTAGTCGATTGGTTGGGCCACTAGTCGATCGGTTTGGCTCCTCCTTTTGTATGTCTTCCTCAATCCTCCAGTCTATTGGTTCATCTTCTAAAATGGGTGGTTCATATGGTGTTGAGCGTCTTCTTTTCCATAACAAGAATTTAAAGCTATCCTAATCCATATTAGATGGTAGGAAATAAACTCGAGTTACATTTGAGAGGAGAATAGGAAGGAAAGAATTAATACTTACATATAGAAAAGAAGAGAGAGACTCAGTGTGAAAACCGATATATAAAGCAAGATAAACAACCATCCAACCAAGAACAAAGATCTAGGGGTTTCCTTCTAAACATTACTAAACATCCACACCATCAAAACTATATATATATATATATATATATATATATATATATATATATATAGGGCGTTCATTCGTTTCCCGTGCAGGTAGCCTGGATTTTCTCTACCCGGCAGCCAAAAAAGTAACTCTCTTGACCAAAAAAGTAACTCTACTGTCAAAAAATTAACTATGGTGAATAGAAAGTAACTACACGAATAAAAGAGTAACTCTGTACAAAATATACAACATATATATATAAGGATGAGTTTTTTGGTTTTGGAGGGGCAAATGATATTATTTTTGGCTAAAATTTTTTGGAGAGCTAGACAAAATGGTCCTCTACAATTGAATTTTTTTTTTTAAAAAAAGTGGTCGGAAGGGTGGCCGGGTAGCTACCTGCGCGGGCAATAAAGATGGGCCCATATATATATATATATATATATATATATATATATATATATAGGCCCATCTTTAATACCCGCGCGGGTAGCTACCTGACCCCATTTCGGTTACTTTTTTTCAAGTTGGTTACTTTTGACATGTAGATGGTTACTTTACCTTACAAACTGTTGAGTTCCATGCATAGATAGTTACGTTTGTAATGGCAGATTTCAAAACACGTTTACATATATATCTGTTGTGTATTTTGTACGGGATTATTTTTTTAGTCGTATAGTTACTTTTTGATCAACATAGTTACTTTTTTTTATAGCAGAATTACTTTTCTAGTCAGAACAGTTACTTTTTTGGCTTCCGGGTAGCGAAATCCAGGCTACCCACGCGGGTATTAAATAAAAGGCCTATATATATGTATATATATATATATTAGATGGGATCATATATGATATTTATTTAGCTATGCACATTAACCATTTTAAATATTTACATTGTATGCAATAAATAAATGAAGAAAATTAGAATCTGATTATATTGATTAGATCCCAAAGCATAGTAAACTGATGTGGCTTTGATACCACTATTCGAAAATATGGCATCAGATACGACAGTGGAAATAAAAAAATTAATAATCATATTCTTTTTTAACAATAAGTTTCAACAACAACTATGTAATGAAAAGGAAAGGTTTTCAAGGCATATACCTAGTCCTGGAGCAAGTCCAACGACAATGGTTGTTGAAGTGTTCTTCTTTCTCAAGTCGCACCTGGACGGCTGTCAGCAACAACCTCCTGGTTGATCACAATGGACGGTCGTTGACTGCGTCCTCCTAGCGGGTGGAAAAGGATTCATCACCTCTAGAGTAGTCCACACAACCCACCGTGAACTCCAGTCTCTCTATATGAATGGATAAGGAGTTGTCCCTTCTAGTCATTGTGCTAGAACCAACTTGCGCTCCCAATTGTCCCTCCCTTGTTATCCCTCCCTTTGACGAGTAGGATTGGCTCCAGCTCTCTTGTTTACCACAACCACAGTGAACAATAATTGTCAGAGATTATTTTTGTTTCTCTAGAAGGCCTCCACTACCACACTATTTATAGGAGGGTTAGGGTCAGGGATTTTAGTCTGGGTGGGGGTCGAAGAGATGCATTTTCATGAATATTCTGGAAGCTACAAATGGTAAACATGTCGGTTCACTATTGAACTGATTGGTTCATAGGTGAACCAATCGATTCCTAGGTGAACTGGTCAGTTCAACCGTTGAACCAGTCAGTTCATTTGCTTTCCCTTTTTCAAATCACATTTGCTATTAATATATGATTAATGCATAACATGACATCAATATCAATCCTTGATCCAATCATATTGATCATTGAATCAGGCAGTTCAACACTTAAATGAGTCATTTTAGACCTTAAGTCGATTGGTTCATGCCCTGGTTCAGGTGTTATTCAGCCAATGTTGTTTCCAATTGACCTGACATTTGAATCGATCAGTTCAACACTTGGACCGATCGATTCATAGTCCAATCAGCCAATTTTCAACCACTGTTGTTTAAATTGAATATCTAAACACTTCATCAGTCAACTTAAACATAATTCATAAATAAAGTCTTATTCTAGGTGTATCCTATGTGTGTGGCCCTATAGGTCCCAAGTTATATTGGCATTGATGTCCATAACAAACTTATGACATAGCAAGGAGAGGCATCTAGAAACACATCATTACTACCCATGTAACTTAGAAAGTTGGTGAACAACTTCAACCTACAATCCGTGATCAGTGTTATTACAATTTTATAATTCCTTTGTCTTTGATACTCAAATTGAACTCAAGGAATGTAATTTTCTTCCTCTCAATGTTCAATCTGTATTCCTTGAACAAGAGTAGACTATCTAAGATGCATGCAAGTTTGTATATCACATATTGAATAACATGAGTATGGACATACATTTATGAGTCTCTCTTATCAAGTGGTTAATATATCAATCTCTTGTCAGAGGGACAAATCCCATCTACATCATTCACACTCAAACCCCATGTGTTTTAATGCATTTGAGCATCACCTTTATGGCAACCCTTATTCAACGTCATGTTTGATGATTTCAAAGTACATCAAGCAACATGTGATGAATGTAGTGACTTTGGTCTAAGAACAATAATCACTGCTATCACTATGATAGCTGATTCTGACTACCAGTCCATGATATCCATGTATCACTATCAAGTTGGTATGTCTGATACACTATTCTCTAACATGTACATGTGTGCTTGACTTGATGTCATATATCATGACTAATGGGACTTTGTCATCAGTCAACATACACTCTAGTTTTATGTATTATTGTTGTCTATTTTACTTCCACAAAACTATCTGACTAGGGACACAACAAGAATTTATATACTCTTAAAATAGATATGATCTCATTGTTCAGGTCCTCAACCTTAAGATGTGTGTCATTGAGTACTATCATTATTTAGACATTGACTATGTTTGTGCCATCATCTCATGATTGAGACAAACATAATAGATGAAATTACCTTTATCATTATCAAATTAGGTGTCTAGCACCCCATTACAATCATCATATGATTGGCTCTCTGGGATTACCTACCAATAATATGCACATTGTGTGCACCCCATATGACCTCTGTCTTTGTAAATTCCTAGCCAGGCTAAGGTGGCAAATGAACTAGAGGGGGATAAGTATATCAAAGTGGGAACTTATCTAGGGTGTTTCAACCTAGTTTCAAACATTTGTAGTGTGATTTAGGTGGCTCATTTTTGATATGTGGGTTGGGTTTGAATGGAATATGTCATGTAAAACATAGGTTAGGCCTCAATGATGAAGTATAAGAAACTAGCCTATAATAAAACATCATTTGAATGCATGTATGTTCTGGTTGTTATTATTACCACTATGAGAGATTATGTCTGAGTTTTATGGCCTCGACCTCTAATTATGAGATACACTAGGATGTTCTTTTATGAATGCATTTGGTGACTATCAATAATCATGATTGTTGAACCATTTATAATAGTTGATTATATTTAGTATAAGTCTTGTGCTCTATTGGGTTTATACAGCACTATATGGAATCATCTCATCATGTCCTTGATTGAGCCCTGTTTTAGGGCTTCATCTTGTGTCATATTGCATTTCAATCACATCTATACCTATTAGATTACATGTTATTTCCCTCAATATGCATATTTGTGTAAAATGTACTTATGGACATTATTTGCATGTTTTTCAGGCATTTGGACCACACTTGATGGAAGAGAGAGAGAAGGAGTGATCCTAGGGTTTCTCTACCCTTAGAGAGACCCAAAGTGAAGTCTGATTCTCCCTCAACCTACCCCTAGTGGCCAAAGATCCATTGAAGCAAAGATGTCCAAGAATGAATAAGGAATCAAGTCAAATTGCTGATCCAAGAAGCAGCACGGCTGTGGTGCCTCAGAAAGGCCGTGCTAGCCCACTTGTAAAATCAATAGGTTCAGAGCTCAATTTGTGCAGAAATCACCAAGGTCGTGGACCACAGAACGATCGTGGTGCACTTACTCCAGAACGGGCGTGCTGCACAGCACGACCATGGTACCTGCAAAGAGAACAGTCATGGAGCCTAGAACAGGTAGCTAAATTCAAGCAAGAATGGTCGTGGTACCTACCACGGCCGTGCTACCCTAGCTCCACCACGGTTGTGGCCATCAACACTGTCATGGCCTACCGCCACGACCGTGGGAATTAATTGCTCAAGTTGGCCAAGATCAAAATAACTTCGGCCACTTTACACTTGAATCACCACGGTCATTCTCATCCACCACAACTGTTCCCACCACTCCCCACCATGGCTGTGGTGGCCACCACGGCCGTGCTACCTACAAAAACCCAGCGACTTTTGCACTATTTTTCCCATACTGCCCTACTTGACCTAGTGCTTCCCCCACACATGTATATACCTAGGTGGCACCTGGAGCATGAGGTTGGTCACCTCTAGCTACCTTCTACCACCTCCTATCTCCCCATTTTCACCCCTTAGAAATTCAACTTCATTTCCACCTCCATTTCACCATTTCTACCATCAAAACCCTAATTTCCACCCATTCCCACCATCATTCCATGCCCCTACACCTTGGAGGAGAGAGGAGGATGCCCTGCAGTAGCTGAAGTGGAGGAATTCTTCATGTACATCGAGATCCATGGCTTCTTCTATCTCCTTCTCTTTTTCTTTTTGTATTTTGCATTTTTATGAGTAGCTAGGCCCCTAGGTGGGCTGTTTGGGGTGTAAAATGTTACTTTGATACCATGTTGGGGGAAATGATATGTAAACTTTGTAATTCCATTTGCTAATGATTATGTTCTATTTCTATCTCATTCTCCGTGAATTGGTTATTGGTTTGTTCTTGAAATCAATTGGGAATTTAGGGAAATTGCTTATATGTGTGAATTTTGGGATTTTCTCCTAGGTTCAAGTCTTGGATCCCTAGCTATTTACCCATCTTCCTACATCATAATCAATTCTCCTAACCCTAGTTGAGAGATCTAAGTAGCTAGTTTAAATGAAATTGGAGTGTTTAGCACGGAGCTTTCTCAAGGCTAGAATGTGGGTGATGGGAGGCCTAAAACCTCACCTCCACCCCCATTACTAATCTCAGCCCCTAATCATCCTAAGATCATCTAACCTAGAAACATAGGATTGTTTAGACTCTAATTGAATTACACCCAAGCCCTAACCCAATTGAGACTCGTAAGGGTAGTAGGGAGTGTTAGGGACTAGTTCCCCTATACACAACCTAGCATATATATGGCCAGTTAGTAGCTTAGGATAATTCATTAGACTCTAACTTGTTGTTTGGTTTGATAATCTAAATGGAATTATAATGTTCATATGTCACCCCCCAACTTAAGTGATAATTGCATCCCCTAAACAACCCACATCTTCATTAATTGCTTTAAAACCCTAGTTTTCATCTTGCTTAGCTAGTGTTAGCTTAATTAGCTCTTTTCTTTCTTATATAGCCTCTTGCCCTTTCTTGCTTTGTTCTTGCTAGCTTAGGTCTTTAGTTGCTCTTTTTCCTTGTCTTGCTTTCCTTAGTGTAGATTGTTCTCAAATTCCATTTCCATTCCTAACTTAGTCTTTTCCTTCTTAATTAGTATTAATCTAGTCTAGGGTTAACTTAGATCTCATTCTTTCCTTTAATTGCTTTCACGCTCACTTTAGTTTAATCAAATCAACCAATCAACCCTTAACCCTAGACTACTTAGTAGGAACCTAGCAAAACAAACCTAGCTCTTGTGCCCCTTTTCTCCCTGTGGATCGACCCTATACTTTCCACCTTACCTATAGTACATCATGACCCCGTGCTCTTACAGGTTAGTTTTTTAGTAGAATAAGTTCGTTTGAGTTTAGATCAATATAAAATTCAAAAGTTTAATCCACCAGTGTGCTCCCATCCACGGAGATGCATCCATTCAAACTTCAATTGAGTGGTGTGTAATTCCATTGGCGGGGGTGCACCAGTCCTCATGTATGATGGTATGTATTAGTCTTGAGATGTTCATATAGCTTATTCTCAGTCCAATGCACCCTTTATTGTCATACAACCAAACTTTGGCAATTGCAACAACACCCTTGATTTTTACTAAATTGTTATAATCTTGAATATGTTTGTCTATCTTCATTTGATTCATTTTCTCTTAACTTACATCCATAGTCACATTCGATGCATTTATGAACAAAATTAAAGTAAACCAAAATAGGAGTTCAAAAATTCAAAATTTATATGTTGGATTTTGGAAAAAAATGTTTCTTACAACCATGTCAAAATTTTTGCAGCATTTCAACATTATGTTGGGTTTTAAAAAGATGATTTTATAAGAAACATGTCACTTTTTGTCATATATTGGCATTATGTTGGATTTAAGAAAAAGGTTTTGAAAATTAATCAAACTTTTAGCAACATTTTGCCATTATTTTGAGTTCTATAAAAAAAGGTACTTACCAATGAGTCCAAATTTTGGCATTTTGATGAATTATGATTTGATTTTTTAGCTATTTGTCCAAATAGAAACATATTGCCCCTCATTTTATACATTTTGAATTCCAAAAAATATACCATCAACATCTTCACACTTATACTTACAACATGTGAAAGATAGAGATCCTCATATTCACTTAGAGTATTGTTTGCTTCATCCTAGTTAAGTTTTTGTGTTCACCAAGTTAGGTTACTTAAGTTAATATACCTCCTCAACATACTGTCCATAATCATTCATGGGTAAAAGGCAGTGTGAACATTTAGCGATAAGGCTCTTGTAGGAGTTTCCTTCCATTACTGGTTCCCTAATGTTTTCTAGACTAGGTAGCATGAGTTCTATTCTTTCTTACTTGAAACCCCAGGGTAAGTATGGTTCATAGTGCCAAGTGTTAGTTTTTAGTTTAAGAAACTCATTCCCAGTGTGATAAGGTGAATGAAAAGACAAAACTCATGCTAGGGAACTTATTGGAAAGGGATAAAACAAAGCAGAATAAATGTTTTTGTCAAATATTGTTTGACTAAGTAATATAGTTCCAATTTAATTAACATTTATAGAAATCCAATGATCAACACACTGTGGACACATTATCAAAGGGATCCTAGACACTTTGAAAGAGAAAAGAACATTTGAGATAATTTGAATACTAAAATTTATAGGTAATATAGAGGGTGCTCAAATGTGGCACTCGATAAATATATTTCTTTTATTTAATAATGAAAAAATTGAACAAAAAATGTGAGGATGCCCAATTGAAGACCCTACCTAATGTATATACCTTTAGGTAAAAATGAAAAAAAGAAGAGAGAATTGACATCTAGAGAGGACATGGCCTAAATTGGCTCCCAATTGGAAGAAGTCCGACAAGGAAATTCAACGAAGAACTAGAAATGGAGGGGTGATTGTATAAACATTGTAAGAAGGATAACATGTAACAAAGACATTTTTTACTAAAGACCTGATTGAAATGAGGAGAACCACCACGATTTCTTCAAAAGTGTGCTACCATTAGCTCAGATGTTTGGTCATTGTATTTCATTGTCCCTTCTCATATTTAACTAAAAAGTGAAAAAAAATGAGAGTGCATCTTTGAGCATCCGTTTGTATATTCAAATAATCAATGATCCTTATATGTTAACAATCACTATGAAATATAGCGTGTGCGCATTAGGTGGGTTCCTGTAACGACCCTGCCTCTCGATAACCCCCAATTAAGGGAGACCAAGAGGTCTGAGTCGTTATCCCAAAATTTTCAGGATCAATGGTTCGAAAAATAATCAATAATAATTATAAAATTCTACCAAAACTATACTGAAAGATGGAATAAAATAAAAGTTTGCATACCTTTTTTCAAAAACTTGGATATCTACTTCTATCCCCAGTTGGAGTCTATTCTAACTAATCCTCCTTGCACTTTAATTCTTACTTTCACAAAATGTCATTTTACTATTTGTCCTTTTCAACTTTGTACCTAAAACGTCGACAAACAAAACGTCAGTCAGCATATAGGAATATGCCGGTATGTGGGGACAACCAAAATTTCACACATATGGCTAACAATCTAAATATCACAATCAAGTTAATTAACAAGCCAATTTACGTTTTCAGTGTGATATTCTCCACCACTTTTGCCCTAACCCTGGCATACCCTCCTTAGGGTATCTCTTTTGCCAATGACTTAAGGCCACCTTCTCAATCCCGAGCTTGGTGCCTGGGGTCACCTCTCATGGTGCCCGTGAGTCATGCAATAAAGACCACCTTCTCAATCCCAAGCTTGGTGTCTGGGGTCACCACTCATGGTGCCCATGGGTCTTCCCTCCTGGGCTTGACCTTTTGGCATCATCCATCAGGGTGGAATGTAGGTGCGAGAATACACACTTATATTATTATTGTGATAATCATAGTGACTTTATGATTTACAAGTATGAACATCCAAACTGATAGGTTGCATTCAATGCGATGAATCATCCGGAAAACTTTTGGGAAACTAATGTGATTAACCATAATTAACGACATACTTATTAGGCTAACTTGAGTGTAGAAATAATCCAACTAAGCAAGAAATCAAGTAAACAAGCAAGCACACAAGATGATCCTGAAATATGCATCCAATTTTCCTATCAAGGATCAGGCCATCAAGGTCTATTAAACCTAGCTCGCTTCCTAGGATTTCTAGTCCACTTTTAGGGTTTCCATTGCAATTAGGGTTTCACTTCATTTATACTATTTTAAACCCTAATTTTACACAATTACTCACAAACCCTAATTATCTCATCTACTCATGAAATATATTAAGGTTACCTTTAAACAACATATAACCCTAATTTCAGATTAAAGGCACAATTAAATGTCCATTAAGTCTACTATGCCTCTTACATTAAAACTACCATTTTTATCCTTTTAAGTTATGACACGATCATTAGGCCCAATTATCATCTTTGGTTCCTTTCGGATTAACAACTCATAGTTCATTGTGGTCTAATTCACATATGAACTCTATTTATTATTAATTCTACCTTTATCCATTAGAAAACCCTAATTACCATATTAAGGGTATTTATCCACAATTAGGAACTTTTATACTCGAAATAGCTTAGAACCATCATATCTCAACTTTATTCATGAATTTGAACAATTAAAGCCATTAAGAGTCATAATTACTAACATTACACTTTTAAGGCCCATTAAAGCTCATTCATGTACATGGAATTCTAAATTAATCCAATTATGTGTAAAGTTCATCCTATTATATCTTGATGTGTCTTTTTATAATAAATAGGTTAATATCAACTTTAATCATCCACATAACCCTTCTCAATACATTAATCATATCAAATTAGGGTTTCTTAATCTTTAATGCATTAAAGTTGATAACTTCCACTACTTTTTGAATTGCAAGAGGAATTAGCTTCTAAATCTATTTTTAGTGGATTCCTCACATTCTTCTGAGAAAATTGATGATTACATGTATCGATCCAAGCTACCAATAAAAAGATACAAATTTTGCAATATATACTTACTTGGGCCAATGGGATGCTGACACGTTAGCCATCCCGTGCAATACATTGCTTGGCTGAAAATATAACTAGATTGCAATACTTCCCTTGAGTAAGTTGTTGTTTCTTCACACCCCGGAGGGGTAAAAATGTCCAAACGTCAATTGGTTGTCTTCAAGCTCGTGACGCCCAACCTAGCACCGATTGCAGCCCTACGTGGGGCTGCCCACCCCTTCCTAGGGTTCGCGGACCGCCACCAATGGCCGCCCAAGATCCTTTGTCCTCCGCCGCACATGGGGAACCGCCCAGCTCGCGGCCTAGGTGGCTAGCTCAAGCGCGCCAAGACAGTGATGCTCTATGTGTCGTGTAGGCCTGCAGTAGGTGGTTGTGTGAGGTTAAAGTTTCGGAGATGATAATAGATCCTCCTCCAATCATCACAAGATCAACATGCTTCCATCGCATCCCATCTAGCCCCCTCGAAAGTCTTGGGTTCAAACTACCCTCTTCGCTAGGGTTTGCATGCAAAAGAGAAGGAGAAGAGAGAGAGAGAGACGTGTGGGATCTCCTTGAGATCGGCCATGGGCTCTACCCTTATATTGGGGAGGGTAACGAAGCCCTAGGATGACTATCCACGAGTTAACAAGTCCCTTCCCAAAAGGAAACCTATTCCTTCATTGAGAAGCAATCTTCTCTCTCCTAATTATCTTCTTGACAAACCATATTTATTGGATATTTAGGAATTTGAAAATCCTCTCTCTTATTCTCTTTATGCTTCTCTTCTAATCCATTAGCACGAAATTATACTTTTTTTTTTGGAAAACAGAAACATCAAGTGTTAGTAGGGAACAAGTTAGGAAACAATTGAATGTCTGAAAGATAAAAATGCAGCCCTTGAGGGGGACACACATGCCATTGTGTTACTGGGGATGGTTGTTTTAAGCAGAATTTAGCAAGCACATCGGTAAGTTTGTTTTGATTCCTTCTTAGGTGCACCACCTTCTGTATCCCTGCATGGTTCAAGCCTTCTCTGATCTTCATAGTAAGTGTGTGGTATTTGTCAGGAGGATCTTCCAGACGTGACACCCATTGAACAGCATTCCAGGAGTCTGAAATGATTAATCCTTCAACAAGAGTGTTAAGAGCATCAAGTTGTACTCCATGCAAGATAGCCTTCAGCTCGCCTTCCATGGCATCCGAACCAGGGCATAGAATTGTAGAGCCCGTCTTCTAGTGTCCCAGTGAGTTCCTAGCTATAGCACATATACAAGACATTTGTGTGTTACTTGAGATGGCAGCATCCACGTGAATAATGGTAGTAGAGGTCCGAATAGGTAGAGGCGGGCTGATTATGGTCCTTCCGGAACTGCTTGATTGGGTCAGAGCATAGGTTATAGATGAAGCTTCAGCAATACAGTTGACTTCCACCACTGTTGGTGGTATGCTTCTTTGCTCGAATATAAAAGAGTTGCGGTTCTTCCATATTCTCCAACAAGCTACTGCAAAGGTCGTTTGCCAATTCTGGAGACGGTGGAGTTCTTTGAGGTTATATTCCATCCATGAATGAATGCTGGTGCTCGAGAAGAAGAGCACCGCTTCCGTAGGTATTAGCTTGACCCATATCTGTTTAGAAGCCTCACAATCACATATGGCATGGAGGCAATCCTCATATGCATCATTACATCTGGAGCATGTGGGAACTTCGGTGAATTTCTTCATAGTTCTGAGAACATTAGTGGGCAGGAGGCAATGTAATAAAAGCCAAAGATGTGTTTTGATTCTGTGAGGTATTGGAATCGACCAGATGGTCTTAAAAAGAGGTTGTTCTTCTTCCTGCCAGCTACATACTACGGCATATGCTGAGCTGGTTGTGAAGATTCCATTGTGATCTGGCTTCCAGACTCGAGTGTCATCCCCGTATGACAGCTTGGGGGTAGGCATATGCAGAATGGAGTTAATAGTATCCGCGTTGAACCAGAAATTCAGAAAATCAATTTCCCACGTTTCATCTTCCTTCACTAGGTTGGCGACCTTGAGGTCGAGCAGGTCCTCTGGGATAGTTAAGTCAGTTTTGATAGAAGGTTGATGGCCTCTTCCAACCCATTCATCAGTCCAGGCCAGGGTATCCTCCCCCGAGATGGCGATCCTTCTGGAGTTGTTTAGGAGAGTGGGGGTGAGTCTTCTGATACTCCGCCAGAGATGGGAGCCGTTTGATCTTGGTTGTCTTCTGCTATGGTATTTACCCACCATGAGATCCACCCATGGGATGCTTTTTCAGAGAAGAAATGTCCACGCCATCTTCATAAGAAGGGATGTGTTGAAGTCCTTGGATCGCTTGATACCAAGACCTCCGAGCTGTTTTGGTTTAGTAGCTGTCTTCCAGGAAACCAGGTTTAGGCGCTTGTTACTACTGCCATTCCAAATAAAATTCCTGATCAATTTATCTATTTTGTCACAGGTAGTTGAGGGGATCTGGATCGATTGCATTACATAGCAAGCTTGTGATTGTAACACTGATCTTGCGAGGGTAATTCTTCCTGCCAAGGAGAGTAAGTTATGCTGCCATTGGTGTATCTGTTTATGGATTTTCTCGGTGAGGTTGAGGAAGAGTTCCTTGTTTTTTCTTCTGTGGATTATCGGAACCCCAAGATGACGGCCCAGATTTCTCGTTTCCTATATGCCTAAATTCCTGCATACTCCATTCCTCATATCCCTGGGTGTGTTGACGGAGAAGAAGATCGCCAATTTGTCGTGAGAGAGGGTGAGACCTGATGCTTCACTGAAACTTTTAAGGCAGGCTTTCATAATCGTAGCTTGTTGAAGAGAATCCTCCCCGAAGAGGATGATATCATCCGCAAAGCTAGCATGGGTTATGGGGATCTTTGCTTTAGAGATGAAGATAGGTTTCCACTTCCCAGTAGATACTTCGGATACTATGAGCTGACTGAAACGCTCTAGACAGAGGACGAAGATATATGGTGATAGGGGATCACCTTGTTTTACTCCACATGAAGGTTTAAAGGAACAAGTGGTATCACCATTCCATAGGACGGAAGATTCTCCTGAAGTGATGATCTCCATAATAATGTTGATGACGATTCTTGGTAGAGAGGTTCTTATGAGTGTATCGTGAATGAACTGCCAACTCAATTTATCAAAAGCTTTAACTAGGTCAAGCTTCATTGCTAGGGATCTCTTGGTGCATGTTTTTTACTCGATGGAGTGTATAACTTCTTGAACTAGGGCAGTATTATCGCTTATCCTTCTTCCGGGAATAAAAGCAGATTGATGGGGCGACACCCAGTCCTTGAGAAGGGGTCTGATCCTGGTTGCGAGCACCTTGGATAAAAGCTTTGTGCAAACATTATTCAGAGAGATAGGGCGGAATTGAGAGCAGACCTCTGGGGTAGTAGTCTTCGGAATGAGAATGATGAGCGAGTCTGTCGACTTGGGGGGCAACAGATTGCCCTGGAAAGGACCTTGGATGAAAGTACAGAGCTGATTTTTTAGATTTTTTCAGTTTGTTTGATAGAAAGCAGCGCCGACTCCGTCAGGGCCAGGGGCTTTGATTGGAGACATGGAAACTAGAGCTGAGTGGATTTCCTCTTCGTTAGGAATGGAAGCCAACTTAATTCCCTGGTCGGTGGTTAAGCGAATGTAGACACCCGGGAATGAGTAGCATTTCTGTCTTCTCAAGTTCTCATCAGCTTCCTTATATACGTTGGAGAAGAAGGACATGATTAGTTGCTTGATTGTTGCTGCATCAGTCATCCAGTCGCCATTGGAGTCCTTGAGACAAGTGATTTTGTTCCTTACTCTGCGAGCTTTGGTGAGAGAGTGGAAGAATCGGGTGTTGTTATCCCCAAGTTTGATCCATTCACATCTAGCTCGTTGTTGACTTTCAGCTTCCTCCCTTTTAAGGATGTCATCCAGTTTTGATTGCAGGGTAACCGTTTCTTGTGCAGTAGCGTGATTGAAGGAGATGGCAGGATTCATTTGGTTCCATTTGATTTTGTTTGATATTCGGTCCTTTTCAATCCTGTCGGATTTCCTGGTGGCAGTGTCCCATTTTCTTGCTTTAGCGAGGAAGCTGGAGTTGGCAGACATTAAGTCTTGGTCCTGGGGCCATGCACCAGTGAAGAAATCTTCGTAGCTCAGAGTAGAATACCAACGCGCAGAGGTGCGCATAATATGGTGTTTGTTTGGTGAATGATGGTCGATGCATGAAACCATTATTGGCGCATGGTCGGAATGATTTTTTTCAAGAACACTAACATCTTTGCTTGATGGACTATCAATCCAGGATCGATTGGCCAACGCCCTGTCAAGGCACTCGTGAAGGAGCCCACGTATGAAGGTGGTGCGGGCGCCTGAGGCCCTTAGATGATATAGGCCGCAGGTTAGGATAGCATCTTGGAAGTCCCGGCTGTTGGAAGAGTCGAAGGTGTTGCTGCCGAATTTCTCAGAAGGATGCATGACCACATTTAAATCGCCCATGGCAACCCATGGTTCCGTGATGGAATGGGATAAGGTACAGAGCTGGTTCCACAGTAGCTTCCTTCCCCCCTCGTTGTGCTTGCATACACGAAAGTGAATAAGGTTCCATTAACATTGCAGTGAACAAATTGCTGATGTGAGAAAATAATTTCAAGGTCGATGTTGTGCTTCCAGAGCACCCATATGCCTCCTGAATATCCAGTAGCCTCCACTCTATGCGAATGCGCAAAGCCAAGCTTCTTGATGATATTCAGTGCCCTTCTGCCGCTGCATCTGGTTTCTAGAAGACATAAGACAGAAATGTTGTATTTCATTGCCAAATTCTTAGCTGCGTTTTGGGTGTCCTTGTCGCAGGCCCCTTGAATGTTCCAGGAGATAATCTGCATTAATCAGTATGGGTGAGTGTTGATGTGCCCATCGTTCTGACTTCTTCTTCTAGGTCATGAATATGAGAGGTTTTACCCTGTTTCCTATTAGACAGGATGGGGCTGGAACTAGTGTGTAACACTTTTCTGTTCCTTAAGTGAATACCTACTGAGTTCCTGTGGGTGCTTCGATGGGGATGAGGGAGGGTATCCAAACCGGACGTGCCTCCCATGGAGAAGACTGTGGTGACAAAGGGGTGCGATTCCTGTTATCTGTCGGCGACAAGGGTATCTCCAGTTGGGTGTACTGCAGTGTGATGGATGTTTGCTTGCTCATGCACATGGTTTGTTTGCGGCGATTGTCTGAGTTCCTGTGAGGGCCCTTGCTGCTGTTCATTGACTGGTGTCGCTTTGTTCTGCCGTGAATTCCTCTTTCTTGTCTTCCAATCGATTCCGTTAACAATCCTTTCCGCCACATTGTCTACATTGATGACTTCCATTCCATCGTCTTCTTGAAGTTGGCTGTCCAAGCTCTAAAATCTATTGTTACTGTTTCTCGGTTCCTTCTGATTAGCTGCTTTGCTGGATCTTTGTTTACGTGGGATGGGGCGAGCATAAATGAAATCAGTGAACCCCTCGACAGGCGGCGGTAGAGGTTGCGTTGAGGTGTCTCTCGAAGGGTCAGATTTCTGGGCTTCGTTTTCTGCTGTGATTCTTTTAGAACAGTCTTTTTCCAAGTGTCCTGCCCTTCCGCAGAACATGCAGATATAAGGGATGTTCTCGTATTCAATTCGGTATATGTTCCCCTCAATCAGCACTTGCGTGGTGAGGGGTTTGGACATGTCCAACTCGACAGCGATCCTAGCGAAACGGCCGCGGCGCTGTGATAACGTATTAAGGTCAACCTTAATGGTTTTACCTATATGATCTCCAATTTCTGACAGGAGTATTTCCTTGTACAAGTGTATGGGGAGGTTGGGGATGCGAATCCATGCCACTAGATTCATGGATGAGGGAGACTCTGGAGAGAAATCTGGTTGCCAGCGTTGGACGGTGAGATAGGACCCAAAGATTATCCTCTTATTTTGTAGTAGAAAATACCTCTTTTTAACAATACCACAAAAATCATTAATTATGTATCACATTATCCTCTTATTTTGTATTATTCATATTTTCTCTTTCTTTTTCTCCATTCGGGCTCCTTAGACCACAAGAAAATGTAATATTTCGAAATCCTTTTTAGTGGATACTTATTATCCTTCTAGATAAATCTATATCCATTATTTCTCATTATTTTACTTATTTCTTTATTAAAATATCTCTTTTTGAGGATTTCTCTTTATCTCTCTTTTTATTTTCCTTATTGGAATTTCTTCTAACATTAGAAACCTTATGGATACGAAAATCCACCAAAGATGACTCAATCATACATGTTTCCACTTATTTCCCACATTTTATCATTGTTTCCAATTTCTTTCTTAATAAAGAAATATTTAATTGATCTTTCATTTTCTTGTTGCATTATCTTTGCAAATTTGGACTCCTTGGGAACCAAGGAACCCAAGAGGCATGAAATCCACCTTTGGATAATATTCCCTCGCCTTCTAGAGGTTTCTACATCTTTCTTTTCTCCACTTCTTATTTACTCATTTAATAATGGAGTTTCCTTTGTCTTTTCCTTATTATTGGGCCCAATAGCCAATAAAGCCCACAAAACAACCAACAAGGCTATTGTAAACGAAATCCTTTTATTCAAAACAAATCATATCATTATTTGTTCAAATATCTTTAATAGGAGAAATTACATTTCTCACCAAAAGAACCCAAAAATTGGGGTTGTAACAGTTCCCCTCCTTTTTTTCATGATTCCCACAATGGGTCTGGACTTCCTAACACAACAAGTGGTCATGCATGTCATTCAAAGGTGGACCAACTGGAAGGATGCCCTTGTTGACTTTAAAAGATGTGTTACAAGGAATCAATTGATTAGGCTACATAAACAAATAACTCATACTTAAGAAGAACCTGTTTTGGATCATAAAAAATGTGTGTAGAATATTTAGAAACCCTAGGAAGGGGTGGGGTGTGCACTTAGGGAGAAATCTTTTCTAGAACATAAAAAATGCACATGCAAGAAGAAATGTGTAATTACAAGAATGACAGTGAATGTAATACAAGGAGAGATTGTGCTGGATCCATGAGATGGGAAGTGTCCAAAAAGGTGAAAAACTTTACCTCATCAAGGTTGTTAGCGATTTTGAAGTTCATGTCTGACCGAGTCACCACTATTCTATAAATTGCTTTTCAAAAACAAAATGGGCAGTGATCCAGAATCATGCATTTATTTTGGAAACATGGTTGAAAATGGAGTCATCACCACATTAATAATGAAAAGGAGGAAAACAATAAAGGAGCTTTAGAGAGTGAATGGATAAGGTATACATGGAGGCATTAGTTTATGTATGGGGAAGGTGTTAGGCATCCTGATGTAGTTAGACTTGGTATTGCTAAAACATGAAAGATAAAAAGAGTTTTTCCATGTTGTAAACAATGGATAAATGAAAATATTCATACATAAAACATGCATGCATTTTTGTATCTCACAAAAAATAGTTAGTATATCAATAATATACAAGAGATAATCAATCCTAGGTTCCCATACCATTGACCACAATGGGATCAATATAATAGCATAGGTTAAAGGATATATATTCCGTCTAGATCTCATCTACCTTACATGTCATCATAGGAGATGGAGGAGGTCCATTTTCCTTCATCTTTTAACAAAATAGACTAAGAGCGCCAATGAAGTTGGTTACCTTCTTATCTCTAGTAGGGTCCTGACCTTAGTAGTTGTATTAGTGTTTGAGATTGAAGATGAATTTGAGGGCACCATGGAATCATGAATATTGTTCCCTAGGGTTTATAGGTTGTAATTTTTGTAAATGAAGATTGGTTGTTTGTTTTCAAGGAGATTGGGGTTGCATTGGCATTAGATTTTAGTTAAACTCTAATTTCCTCATTTATGTCATGGAATTAGGGTGGGGTCCTGATGTGCACAAATCATATCATCTTTTGGATCATGTTTGGTTGCATATTCATGTTGTTTTGACTCAATTATCACTCTCATTCATGCTAGATTCTATATTTTTATCTATTCTTACTTGTCTCATGGTTTGGATTGTAGGTACTATATTTTGCAATGAAATGATGAGGAATATATCATATTATCTCTTATTGGATCACTCCTCAAGTATCTACATATTTTGGGGTTTGAAACTACGCAAATACTACTTTTTACGGCATGTAATTTGGACCTACACGCTGAAAGTTATGATCAGAATACACAACAGCCCAGAACAGCCAAGTGCACGCCGTGCACCAAAAGTGCACGCCGTGCACCTGGAGCATCAAGCAGACTGAAAGTTTCTGGAAAGTTGCACGGTGTGCACCTGGGAGCTAAAAGTTTCTGGAAAGTTGCACGACGTGCATTTCTTCAGTGCACGTTGTGCACCGGGGAGCTAAAGGTTTCTGGAAAGTTGCACGGTATGCATTTCTTCAGCACACATCGTGCATAATGCATTCTGGAGCAAATTGAAAGTTTCTTCAGCACACGTCGTGCACAATGCATTTCTTCAGCACACGGCGTGCACTTTTGGTGCACGGCGTGCACCTGGCAGTTTCAGCATTTTGAAAAATACGAATTTTTGTTTAAAACGAAGTGGGAACTTAATGGGCGGTTAGGCCCCATAATTTGCGGAAGTTCTCTCATCCTAGAGCAAGCCTAGAGCATAGGAGGGCGATTTTGAGGGGAAGGAGGTGGTTTCTTGCGAAAGAAACCCCATTCTTCCTCTCTTCTTCTCCAAGCTTCTTCTCTAAGGTGCATCAGAGCTTCTTCACTCCACAAAGCTTCTCGGGAGGGAAGTTTGTCTGGTTTGGAGCAGCTGTAGAAGTGGGATTTTATCCTCAAGTCGGAATTCTACCTTCCTTTGGTTACACCTTGGGATTGCTTAGCTTTTCCTTCTCTAAACCATGTTTAACTCTGAATTTTCTACACATTTTCTACTGTACATCATTATGGATGAGTAGACTCTTTTTCTTGGGAATGGGAGAGTAACTCCCATGTCATAGCTTGTATGAACTTATGAATTTTGTACTAAATATTAGTTTCTTGCATATTCCAAGAGTTGTTTCAGATCTGAAATGCTTGCATATTCAGCCACAACAACCACAAGTAAACTATGATGGCCAATCACACAAACAAGCATTTCAGATCTGAAACAACTCTTGGAATATGCAAGAAACTAATATTTAGTACAAAATTCATAAGTTCATACAAGCTATGACATGGGAGTTACTCTCCCATGCCCAAGAAAAAGAGTCTACTCATCCATAATGATGTACAGTAGAAAATGTGTAGAAATTTCAGAGTTAAACATGGTTTAGAGAAGGAAAAGCTAAGCAATCCCAAGGTGTAACCAAAGGAAGGTAGAATTCCGACTTGAGGATAAAATCCCACATCAATGCAAACATGTTTAAATTCATAGTTTAATATAAGCTATGATGTGATAGTGAAATCCCAAGTCTAAGATCCTTCCAAATCTGAATCTTAACCTTTCTTAAGTGATAATTTACTGCTTTATTTTAAATATATAATTTAGTTGTTCTAATCCAATCATCTTGTGTACAACGATCTAGATTATTGAAAATCATCTTGTGCTTAAGTGATAATTTACTCCTGCGCCTAACTAACCAACGCTCCTTGTGTTCGACCTCGACTACAACTACTCTCGTATACTTGCGGGATATAGCTAGTTGAGTAAAAGATCATTCTTAATGATTGAAACTCGTTAGTGTAAACAACCAACAAGTTTTTGGCGCCATTGCCGGGGAGCATCGGTATTCCTGTTAGAGTAAGAGTTGTTGATAAGAAAATGAGACTAGATCACAACCTTCATATCGACCATCATATCCATAAATCATAATTCATAATGATCATCATAATTTGTTGCATCTTCCACGTTTGTTTTTGTATCTCACTCACCTTGTTTATTTGCAGGAGCATATGGGGTGTTCATAAAAAGATCCTTGAACCGTGCATATCTCTACATTCAGAAAATGAACACATCATTTTCAGCCCTCATGGAGCAAGAAGGAGTGAAACCCAAACATGTATGGAGGAATTACAACCCACACAACCATCATCCATGTCACCATCATATGCCCCACCCTCATCCACACATCCTTCATCCACACCTACATCAATCACACCTAATTCACTGCCATCATGTATACCACCAACACCCATGCCACATTCTTCCACACCCTCATATTCACCACCTTCATCCATACCACATACACCACCACCATGTACGCCACATCCACCTAATCCTCCGGATCCACATGAAGAACTAATCAAGGAGGATGACCTTCCTATTAAGGACTACTTTGGTACATTTGCAATGCACATGAGTGGGCCTATTAATATTTCAGAATTTGAGGCATAGGAGTTTTCTATCATCCCATCCATCATACAATTGCTACAGCTGAATGCATTTGGAGGGACACCAATTGAGGATCCAAACCTCCACATTGCTGAATTTTTGTAGTTGCTAAGCACCATAAAGATATATGGTGTTCCTACTGATGGGATACACCTAATTCTTTTTCCATTCTCTCTTAAAGATAGAGCCAAGGCATGGCTCTATATTTTGCCAAAGAAGTCAATCAGCACTTGGGAGGAGCTTCTAAAGGTCTTTTTGGCAAGATATTTTCCACCTAGCAAAACTTTGCAGCTAAGGAGTCAACTCATCAATTATTCTCAAAGGGATGGAGAGACCTTGTATGATACATGGGAGAGGTTCAAAGATCTTCAACATATTTGTCCACATCATGGTCTAAGAAATTGACTTCTATTGCAATCTTTCTATAATGGTTTGTGCTACAATACAAGGATGTCTATTGATGCAGCTGCAAATGGAACTCTAATGAACAAATCTTATAGAGAAGCCTATGCTATTATTGAAGATATGGCAGCAAATCATTGCCAATGGAGTCCGGCTACAAGCTAATACCCATCCTTTTCACATACTACTTCCATAAAGCAAAGGGAAGATCACACGGTTGGTGCTATACACATAATTGCAGCAAAGATAGACACTTTATCACAAATGTTTGATAAGCTAAGCACACAACCATTTCAAGAAGCCAATATTATTTGTGATTCATGTGGGTTGCTTGGACACTCATCTTCTACATGTTATGCTTCTTCTATTTATTCTCCAATGGGCTACACTCCACCGGACTTCTACATCAATGCAAACCCAAATTTCATTCAGCCACAACAACCACAAGTAACTTCTAGATTAGAGTCCATGCTTTCAACATTTATTTCAACTCAAATGCAGCAAAATGAGGAGTTCCATCAACAAAGAAAATCAATGAAGGGTGCCATTTTCCAACTCTCTTCTAAGGTGGACGATATTACCACTCATGCACACATCTTAGAGAAACAAATTACCCAACAAACTCTTTTTAGCAAAGAAGCATTTCCACCTTTCTTTCCTAGTCCACCGGAGATGAATGCTACATATTTCAGACCAGTGACATTGAAGAATGGAGTTGTTATAGAGGTATATCCTTCAAAGTATGATGATGTTGATACCCATGATGATTATGAAGTTGCAACTAAAGGGGAGAAAGCTACAACACATGCTCTACATGTTGATTCTTCAAGCAAGCCACATGTCCTTCCTCCTCACGTTCTAGATGACACATTGCTTTATAATGAGAACAATCTTCCCAACTCATATTTTGATGATGCTTCAAAGAAGAATGAAAATACAAATAGTATTGGAATACAAAAGACTATTCTTGTTGCAGCTCATAGGTGTTTTTTCTTGCCCCAAATCAAGAACATATTTGCAAGGAGGCATCAATCTTTAGCACAACAATTTCCAGCTGCAAATCAGAGCACCGGTCCTCCATGGACTTTGATGTTTCCATCATGATGAGGTACCCGATTGCAACCTTTTTAGTTTGATTTATGCAGTGAGGACACTGCAGATTTCAAGCTTAGGAGGGCGCAACCGGATGGTAACCTAGTTCTTTTAGCTTTTCCTTTTCATGTTATTTGCTTCTTATCATTTGCTTTTGTTTTGTGTTCACATTTCAGTCTTTTGTTTTCAATTCTTCTCTTCTTGTGGAAAATCTAGTATGATATGAGGTTTATCTTTTATATGTGGATAGAACTCCTATGCTTAACTGATTGTCCTCTTTTGATGAGAAATATCATTTGGAGAAATTGTAAAAGGCATGCATTAATCAAATGAAACATTTTGGCCATCAATATGTGCTTAACTCTAGTTTATGCTTCTAGCCTGAACATTCATCTTTCACATCCTTGATTTCTTAAAACATGTAATGGTTTCAATTTTTGTGAGTAAATAAAAATTACAACATCATTTGGAATACAGGATGCCCTTGCCAAGCTCTTAGTGCATTTTCAACCACTCTTTCAATGAAAAATTTTCACAACAAATGAATGAAATCTAGCTAATGTTGCAATTTATTTGACTCTCCTATGTTTTAGAAAAATTAAAATTTCTTTTGACTTATCTCATCTTTATACCCCATAAAAGATGGCTAAACTGCCCACATATCATGCTAGCCTAGTGTAAGTCCGATTTGGCCACGATGGTTAGGTGGTATGTCTGAAAAGAGGGTAAAATACCCCAACCGACATTCCACGTGTGCATAAGCCTACTTTAGCAGCCGAGTGTCGGAATCCATAATCCATTGTCATATCTTTTTTTGGAAAGGAGAGTGCAACTAAAATTGTTAATTTTAACTAAGATTTCATCTTTTGTATCCTTAATAGTTGAGAGTTTGAGTTGCACATCCACTAATTGCTTAGCTTGGTCATCCAAATTCTACTTAGTGTTGTTTAATTGATCGATTCATTTAATTGTGACCACCCCTGCTGAACTAAAAATCTCCATCTTGGGTGTTTAAGTTGAATTGATGGCTATGAGCATAAACATGTTGATCATAGTTGGTTTGGTCTTATACACATCTTTCATTTCATTTGATCTATTCATGAACTTGAAAATTCTTCATTTATGTTTCTATGCTCTTTTTGCTTGAGGACAAGAAATGGTTTAAGCTTAGGGGGATTTGATGTGCACAAATCATATCATCTTTTGGATCATGTTTGGTTGCATATTCATGTTGTTTTGACTCAATTATCACTCTCATTCATGCTAGATTCTATATTTTTAGCTATTCTTACTTGTCTCATGGTTTGGATTATAGGTACTATATTTTGCAATGAAATGATGAGGAATATATCATATTATCTCTTACTGGATCACTGCTCAAGTATCTACATGTTTTGGGGTTCGAAACTACGCAAATACCACTTTTTACGGTATGTAATTCGGACCTACACGCTGAAAGTTATGATCAGAATACACAACAGCCCAGAACAGCCAAGTGCACGTCGTGCACCAAAAATGCATGTCGTGCACCGAAAGTACACATCGTGCACCTGGAGCATCGAGCAGACTGAAAGTTTCTTGAAAGTTGCACGGCGTGCACGCAATTGCATGGCGTGCACCTGGGAGTTAAAAGTTTCTAGAAAGTTGCACGGCGTGCACGCAATTGCATGGCGTGCACCTGGGAGTTAAAAGTTTCTAGAAAGTTGCACGACGTGCATTTCTTCAGTGCACACTATGCACCTGGGAGCTAAAGGTTTCTAGAAAGTTGCATGGCGTGCATTTCTTCAGCACACGCCGTGCACAATGCATTATGGAGCAAATTGAAAGTTTCTGGAAAGTTGCATGGCGTGCACTTTTGGTGCACGGCGTGCACCTGGCAGTTTCAGCATTTTGAAAAATACGAGTTTTTGTTTAAAATGAAGTGGGAACTTAATGGGCGGTTATGCCCCATAATTTGCGGAAGTTCTCTCATCCTAGAGCAAGCCTAGAGCATAGGAGGGTGATTTTTAGGGGAAAGGAGGTGGTTTCTTGCCAAAGAAACCCCATTCTTCCTCTCTTCTTCTCCAAGCTTCTTCTCCAAGGTGCAACAGAGCTTCTTCACTCCACAAAGCTTCTCGGGAGGGAAGTTTGTCCGGTTTGGAGCAGCTGTAGAAGTGGGATTTCATCCTCAAGTCGGAATTCTACCTTCCTTTGCTTACACCTTGGGATTGCTTAGCTTTTCCTTCTCTAAACCATGTTTAACTCTGAAATTTCTACACATTTTCTACTGTACATCATTATGGACGAGTAGACTCTTTTTCTTGGGCATGGGAGAGTAACTCCCATGGCATAGCTTGTATGAATTTATGAATTTCGTACTGAATGTTAGTTTCTTGCATATTCCAAGAGTTGTTTCAGATCTAAAATGCTTGTTTGTGTGATTGGCCATCATACTTGCATGTTTTATACTTTCTTTCATAATCTGAGAAGATGTGTTTGAGAGTATGGAGTTACTCTTTTGGCAACTTGTCCTTGACCGTGAGAGTGGCTGGGATTATGTTGAGGAGCAAGGTTTGTGATTTGAAATGAAATACATACACGAGAGTGATGCATGGAGTTAAAATCGTCATCACTTCATCGGGAGGTGAGTGATGACTACAAACCTCCTTTGCAAGTTAATTAACATGTTTAAATTCATATTTTAATATAAGCTATGATGTGATAGTGAAATCCCTATTCTAAGATCCTTCCAAATCTGAATCTTAACCTTTCTTAAGTGATAATTTACTGCTTTATTTTAAATATATAATTTAGTTGTTCTAATCCAATCATCTTGTGTACAACGATCTAGATTATTGAAAATCATAACTCTTGCGCCTAACTAACCAACGCTCCTTGTGTTCGACCTCGACTACAACTACTCTCGTATACTTGCGGGATATAGCTAGTTGAGTAAAAGATCATTCTTAATGACTGAAACTCGTTAGTGTAAACAACCAACAGGTCCCACCGCAAGCATGCCTTATTTCTTGAGGATTCTAAAAAGATCACCTAATTTACTTGCCCACAATGTCATTTTAGGTAGAGGGATATGGGGAAAGAACTTAGAGGGCACCCCCTTTCTAGTCCACAATAATGTTTTCATAAGTTCGAGGTTTATGAAAATCATTTTCTAATGGAGTTCAATACTTTGTTTTGGGGTGTGTGCGTATGGTGCATGCGAACTATCTCCTGTATTCATGAAATCACATTTAGGCTGATGTGGCAAATGAATTTGGGTACAAAAAGGATAGCGAAGTGGACACGAGGTCAATGTGCATCCACCTAGTTTTAAATGTTAGTAGTGTGAGTCTGGTGGCTTGTTTAAGAGATTTGGGTTGGTTTAGTATAGAAATGTCATGTAGTCATCTGGTTAGGGGCCTAGTGATGACGTATAATCAAAGTAGCCTATAAATGAACATTAATTGATTGGATATCCATTCCATTAAGATACCTTCTCATTATAGGAGTTGTTGTTTGAATTTTACATTTGTAACCTCTAGTCATGAGAGAGATCATGATCATTCTTAATCAATTCATTTGGTGACTACCAATTATGAATGTTGAACCATATTTAATAATGTATTATGTATCAATATAGAAGACTCATGGTATGTTGGATTTGTTGAACACATAATAGGAGCATTTGATTGTGTCTTGACATCCCTCAGGATACAACTCCTCACTAACATGACATGTTCATATTTCTTATTCTAACTCCAATGCAACCTTTAGTGTTACAACCACATTTTAGCATCCTGAAGTTACATTCATAGTTTATTTCTAAATTATATATATATATATTTTTATATTTTTAATATTTACTCATTCTTTGATTTGATTTATTTCATTTAATTAAAATCAATCACGAGATGCAACACATTCAACACTTCAATCTAGCAAAAAAATAGTGTCAACACATTTAAACTATAGAAAATAACAAAAAAGTAACATTTGGATACTTGAAAACTATATGATGCATATGGTCATCATAAAATTATAAAAAAATGAAGATATTTGATGTATATAAAGTGAGTTAGAGATTATCTTCACACTCCTAATGCTTTCTTAAAAACGCTAACCTCTATGTCCCTAGTGGTTTCTTGAAGGATCAATGGAACTTGAACACACAACTTTTGAAAAGTTGGGGTAGATTTTTTTTTCTTCTGATTATTCTTGTAACCCTCTTAGACTACCCAATGGGAACCTTTTTGTGTCCACTATAGAATAAAATGCATACTATGATTGAAAAAGAAGTTAATATTTTTAAAGTTGTGTTAGGTACATGGTGAATCATGGTAGTAGAATGGGGGGAAATTACAAGTAATGTATGGTTAACATGGTAGCATAGAAGTAGAATTTTGCATAGGTAACCTGTAAAATATTAAAATACATCTTACCCATAAAAACAAAACGAATGATGTGAAAACATTTAAGTAGATAAAATTAATTATCAACTAACAGTTTTCCAATAGGTGAAGAAAATTTGTCATAAATATTTGTTGTCTTTATTCATTAACCCATTTCCCTTCGAGATATTTCTGGCAATATTTCATTCCCAATAAGAATTCTTTTTCTTCTATGTATCAACTATTCTCTTTCTTACTCTATTTTGAGTACCTTTCTTTTACAAATATTTCCATGCCTTCTGTTAAGTTAATTTCTTACACTTTACAAATTTGCTTGAAGTTAAGGAACTTTCAGCTTACTTCAAATAAAATTTGTTTCAATAATTTATTTTTCTTTATTCATATGTTTATGTTAAAGTAAGGGATTTCCCTAACAATAATTTTTCTTTTAAAACTTTGCTACTCCCGATGCAATTAAACAATTCCCTAGAAGAAATCATATTTTCATCCCAATTAATATTTGCATACTAAATAATTAGTTTCATCCAAGTGATAATTTCATACCACTAATTTATTTATAGCAAACAAAAGTTGTCTCCAAATTTGCTCTAATATGCTAAGTAGTGACATCTTCGTATGTAACCACATTGTTTTGTTGTTTATGTCCAAATGAATTCTTAATATGTATATCTACCAAGTTTATCAGTAAAGAATACAATCAAATAGATTAATTTCATTAAAAGAACCTCGCCTATCCTTATCCCAATATAAAAACAATATTTTTTTTAATATTTCCTCCTCTTTATACCTTTCCCCACACAAAAATATTAAAACAATGCTTGTAAGTCATTTCTTATACTCCTTCCCTTTCTAGTTTATCCTTCCCGTCCTAGTTTCTCACTATCAAACACAGCCTTAGAAGAGTGGAAGTCAAATCACTGAAAGAAAGAAAAATCAGATGACAGTCTATGAAACCATTGACGATGGACGGAAACGGTTGATGAACACTATTAGTATCATGTCTCTCCAAAAAGACCTCATTTTTAAATTTGGCGAGAACTACGTTTTTTAATTGTAAAAAAAAACAGTCAGGGCATATGGGGAAATTATATGTAGAAGAATCACGGTGACTAATTTTCATTCTAATTTTGACTGTGCGCCAATATATGCGGTTTTGATTCTACTCAACAATGTACATGCATTGATCCCCTACCAAAAATCACCGCGCCCCGACTTTATTATTTTTAGTAGTTTTATAATTAGTTGCCAAACATTTTTTTAGAGGTGGACGGGAAACCCTATGATTGGGACTCCCCGTTGCTATCACTAACTAATCAAATCAAGATTTACAAACGAACTGCAAGTTCAAAGGGAAATGACTCGATAAGGAAAATCTAGCTGCATGACCCCGACGAGCCAAGTTGGCCACCTCGTGGGCTACTCTATTACATCTACGATCAACATGACTCAAACTACAGAAGGAAAAAAATTGCTTCAACTCTTTGACATCTTCCGCAATGGCTCCAACATAGTCCCGACGTGCCTTCTTGGTTGTGCAAGCGTGGACGACCTCCATAGAATCCGTCTCCACTTCAATGACATCGTATCCTTTTGTGATAGCCCATTGCAGCACTGCTCTTACCACTAGTAACTCCAATATAGAGACACCCGTCCCTGGGCTGACCTTCTCCCCCGCAACCTCCACTAAACTGCCTGCATCGTCCCTAATAGCCCAACCTATCCCCGCCCCTCCATCCTCCCCGACATACCCATCCACGTTGATCTTCAACCTACCTTGTATTGGCTTCCTCCATCCACTCTGCCCCCCCCCCCCGTCAGTACCCCCCGCATCACCTCCCCCCTCACATCCCTGCTGTCCGCTAACACCCGTGCCGTTGCAGTTCACGACAACGCTGCCTTCTGTTGGGTTTTAGTGGAGACAGAGAAGGCAGCGGAAACAAAAAATTTCTCCCCAAACCCATACCGAGGAAACACGTCAACGTCTATATATTAGGAAAGGATGGTTTGTGGAATCATACCTTGTCCCGAGGCTTGCTCGGCGACAATACCTCACGCAATGCACGCTCTTCAACTCCGGTCTTCGACGGCGTCTGTGCAGCTCCTGGTCGCACCGGGACTGACAACTCCTACTCGAACCGGACTGTCGGATGACAGTTGTCCTGCTAAGTGGCAGTGTCCTCCCGCCTCTGTAGTAGTCCACACGGACCACCTGGAACTCCACACTCCTTGTCCCACAAGGAAGTGGAAGGAGTCGCACCCTCCTGTTGACGTACTAGTCGCCAACACGCTCTCCTGCCTCCTGTTGCAACTGCAGTTGTCCTTCCCTTGCCGCACCTCCCTTTTTGCGGGAAGCACTTGCTCGGGCTCTCTCTCGGTTACCAAAACCAGAGAGGACGACAACTTGCAGAGCAACTGGTTGCACTGAGTTGTGTTTTGAGAAGCCCCCAATACCCCTATATATATAGGAGGGTCATGGGACAGGGTTCTCTATCCCGGGCAATACGGGACTAAACGCAGGAGTAGAAGGGTTCGGAATTTTCTACAAAAAGCAACCACCTCGCAACCTGAACCGATCGGTTCACAAGTGAACCGATCGGTTGGGGACCTGAACCGGTCGGTTGGAGCACCAATCGATCGGTTGGGACCCATGAGCTGATCGGTTCACTTCTGAACCGGTTGGTTCGTGGTCCTGTTTGGTTCCCGATTGACTTTCCTTGTTTCTTTCCCAATTGGTATCGAATACCAATATTATTCCCAATCAAATTGGGCAATTTGAAACCAAAGGAAAATTCTTGCCGACATGACTTTCCCAACAAGTCGGTTGCACCAGTTGAGCCGATCGGTTCAACTCTTGAACCGATCATTTCAACCTGGCTTGAGCCGATCGGTTGGACACTCCAGCCGACCGGTTCAGCAACCTTAGCCGACCGGTTCAACACTTGAACCGATCGGTTGGGAGTCCATGATGGGCAGAATCAGTCAATTGCGATTTCAATCAATCTGATACTCCAATCAATGCATCCAACACCTTGAACCATACGATATTGAGCCATCGAATGATTGAGTGTTTAATTGAACTACTAAACTCCTTTAGTAATCAATCTAAACATTGCTTGTGGACAAAACTCCTCTTCCAGGTTAAATCCTATGTGTGTGACCCTATAGGTCCATTTCACGTTGGCAGTGAAAGTCCATAACACTTATGACTTCACAAGCAAAGAGCGGTGCCTGGTCACACATCAGTGCTACCCAAGTGAAAGTAGAAAGTTGGAGAACAACTTTCATCCTACAATCTGTGAATGGTGTTACAGTGAATGTATAATTCCTTTGTCACTGATATCCCGAATGAACTCGAGGCATGGAACAGTCATCCTGTCAACGTTCATTCACTTCCTTGATCTCAGAGTAGACTAGAAGAGATATGTATGACATCAGTATCACATACTGATTCACACATGCGTGCACGCCTTTCTCAATCCTACTCATCAAGTGGCCATGGATATCAAACTCCCTCAGGAGGGACAAATCCCATATCTATCACTCAACCCTCAAAAGCCCCATGTGTCAAAGCCACCCAATCATCACCTTTATAACAACCCATGTTTCAGGACTGCGTTTGATGATGTCAAAGTGTGCCCAATGACATGTGTTGAGTGCAGTGATTTTAGGTCTAAGAATCACACTCACCACCATCACTGTGAGTACTAACTGTGACTACCATCTCATGGTTCCATGTGTCAAACTCACGGTGGGTCTGTCTGGTACACTTGTTCTCTAACAAGTACCTATGTGTTTGGTTTGATATCTCTATATCATGACTAATGAGATTCTGTCATCAACCAACACCACAATCTAGTCTTGTGTGTCATTGTTGTCTATCTACCTTCCACAATGACATCCGACTATGGACATAACAAGAATGTACAAACTCTTAGCATCCGTATGATCTCATCATTCAAGTCCTCAACCTAAAAGCATATGTCATTGAGTACTGTCATTCTCTAGACATTCAATCTGTTCTATCACTATCTCATATGACTGAACTAGAAAGAATTGGAAGCTTGCCTTTGATGTTTATCAAATCAATCTTAATGTATCCCACCAATCATCACATGATTGGCTCTCAGGGCATACATACCAATACCTTCACCCCCCAACGCCACACTGTCATTGTTCTCGCCCAACGCTGCACTAGCGTTACCGCTCCCCGCATTCCCTCTCCCCACGTTGCTGCCTCTCACCCGCAACGTATCTCCGTTGCATATGATACACACTGTTGCATTGACACGGTCTTCCGTCCTGCTTTCCCTCTTACCCCCACCTTCCATGCTTCCCCGCCTGACGTCTCCTTGCCCATCAGGGTGTTCTACATCTGCCTCTATCCCATCCTCCTGCCCATCAGCAATACCACTACGGACGCCATGCACGGTTGCCTCTCGGTCTGCCTCGCGCCCCGACCGCGCGCAACAACTACCCCCATGACGCACCGTCGTCATTGCAACACGTAAAAGATAGATGCTGCATACGGCGCTGTTTTGGAATATCCGGCTGCAACGAACTCTCCATGCAGTCCACATGCCCGCTACTATCTGCTCAGTCTCGCTTAATGGCCTCCCCTCTAATGCTGCCTTCATGGATGATATGATGTCTGCGTCGCTAATGTCGCTCACCCATCTTTGCACCTCTCTTGTCGTCTGTTCCCACACCTCCACCGTGCTAGGACAACGGAAGAGCATATGAGGAATCGTTTCCTTCTCAACCCCACACAGTGTACATGTGCCATCTTCCACACAATGTCTATCAAAGAGGCGCCCCCTCGTCGCAAGACTGCCCGTGCTTTCCCTCCACAAAAAGTGAGCTGTTTTGGGTCTCCACCCGCCATGCCAAATATGTTTCCATAGTGAATCCCCATGCTGTTGTGCAAAAGTCCTTTCTTCCTCTTTCCCCAGCAGCCCCAACCAATAGGCTGATCTAACTGTGAATCCCCCATCCCTTGAAGACCACCACATCAGTGTATCCGCAGTATTCCTCATGCTCCTAGGAATAGCACAAATTCTTCTCGCATAGCTCTCTGGAAAACATTCATTGATTCTTTCTTCATCCCAACGGGTGCCGTCATCTGTCATGAGATCTCGGACAGTGTTATAATCAGGTCCATTCTCCCTTCTGAACCGTACAAGAGCTTCCCCCTCTCCTGGCAGACACCTATCTTCCCATATGTTTACCGTCATACCATCCCCCACTCTCCACTGCATACCTTCCTTTAGAAGCGCTTTTGCACCCCATAACTTCCTCCATGTGAAACTAGGATTGTGTCCCCTTCTCGCTTCCCATATAGATGTTCTAGGAAAATATCGGGCTTTTAGAACTCTAGTCACAAGGGATTCTGGGTTGTTCGCTATCCTCCATAGCTGCCTCGCCAGGAGAGCTTGGTTGAAGGTATAGAAGTCCCTAAAACCAAGACCCCCCTGTCTCTTTGGCCTGCACATGTTTTCCCAGCTCCTCCATGATATTTTCCTCTCTTTATCTTTTGCTCCCCACCAGAATATAGTGACCATCCTTTGGATCTCCGTTATGGTACCCGCCGGCAACTAAAACAAGCTCATAACATAAGTGGGTATTGCTTGGGCCACCGCTTTGATGAGTACTTCCTTTCCTGCTTTTGATAAGAGCTTCTCCGTCCATCCCTGCAGCTTCCTCCAAATCCTATCTTTAATGTAGCTGAACACCTGCTTTTTTTATCTTCCCACGGCTGTTGGGAGTCCCAAGTAACTGGCATGTCTGTCCACCACTCTCACTCCTAGGAGTTGCCTCAACTCTTCCTGTCTGTCTGCCGCTATCCCTTTGCTGAAAACGACCTCCGTCTTTGAGAAATTTATCTTTTGTCCCAATGCCTGTTCGTATTGGTTGATGATCTCAGCTATCTTTAGACATTCAGCGGTGGTAGCTCGAGCAAAGAGTATGCTATCATCTGCGAAAAATAGGTGTGAGATAGGGGGTGCCCCCCTACTTGGCTTGATGCCATGCGGGAGGTTGTCGCAGGTTGCACAAGAAATCAAAGACGAAAAAGCTTCCGCGCATAAAATGAAAAGGTATGGAGAAAGAGGGTCACCCTGGTGGAGTCCGCGTGAAGGCGTTGTGCTTTGGGTCTTGTCTCCATTGAAGGTGAATGTGTGATTAACGGAACTTATGCATTCTTGGACCTTGATCCTCCATTTCTGCCCAAACCCCAACCTCTCCAAAATAACATCATGAAACTCCCACTCTACTCTGTCATATGCTATTGACATGTCCAACTTCAAAGCTAGGCTGCCTTTTTTCCTCCCCTTATCTCTCTTCATGGAATGGAACACTTCATAGGCGATGAGGGCGTTGTCTGTGATCATTCTACCTTGTACGAAAGCACTCTGATTCTCTGAGACAATGCTGTTCATAAGCGGCTTCAGCCTGTTCGCAATAACTTTGGATGTTATCTTGTAAATCACATTGCATAGACTAATAGGCCTGAACTCCCCTATATTCTTGGGTGTATCAATTTTTGGAATAAGCACCACTAGAGTGTCATTTACCTCCCCTATACTCCTTTCCTCTTTCCACCACCCTTTGATGTAGCTCGACACGTCCTTCCCAACAATACTCCAATAATTTTGGTAAAACATTGCCTTCATGCCGTCAGGACCCGGTGCCTTATTTGGGTGCATCTGTTGTAACACTGCCCATATTTCCTCATCCGTAATGTCCCTTTCCAGCTCATCCCTTTGGGTTTCCGATATCATTCTCCGCAGCCCCCTAATAGCCTCCTCAAAACCATTGGGATTGCTAGATTGGAAAAGCTGTGCAAAATGTCTCATGATGATTGCTTTGATGTCCTCCTCTTGTGATCTCATGACCCCACTCTCGTCCTATAAGCATTCAATCCTGTTCCTCCGCCTTCTATTTGAGACTTTTTGATGGAAGTATGTCGTGTTCCGGTCTCCTTCTTTTAGTTCCTTCACTCGTGCCCGGGCTGCCCAATACTCCTCATTCTTTTGTAGCCAGTACTGGAGTTCTTTTGATTTTTCCTCTGCTCTGTCTAGATTTATTTGTTCCGGTGGCAATGCTTGCAACGCCTTTAGTTCATTTTCCAGTTCCTTGACCTTCCTTCTTATTTCCCCAAACTTCTCGGTTGCCCATGCTCTTAGGCCCTCCTTACATCTATGCAACTTTGTAGTCAACTCGCTTCCTTCCTCCGCTTCCCAAGCCTCTTTGATGATAGTACCACAGCTTTCCTCCCCCACCCACATTGGTTCGAACATGAAGTGCCCTTTCCTCTTCCTTTTGATGTCTCTCCTATCCGCCTTTAGAATAATGGGTGCATGGTCCGATTCGTATATGGGTAGATGAAAAACTCTGCAGTATGTGAAAATGTTCCTCCATTTAAGCTCGGGCAGAAATCTATCAAGTCTCTCTTGTACAAGAGTTCTTTCAGCTAGTCCCCTTTTCCATGTGAAAGTATTTCCTTCATACCCAACATCCATCATCTCGCAGTCATCTATCACATCACGAAAATTCTGCATGAATTTTTCCTCCCTCGGCGGTCCTCCTTTCTTCTCAGAATTGGACGTGATCTCATTGAAGTCCCCAAAGAATATGACTGGTTCATCTGCCTCTTCTTTCCTCTTTCTCATCAGATCCCATGTCTTGTATTTTTTCGCCTGATCCACCCATCCATAGATACCCACTGCTCTCCATACTATCTCACTGTTGGTTTCTTTAACCCGCACTGTCACATGCCTTTGTGAATAGTTGACCACCTCCACATCCGCATCCTTCCACCAAAAACCCATCCCACCTGCTCGCCCCTCACTAGATATACACAAACCCTCCTTGTAACCGCAGCTCCTCTTCACATCTTCCAATTTCCTATCTGCAATCATAGTTTCCATCAGGAAAACTATATTTGGGCGTTCTCTCCAAACCCAAGCTCGGAGAGCCTTGCACGTGTCAGGGTCGCCCAACCCCTGACAATTCCAGCTGAGGATTTTCATTCTCCTTTGCGGGATTGGGCTCCGCCAATCTCCACTACTTGAGCCATGGTGGCTCCAGTGTTGTCCTTCTCCTCTCCATTGAACCCCCTGTATCTTTTTCCACCTACAATATTCATAGGTAGATCATCCAGGTCCATGTCGCATGCCTCTCCCTCCCTCCCCCTCTTCCCTGTTGATTGTTCCCACACCACCTCCTCTTCCGGGATTCCCAACCTCGCCCCCCTACTCATTTTGTAGACCCATAGATGATGCTTCTTCTTCCCTTTAGTCTGTTTTGTCTCGTGCCTCGTTCTCGTACCTGCTTCTTTCCTCCTCTGTGCTCTTGTTACAATTCTTTTTGGGCCACCTGCCGTGCCTATGGTGCAATCGTCTCTATTGGTAGATTCCAGTCCCTTGAAATTTCTCTGTTCCTGTATTGCCTCCCTACATCTTGCTGCCGTTGTTGTCCCCTCGACAAGTCTGAACTCTACTTGTTTCCCCTCCTTTAGTTGACATGGTTGTGGGATGTGCACCTCACCTCCTACCTCAGTGTTTTTCATGCCGTTATCACCTTCTGCTGGCCCATCTGACTCCCCCGACACTATTACTGGTGCTTCCTCATCCAGGTGTATCCCAGCTTTAAGCCCTACAAGTTCCTCCTTCGTGTATCGCACCGTCACTGTCTCCTTCAGTTTCCCCGTCTCCGTTACGCCGACGCCCTGACGACACATTGTCCCAGCGTCAGCTTTCGTTGTTGGAGGCACCTCGTCCAGATCTCTCTCTGCCGACGACGCCCTTTCCATCCCCTTATCCCACTGGTTTCCCCGCTGTCCACCCGATGCCCCGTCAATCCTCGTCGTCCAACTAACGTGACACTCCCCTTCCCTCATCTTCCCGACGTCGCCCCAGCGTTCTTCGTCGCGCTCCGTACCGCCGCTTCCTACCTTGCTTTCCGTATCACCCTCGTTCCCCCATCCCTGCCCCCCCCCCCCCGACGGCCTCCGTCCCCTCCCACCCTTCCGCCTGCGTCCTTCCTTCCTCCCCCCGTACTGCTCCCTGCGTCTTCCTCCTCCCTACACGATCCTCTCCCCCTGTCGATCCTTCCCCTTTGAACGTCAGTTTCCGTCTTGCCCCTCCATTCACCTCGTCCCTATTACCATCGTCCCGCTGCTGCTTCCACGGTGACGCTCGTAGCCAGCGCCCCCAACGTTGCTGGTTCGCGCCACCCTCAACGCTGGCGCTGCAGTCTCTGTCAATGTGCCCGATCATGCCACAACAGAAGCAAAACATGGCTAGCCGTTCATATTTCACGTCCACCTCCACGACGCTTCCACTTTTAACCCTGAGTTTTAGGGATTTCCGCAGCGGCCGTGTCACATCTAACATCACCCGAACTCGGATGGAAGAGTCCCACCCCGAGCGGTCTCTGTCCGTCGTGACCACTCTGCCGACGCGACTGGCTATTTCCTTCACCATCGCCTCGCCTCGATATCCCATTGGAACCCCGTGGAGCCTTATCCAGAAGGGCGTCTGATTAATCTTCATATGACCTGGCTGTTCCTCCTTGTCCACCTCGTTGAAAAGCAAGAGACGTCCGTCAAAGTTCCACGGAGCGTCATCCACAACCCGCTGCTTATCGCGCAAGTGTGAGAACTGTATTACAAAGTTGTCGCCCTCTAGCTTCTTGAACAACACCGTCTCCCGGAGACTCCATGCCTGTGTTAGTGTCCTCTCCATGGCCTTTAAGTTGTAGGTGCGGTCAGTAAGAAGGCACCCCACCAACGCCAGATCCGCTGGATCTTCCTCCTCCTCACCGTTGCTTGCCAGGTTCCCATCGATCGGCTCCTCCTCGTCATCCGTCAGGTGCAATCCTGCATAACGTTCCGCTAGATCCGACGCCATAGATCCAAGACCCAAAGCACTCCTCCACGCTTGAACCTGCAAGGGAGAAACCCTAATCTAAGGGAGGAGACGTCCACTACTCGCGTGCCCTAATCGCCAGAGCGAGAAGGAGCAAGGGGATGGGAATTAGTTGCCAAACATAATCTCACGTTGGACTTCAAATTGCAAAATGGCATCTCTGTTATTTTGATTGTAGTAAATTGACATATATTTTCCACATTGAGCATACAACTTTTCATCCTTCAGAATAACTCGCATGTTTTTATACTGACATGAAATTCTCTGATTTCCGTAAATGCAACGTTTCCGACATTACTATCCTGATCTATCATATTTGAATCCATTGACGTGCTGCATAAATTGTTTGGATATAATTACCAAAAAACTCTATGTATGTATATAACCATTTTATTTGATATCATAGTGTATAACATATGTGCTACAGTGTCGATAACACAGTGATTTGTATATGATCATTGTACCTGGTTACGTCATATCTGAAGAACGACACTGATCATCTATATAAGGCATGTTTCGAAAACAAACGTGAATTAGTGTTTCCTTTCGCAAACTTGTATAATAACAAATTTTGATTTTCGTTTAGAATAAAAACCAATTAAATAAGCCACCAAAATAATTGATAAGTCGGATATGTTAAGTTTTAGTTGTCTGATTGTCTTTTTCGGCAAGTAACCTCAATTTAATTTGGCGGATGCTAAAACAATATACCAAAAAGGAGATACCTTCTTTGTTATTAAATAGGGAACAATGGATAAAAATTTATTCTCGTTTTGATTCCATTTTTTGCACGTGGATATCTTCTTTTTCCCTATTACAATTTTTCTCCGTTCGGAACCGGAGCATCTCGATGTTATTGTTTTTCCTTTTAGTCTCTTATTGGTTTGGTGTAAATTATAAGTTTTGTGGAATTCATTTTTTGGAAACTCTAGTTCATTTTTCGAAATTTAAGTTGTATTCACTTCTATATGATTGGTTTGTTGTAAGTGTAACCATGAAAATTATTTAAAAGATTGTTAACTTTTACTATTTAATATTAATAAGTAAGGACATAAAAGACATAAATATAAGAATCATAACCGTAAAAAATCACAATATTCTTGAATTTTAATAACCTCAACAAGTGGTTATGTTGCTCCTTTTAAAAATATTTTTTATGATAAAATTATAATCTTAATAAAAATATTATGATTAAATCACATCACAATATTTTTATTCCACTTTGTGTGTACATAATATTGTAATAATATTTGTATTTTATGTGCTTGTAACTATAAGTTTTGGTTCATCATTGTTTAACACAATTTAAAATACTAATTTTTACATTATTTTGTAGGGAATTTTTACTATATAGTCCATGCATGGTTATAATTATTTATCATTTTTTGCATCATATTGTTTAACATGAAGAGTAAAACTATGTTAGATAAATCTACATGAAGGGAGATCGACACATAGACCGGTTGATGTCTTAATTTTTGACTGGACATGTATGTGTGGATCTGACTGGGTATCCCAACTTGTGGGTCTGGGAAGTGTGACCTTTACTACAGGACAAGCTGCTCTCAAAGCTGCATCGGCCTATTCAAGCACGAGAAAGCATGCATTGAGAATCAACATATTTTTATTCCATTTGATTTTTATACTTTTGGATTTTTAGCACCAGATGTTGTGGAGCTTCTTAAGAAGGTCTAAAACGTTATGCATAGTAACTTTATAGCCCCAAGTCAGTAGATGTTGTATTTCGAAGAATAGGATTTGTTATACAGAAAGGATTGGTGGCACAATTTGTTGCCGGTCTAGCTTCCATCTCGATGTAAATGTTAGAACTTTCATTAACCCTATTAATTAGCTTTCATTTGATACTTTATCTCTTAAGAATGTCCTATCTTCAAAACTATACATGAAAATGAATACGGCATGCTCTTTTTTTTCCAATAAATCACATTTTTTTTACATGGTGGGTGTGTTTTTTTGTCACAATGTTTGTATTTTTTTATTATGTAAATTGCACTGGTGGTTATAATGTAAAATATTTTATATAGTGTGATTATAGTGTATGATATTTTGTCATATTATGTTATGATTTTAGCAATGAACTATATGCACACCACTAATATTTCAAGTCATAAATATTTTTCCTATGTCACTTGTGACGAATAAAGACTATGATTGTATAAGAAGTGTTGTTAGTTGTCCCGGAACTCCTTTTCCTCTCTTTTTAAAAAGGAATTTAGGAACTGTGTTTTGTATTTTGTATGTAAGTCTGTAACTCATAGAAGTCCGGAACTCAAATTTCAACACTTGCTTTGAACCAATCACAAAAAACTGCTTAAGGACATAAATTTTCTTAACAAACCAATCGGAACCTTAGAGTACTGTCCTAGTTGCAGCCTGGCACTCGAATTACAGAAGGGCTTGAATTGCTATTTTTCAACAGACAGAAAAGCAAACTCGTACAGTTTGTTGCTTTTGAATAATTATAGATGGACAAGAACGATAAGATCAATTTTATCAGAACGACAGTGCCAAATGTGACACAATTAATACCCCCTATATCATGTTGTGCTCTAAGATTATTTTGTTATTCAATAATGTTACAATAGTAGGTTTCCTTGACGTGGAAATCGATTAAAAAATAAAATAGGATATACTTGTCGCGAGGATTCGCGAGCGAGAAATATTCTCAAAAAGTGAAATAATTACAGCTCTCCTCGAAACATGTATTTTACACTCTAGTCGGTTGATTTTTAATCGAAGTTAAATTTGACAGCAGTGTTACAATTTCGAGAATAATATCGTTGGTCCCGATTGGGACAGGGGTATGTGATACTTCTCTTTATCTGTTTACACATGTGGATGCAATTAAAATAGTTGGTTTGGATTAAATCCGACAGATTCTGAGATCATAATTACTGACAACAATGCAATCAGAGAAGGATGTTTTCCTTCCCTGTAAAATAAGACGAACCCTTCGTGCAGATAGCCCACTTCATATATACCGCGTCTATTTGCGTTGTATTCTTTTATCCGTCGGTGCTATCGGACTTAAGCCGTTCGTCGGCAACCATGTCTTCCGTCCCAAAGGTGTTGACGTTAAAGAGCTCGTCGGCCAGGATTTCCAGGTGGAGGAGAACGTAGCCATGGTGTCGCAAGTGATCAAACGGATGGTGGAGGAAGGCAAAGCTGGTAGCGCTATCCCACTCCCAAACGTGGATGGCGACACCCTTGCCAAAGTGATTGAGTACTGCAAGATGCACACCCAGTTTGAGTCCCAGACTACCGAGGCCTTGCTCGAGGAGGATAGAAGCAGGGAGTAGTTGGAGCGCAAACAGTGGGAGGCCGAGTTTGTGAACGTGGAACGAGACGTGCTATTCCGAATCATGAACGCATCCCGTGACATGGACATTAGTAGCCTACTGGGCATAACGTGCAATGCAGTTGCATACAGGGTAAAAGACATGACGGTCGAGCAGATGGGGGAGTTCTTCCACGTGAAGAGCGACTTCACACCCGAGGAGGACTTAAGGAGGAAGTATCAGTGGGCCTTCAATTAAGAAACTAAATTGTGCTAGTTGTATTTCATATATGTCGGTCTTCGCCACTGCATCGGTAATAAGTTAAAAAACTAAGTATTGATAGGAAAGTAATAAGTATTTGTTGGGAAATGATGTTTGGTTCTGGTTAATTTATGTCTAACATTTGGTTGCCTTGATTCTTTTTTCTGTCCGCGTGGAAGCAGTATAAATATTTTAGCCACTTGTTGCTATATCATATTCCATTCTCCTCCTGCACCTTCAAACTTAGAATAGAAGACGAGGATTGGTCAGCTGTACAATCTTACGAATGGGGTGCGGATAAGTTTTCTGTTGAATCTTTCAAGCAGCAAGAGCTCACCCTCTACCCCCTCCCTATTATTTTTGGCAGGGATACCAATCTTTCTTTCAATGAGGAATCAAGTTCTTCAATTGGCATTTAATGAATGGAGACCCTTCCAATCCTAATCCCAAAATTGTAGTATTTTAGAAGTTTCCATGGAAGAGGAAGATGCAAATATAATAAATTGCAACAGGACATCAATTAAAAGTCTTAGATGAAAAAACAAAACCATGATCTCATAAATTATCCCACCATGATGACGGGTTCTTTGGGATTGAACACCACTCGCTCAATACATTATAGCATTATTTGAGGAGAAGGGAGTGTGGTGAACAACTATAACATATCAAGATTTAAGGACTCAAATAAAATTATTTCAAAATGAATGATTGGACTACCCATATCATCAAGTTGTACCTCATTTTTAAATAGTCTGTCACTAAGAACTCTGTGGTTAAGCGTGCTCAATTCAATATCTAGGATGGGTGACCAGCCAAGAAGTTGATCTTGATTTGTATGTGAGTGAGGACAAATTGTACAATTAAGGCCAGTGGTGGATTTTTGGACCATTCGTCATATTTTAAAACTTCACTAGAACCTAGGGTAGTGGGCTCGGGCATTGCAAATGCTTTTAGAGCCAAAACCCCTCTAGTAGGTGCAACCCACATAGAATGTAGCATGCTAGTCTTGACATGTGTGGTCCATGTATGTTGGAAAGGAATGTCGATGGTGAAGCCACCCTTGCACTGGTAGACGTGATTGGGATTTGAGTGTCCATGGGCCATTCTGGTATGTACTGAAATGGAGAAATATTACGAGGCCATATAGTTGAGCCTTGATGAGGAAATCAAGAGTCTAAGTGGGGGAGATTCTAACGTTCCAAGATTTGAGGCCTCAGATAAAATGATCTCTATAAGAATACTTCCAGAAAGCCAGACTGCGATGTGTGTTTATATATGGCAATCTTTTCAAAGATCCTTTGACTTTCATTTCCTGGATATTGTGATTTTCTAGATTTCTCACATGATACACAAGTCATTGTTTGAATGAGTGGGCGGTAGTAGGATAGTAGATAATAAACATGAATGTAGGTATAAGGAGTACATATAGTCTGTGATGTTTATGCCTTATGGGCTATCTTGAGAGTGTCTCCATGAGATCTGGTAGTAACATGCACCCAAATATATCATTACTAAATGATGAGAGCTTAGATCATCACCAAAAATCCTTATAGAACCTAAAATATTACATGCCCAAGTCTAATAGTGGAGAAATTACAAATATCTATATATAATGGAAGTGCCTAACTTAGGTCTCTCCCTCTGGTTGACCTTGGTATATGGTATTTTATTTTGCTTCATGACATTCACTTTTATATAATTTTGTGTAAAACTTTATCATCACCACATATCAATCAACCTAGTTGGCTTAATATTGTTACCTTGATGTCTTGCTATGTTCCCTATATAGAAAAACATACATGCTACAATAAAATTGTATTGTGGATGGGGATATTCCCCTTGGTATATGATATTTTATTTTGTTCATGTCATTTGATTTTATATAATTTTATGTTAAACTTTATCAGCATCACATATCAATTAACCTAGTTGGCTTAATATTGTTACCTTGATGTCTACCACGTTCCCAATAGGGATAAACTTACATGCTACAATGAAATTTTCTTGCAATTGTGGACAATCCTAACTGTAGTTGTGTTTGGATAGACTCTCATTATTAGGTATATGGTTAGGTTTTGTTAGGATCAAGGAAATTTAAGGTGTGTATTATTTGTCAAGACTACTATCAAAATTTATTTATTCTCTCTATTCTTCAAACTCTTGGGCCTTAGTACACTATTTTCATCCTTTTGTTGTAGGGTCACAATTTTTAACTTTCAATTCTTTCCCTCTCTGGGACTATATAAGTAGGATCTTCTTCATTGAGTAGGGAATACCTTAGGTGTTTATATACAAGTATCTTGGAAAAAAGTACAAAAGGTATACGTAATCTTGATAAGAACGTGACATAATTCAACTCAGGATAGTGTTGGCAGATTAATGTAGAAAGATTGGTTGATTAACCTTTTTAATATCCTTACTGGTGTGATATTGAGCCTTGAAATACTTAGTCATGAGGACCTTGTTAGGATGGGAGTTACAGACAACATCAAAACCATTTTTTTAGATAAAGTAGGGGGAGAAGAATGTAGTTAATAACCTGATTAACCAATTCGTTACTTGTAATTGGTTGATTGGGTTTTGGAAATTTGGTTATTTGGGTCTATTCCATTAAATTTTTGGTTAATTGGTTAAATAGTAAATTTTTCAATTAAAAATACTTTATTTAGTTGACCTAATACACCAAATGACCATAGTTATTCATAGAAAGTAATCCTACACACATATATATACCTATATATTTGTATTTTTCTCTCAATAAACCCAATTTATTCACTGGCCAAGGGTTTATGAACTATGTAGTATTATATTTATATGCAACATTGTAATGATATGACATATGTTTTATCGTTACGAGTACTTTTGGGCAATTTATTACAAGAGCTTATTTGGTTAAAGAGATCAACCGACTGAATTAACCATTAACCACATAATCGTAACCGAGTTAACTCATAAACAATTGATTTGGTGAATGGTTAAAATCTGAAATCACAAATTAGACAAATGAAATTAACCATTAGCTGGAAAACTAAATGATCACCATACACAAGAGATGGGTACATTCGGCATCACATACGCTATAGTAATTTCTCCCGGGAAAAAATATTATGGTCAATGTAAAACACATGTTGGTGAATGTGTAGTAATGAATGAGAAGTACACTTGTGTTATTATCTAAAAGGTTGCATGATGTTTATAATTACACCATTCCTATCAGTGATGGTGATCAAACATAGAGTAGTAATGTTGGTATAGTGTGAAAAGAGTACTCTAATGAGTTATACTAGTAACACTTCAAGTATCTATTTATAAGAAATTTGAAATGTCCAAGGTGATCCCTATTCATTAACTCACTAGGAAATAGTTATAGAGATTATTCCCTTTTATAACTGTTCTTTTTTAGGGATATCTGATGTAAGGCCCCTGAACTTTCTTAATGAGTTGAATAATCTTAATTACCATAATTGAATGCCTAGAACCCTAATATAACCTTTTTATATGCTTTGAAATCAGAATACAAGCTTAAGTTTCAAATTTGGTCCAATTTGGACACTGTTTGAGCAAGTTATGCAATTTTCTATATATTTTGGACTTTTCTACAATTATTGAGGGGTTTTCTTTGCAATTTGTCACATACATTATGTTCCTTAGATGTTAAATTATCAATCTTGACTATTTTGAGCCATGGGGCTCCTAGTTGAGCCATGGTTTGAAGGTGTTTTCCTCAAGATATATTAGGGTTTACCCCTTCATGGATGAGCTACCTTTTGTAGCTATCAACTAATGAATTATTTGATTGGCTGGGAAATTTGACAAAGGAAAGCTAAGCAGGTCTATACAGATGATGGGGGATCTACTTGTGTGTGTTATTGTATATTCTTAATAAATTAAGGCCATGGACACTTGGATAGATACTCGAACTTCAACGTTTTCTTTTTCTTTATCTTAAAGTTTCATATACTTATCCCTAAGAACCAAAATGAGACATTTTCTCTCCACCACTTCCCTCCTTCTCCTAACCTCATTCTCCCTCTATGCTTCTGTGAATTTTTCTATCTAAGGAAGAAGAAACTGGGGATCTTCTTGGAAAAAGGATCTAGGGTTGCAATTGAATTCATTTAGGGGTTCCTAAAGCTCCTTCCTAGTGATCTTGACCTAAAAGTGTAAGTATTACCTTATTTCCTCCATTTATTTCTTTTATCTTCTTCCTCCTATATCTCTCTAGGTCGGAACCCAGCTGTTTCATGGTGAAAGTGCCTCTAGAACTCAAAAATCTATCCTTCTTGTTTCTTTTTCTAGGGTTTTGCTTCTTTGTAGAGAGAAGTACCTATTTGGCCAAGTTCAGATCTGATTCTAAGGTTTTCTTGCCTTATTTTCTCAAGATTCGTACTGTTTGGGATCTGATCTACTCTATAGAGATGAGTTATATAACATTCTTAACTTATATTGCTTGTTAGAAGCTTGTTAGTTCATGTTTATGCTTTAATGTGATGAACTAAGCATAGAGAAACCATTCTCGTTTAGAATTAAGAATTTTGTGGTGTTCCCTGTTATGTTCAAGTTCTATATGAACGTGTAAACATGTGTACATCCTTTCTAAGGTGTAACATGATCTGGGATAGGTTGATAGCAACCACCTATGGTGTTAAGCACAAAATAATTGATGGTTCAAATTAGGATTTTCAAGTTATTTCCTTCCCTATCACACAACCGATGGTCATACCATTCAACAACCAATAGTGTTGCTATCTTGGAAACTGATGTTCGTGATCAAGGGTGTCAAATTTATGGTGAAAACCTATGGTCACCCCCTTAGGTCAGGTTTTGGCTCAATTAGACGTTTAATTATCATCTACTAAGTATTCTAATCATGTTATCAATTGATGATGACATTAGCTTAATATTTGATGGTGTTAACTGAATGTATTACTTATCTAACAAGCAATGGTGACCTAATGATCACAATTAATGGTGTTTTAGGTCACTAACATATATGATGAGTTCAGAATGTAATTGTAGATTTGACTAAACCTTGAACCAATGGTTCCTTGGTTCAATTGATCTAATGGTTAGACCTATACTTCAATTGATAACCTTGAACAATGAACCTGATCCAATGAATATTATTGGATGCTTCAACATCCAATGGATTAGAATAAATCACATGGTATTATATGTGGGTCCTAGTGATGATAATTTGATGGTTCAATACCATTAATTTGTAGTCTTACATTTTCTATCATATAATTATATTTGATAAATCACTATAATAAGTGGATGCATAACTCCCATGTGATCTAGCTTGTTATACCTAACCTTAATGTAATTATATGATGTTGATTGGTTATAATCAAACCTCTTGAATATTTAATGTGATAATGAATTACACTCTTCTTGTGTTGAAACCACAATGTAGTAATATTTGAATATCACAGTGCCTTGTCATGTTAATATCTACGGACACATATGTGCTAATGATATTTTGAGCCTTGTCTAAGGCATGAAATGATGATGATAACCTTACTATGAAAAATGTGATGGTCTTAATGACCTTTGGGCATGTTTGAATACATGATTGAGGTGAAATCCTCTTCATGTTCCAATAAGGGTTAAAACCCCAGAACTTGTGATAAGATATTGGCATCTTATAATAATACGATGATAAGTGTGGTCCATTAATTTGTAATGAATGATAGTATGTGGTAATGTGATTAAGATTTATATCTCAAATTTTTTATATCTTTTGAAGTTATTATACATATACTCTTGTTAGAAAATAATTAGGGTTTGAATGTCCACTTGTATGATAAAGACTTAATGCATTCAATTGACAGTATTTAATCAAGTGTAACCTTAATCATGTAGAGCCCTATGCCGTAAAGCCATCTTCAGTGTCAGAACTTACTAGATGGTGAAATGAGTATTCTCAAGGGAAACTCAGAGCACATACTGTTGAGTATGTGAGTGTGGCAAGTTGAGGATATATCCTTGTCATCCACAATTATAGGTTATGGGGGATGGCTATGGTCATGCCTCTGACATTTGATGTGATTGAGGACAGCTACAGTTGTACCTCGGATTAGAGGGTTTTGTATACTCTATTTTCTAGTGTCGTAACTTATACCAAGTACAGACTAGTTGTTATCAGTCGACTATATGTCATTGTTGGCAGTTTAACTAGTATGTCACTACAGTTTACTCGTACTGACCGAGGGGAAGAGATCTTAGGATACCGGCACTCCTGGATCTTATACGGAACTGAATAGCACTTTTTAGTGGTCAGTTGGACTTTGAGTGGTACGACTCAAACTCCCCAGGGAATCATAATAAAATATATAATACCCACTGTGTAGTATAATTTCTAGGGTTTAATACGTATCACATTGGTTGATTAACCCTTGTCTTGTCTTTACACTACATAGTTCTTACATTATGCAGACTTATGAAAATTTTGTAATTCTACTTGATGATACAACCTATTTGCTTAACTGCTTAGTACACTGAAATTGTTCAATCCGTTCATATTTCTTATTCAATACCCTAACTGCTCAATGTATTTATTTTTAATTAATATGTTATAATCAATATATGTTGGAGAGAGTTATATCTCTCTCTGGGACTGGGTCTCACCCGTGGGTCACCATTTTTTTAGGTGGTAGCGGGCAACGAGGTCGTGGTCGCGCTGTGGAAGATAACCAACCTGGTGATCAATAGATTCAAAAGGTTGGTTAGTTGTAGATGTTAGTAGTAGAGTCCTAGTGTCATCCCTGTGCTCTCAGGTCTGGGTATGGGATGTGTTTTCTAGAAGATATACTCCTATCGACATGAGATTTTGGTAGCATGACAATGTTTGTAAATATATGGCATGTACATGTGAAATATCTTTTGTATGCAGGATGTGACTGAGGTCTTTGGAACCATATGTAAATACTTGTTACAGTATATGAGAATGAAATGATGGACCTTTTTTAAATGTTCTAGATTTTATTTGCATTTTTGGAATTGGTTTTAATTATCCTAAAATTTTGCCTATGTGATTAATTAGGAGTTGATTGTGTTTTGTGTTTTGAGTAATCTCGTTTAGTGTGACGATGTGTCACACTTGAACTTGATGTCACTTCTAGTCTACATAACAATTGAAAGCATATTGATGTGTCATTTTCTTATTGAACCAAAATCAGATTCCATTGGTATGGTTTATATTTGAATGCTTCAACTACAATGAAATAAAACTATATACAAATAGTTGGTTTTTGGATTTTGTAACATCCACAAAATTTAAACTTACGAAAATTGAATCCTTAATTAGAAACTATAATTTTTTTAAATTTAAATTTCATGTATCAAATTAAAACTAATGTGAGTTTTAGACTCAAATATAATGCTTAAAGAAAAGTACAACAACTTAACCAATGAATACTCTTTCTTGATGATACTTAACTCAATATCCATCAACATGGAAGTATGATGCACTTTCTCCCTTCTATGTAACCTCATTTTCCTTTATAAGAATATGAGCCCTAATTGGTATAATTTTATCTCATAGACTAAAATAAACTAAACTATTTGACCCTAAAAAGGAAAGTCACATGTGTTGAGTATCAATCATAATGCATCCAATGTACAAAAGTGATGTAAATTACATTGAAATTCTAAAAATAACATAGTAAGAATGTTTTAAATTCAATAATGCACCTACGTTCAAAATTTGAGACCATTATGACCTCTTTTTATCCCTCAAATCAATTTGGAAAGATTAAATATAGTTTAACCCTTGACCAATGATCTTTGTATTTTATTTAACCTAGAGATAGCTAGGTCTCGCTAGTTTCATGTGTCATGCGGATCTTTATGCAAACGATTCGGGTCGGACTTTATGAGTCCATGGGTGTGGCATCTCCTCCACCCGAGTCCTATAACTCGTGGATTCCAAGGTAACACAAGTAGCCCGACTCCTTCTCCCACTAGGATTGGTTCCCTTCCTTCACTGAAACTCACCCTTCAATCTCCAGACCCCTTTGGGGGTACAAAGACCAAAATCCACAATTTTTCTTCACCTCCATCTACTTCTTCCCCAGTGCTCACTCAAGAGAAAAACCTAAAGCCAATCCATGCAGACTCCGGAGGCTAGTTCTCTATTCCCTATCATGGTGACTGATTCTGAGGGAGTAAATCTCCTGCCTTGTGCCTTCTCAAAGCAAAGCCAACCTCCAAAATTAGATTCCAACCACGCACTGGCAATCATGGCCCTTATGGCAGCAAGCCCTTCTCCTGAAGTTTGACCCAAAAATCATTTTTGATTTGTTCGTTGATCCCCAACACCAACCATATTTATAGCACAAGGTGTGATGCTCCTTTTTCCAGCCATGGATGGTAGGAGGTGATGAGGAAGATGAGCTTCACCCAAAAATGCCACTAATTGTTCCTCCCACCATCCGGGTGAGTAAGGTCATGCACGAGTGGCCCTAGAGAATGCACATCGGGGGGGGGGGGGGGAGGTTGTCGAGTGGAGTGGCCACCCTATGCACCGGTCTAAAGGTCAGAAGCAGTGATGCCCTATCCTGGGCAGGTGAAATAGGGGCATCGTGGCTCCCTATTTGCACGTGGAGCGTAATGAGAAGAAAGGGCACTAGGCCCTGTTCTGTGACCGTGGGTTGGAGGCTAATGGGCCTGTTGTGAGGCCAGTCCAATCAAAAGATAAGGATGAGGTATTTAATCTCAATTAAGTCCTTATTTCAAAAAATAACAATAACTATATACTTTCTCATAAAATTATGTATAAATAGTTGTTGGAAATGGATTTTTGAGTAGAATTTGATTTTAGTGTTTCCAAATCCTAATGCTACTATCTCTGACCATTCTTTCTTAAATCACTCACATTAGGGTTTAGTATGTTACTTAAGGCAATAATTAACATAAATCATGTAATTTTAAGAAATAAGGATTTGACCAAGACAAAAAGGACCAACTTAGGATCTACTTTGTTCCAAGTAAGTGGGTCATGCCACTATACATATTTACATTCGTTGAATTGTATGTTATCTATGATTTAGGAATTATGCTTTCATTCTCATGTTCAAAGCTCAAATCATGTTCATCATATAAATCATTTGATGTTTGCCATATCTTATGTCTTATGGTTATCATGTTCATTAAGATTAGAGATTATGATTAATGATCAATGATTAATGGATTTAAAGTTCATGTTTCAAGAGGGAGAAATCCCATCATGTTAAAGATTAAAATTCAAGTTACGTTCATGATTATGGTAATGTTATGATAATTGGAATTAAATCAGTTCTTATATGCTTCTCAAATCATGGACCTCAAGGGGTCGTTATGGGCATTCATGCCAATATGGGATTTTATAGCCAAATCATGGGAATTTGTTCCGTTATGGGCTTTCCTAGAATTATGGGCTTTCCTAGAAATCATGTGCTCTTAAGTGGGCATCATAGAGATATGCATATATCTATTATTCAATTCTTCATGTAATAAGATTCATGTAATCAACAATTCTTAAGTCCAATTCATGTCAAGATTTTCTTTAGAGTCAAGTATGCATGCTTATTTTTAGTTCTTTTAAATGTATAATGCCGCATACAAATGTGTGTCCTTGCTTTCACATGGTCGTGGGACGAGATGTCCCTAGATCAAGGAGCAAAGGAATTTTAAGTGAGTGCTTCAAACTAGAAGTTTCTAGGACATAGCTCCGTGGGGTGCCATATATACCTTAGATGATCCAATATCAAGTTTCCAAAGAAGAATTATGTCATAGATTTTCTCTATGTTTCATGTTTTAGGTTATCGTTCAAGAATGAGATAGTTTATGTTATTAGTTTTATCTTTCAAGGAACAATGTATGAATCTATATTTCCAATCAATGCATGGCGTTTCATTTATCGTTTTTCTATGATTATCGTATTTTGTAATGTCCTTCCAAGTCAAGTGACCCATGTTATGAATAACATAAGTTTTTCTTCCATTGATGTATATATATTACTTGGAGGGGTGTTACTATATGGTATCAAAACAAATCATTAGATGGCCACCAGGAAAAAACTAGATTCATATGTTATAAACCCTAGGCATAGAAGAAGTAGGTGAAAGATATTAGAAACCAAAATAGAGGTCTAGAGAGAAGATAAAAGTTTAGATAAGAGTTAGGGTTATGTGCCTAGATGTTTGATTTTTGTGTTAACTCTAGAATTGTATATAGCATGCTCTCGCTCTCTATCTTTCCCACATCTTTGTGGTATGGGACATAGACTTATGGGATTTTGTAGAGATCATTTTATATGCATAATCATGTTTGTATTGTCCTTTAAAGTGCATGTGGTATGGCACATGTAGATGAGGGAGGTGCAAGATAAGTGTGATGCAACATGTCACCTCTGAATATATGACCAGCCAGCATGTATCCAAAGGTGACAAAGAATATCAGAGTTGGAATTAAAGTTTGAGACATATAGTCACCTAAATCTAATTAGTTACATAATAAGACCAAGAATGCATACAGAGGGTAGATAATTTGACATGGATACGAAAAATATCATGCACATGCTACTAAACAATGTTCTCTACTATTTTATGATAACATGCTCAAAATAAACATCATGTAGTACTACTATGCTTATGAATTATGAAATTATGAAAATCATGTTTAAGTATAAGAAATCATGTTATGTTGATATAGTACTCTCCATCATGTTATGCGAGCCTTAACATGTCTTATTTGAGCCTTAATTAGCCTTATGAGCTCTGTGGGAGCATTATGCGAGCCTTAACCGGCTTTATGTAAGACTTAATTGGCCTTATGAGCTCTGTGGGAGTATTATGTGAGCCTTAAACAGCCTTATGTGAGACTTAACCAACCTTATGAGCATTGCGGGTGTAATCAAGAGAGTGACTATATCAACTCAAGTAAAAATACATCTTATTTTTAAATCATATCAAGTTAACCAAGTTCTCATGAAATTATGTTAACTATGAGTAAGTGATGTCTTAAGTATGATAATGAGACTTTAATATGATGTTCGAGATTAGCATACACAGAATAAGTAAAACCCTAAGGTGAGTAGTGTGTGGAAATTTTGAGGATGAAATTTATTTAAGTTGGGTAGAATTGTAACATCCTCAAACTTTAAACTTATGAAATGAATCCATAATTGGAAACTATAATTTTTTCAAATTTAAATTTCACATATCAAATAAAAGCTAATGTGAGTTTTAGACTCAAATATAATGTTTAAAGCAAAGTACAATAACTTGACCAATGAATACTCTTTCTTGATGATAGTAAACTCAATATCCTTTAACATGGAGTATAATGAACTTTCTCCCTTCTATGTAACCCCATTATCCTTAATAAGAATATGAGCCCTAATTGGGATGATTTCATCTCATAGACTCGCCTTTAGTAAGCAGGGTGTGCTTGAAGAGGGTAGGGTTTCTTGGCAGAGAGAGAGAACACCTTTCTCATTGTTTTTGTTGGGATGGTCTCAATTCGAAAAGGAAAAGAAAGTAGTTGTTTATTTAATCAATAATTTTATAGTTGCTCTTGTATTTCATGAATGGCAACATGCCTTCTTGAATTTGTATCAACATTGCTATATTTTGTTCAATCCTCAGTCATTCCAGCCATTCCATTACATGTTATTTTTATTCCATCTTCTTTTTATCTGGATTATGGTGTTTCACTCCCTCTTCTTCTCCATTTATTTTCCCACCTGCTACATGTTGTCTTATCCCTCATCAATCATTATCATCAATGTTCAGGGATTAGAGACTATCAAGGCGTCTTTAAAATTCCATGAGTGGGCCTTTATCTCTAAAATCACTCTAGATATTGATTGAAAAAGTCTTTACAAACTTCCTGGTGTACTTTGTACTATATGAAAAAGCTGACTTATGAATATATTCTATGACTGCAATGTACTTAACATTTTATTATATGGTTAACTTGTTTGTTGCTGAACCATTTTTGCTAACTACATTTTATTCTATGGCGTTGCATTGTTGGACAACGATCCTCTAGTGAGACCTTATGAGTAATATTAATCTATTGATGATGTTGTTGACAACGTCATAGCATGGCCGAAAACACATATATTGCCACACTGAGCATATATTCTGGCTTATAATATTAGATAATTGAAACCAAAACTAGTATCTGAAGTTGTTTCCATTTGCTGCAGGACATGAAGTATAAAGATAATTGCATTCTTGGATACTATCTAAAGAGATTATATAGTTCTTTTTCTGTAATCCAATTTTTTATTAGTACATGACGATCCAAATAATGTTGTTTCATGTACATTGTCGTCAACAATGTTGACAAATGACAATCCTATTTTGTTTTGACCTGCTTTTAATTTTGTTATGGAGAATCTTAGTATTATGGATAATACATGCAATAATATGAATGGTTTGTGGTTTTTAGATATGAGCAATGTTTGAGCTTCTTGTTTATGAGATTTACATATGAGCAATGTTTGAGTGAAAGTGTGTTATTTCTCTGTTAGATGCATCAGTTTGAAACTTGCAGGGTTGTTAGTGGATTTGAGAAATGTTTGAGCTTCTTGTTCATGAGATTTAGATATGAGCAATGACTGAATGGGCTATATGTGAATTTAATGACCTCATGGTTTCTTTTTAAGGATGTGCTCTATACACATTATGCTTCTTGATTTAAGTTTCTTTATAGATATATGTCATCTTGTATATGGTATCACGGAAGTTTAGATGTACAACACTTTCCAACTCTCATATATTGGCAATAGGTTGTGGATCTACTTGCACTCTATCAAAGAGGTGGAAGTATTGGGCTATGTTTGGAGCTGGTGTCGGAAAGAAAAGAAAAGAGTAGAATCTAGCTAAGGAGCTACTTTTCATTGTTATTCTATTATTTTTCATTTCAGGAAATTGGGTGTTTGGACCCATATTTATTAGCGTGATGCCATACTTGCAACAAGACATAATAGAGTATGACAAGGCCTTATTCTTTTGGAGCTTTATTGACTTGAGTTAATTAAGGTAATGTTGCTCCCTATTTCCTTAATGTGCATATATATGATTCCTTCCTTTTATTTCACTGTATTTTGTGATATCACCTATACTCATTTCAGCCACCATAACTACCATAAGAGTAATTTTGATGTGGAACTAGATTTTGAAGCAAAAAAAATCATAAATGCATAGGTGATCCATCACAAGAAGCTCAAACACTGCTCATAGCTAAAAACCACAAACCAATCATAGTGCGTGTATTATCCATAATACCAAGTTTCTCCATAACAAAATTAAAAGAAGGTCAAAACAAAATAGGATTTCATTTGGAAACATTGTCTATGACAATGGACATGAAACACCATTATTTGGATCGTCATGTACTAATAAAAAATTGGATTGATGATAAACCACTATATATGTCATCTCTCTAGACAGTATCCAAGAATGCAATTATCTTTAAACTTCATGTCCTGCAGCAAATGGAAACGACTTTAGATACTACTTTTGTTTTCAATTATGTAATATTATAAGCAATACTTTATGCTCACCTTGGCCATATATGTGTTTTCGGACATGCTATTTTCCAACAACATCATCAATAGATTGATATTGATCATAATATCTTACTAGTGGATCGTTTCCCAGAAAATCAACCTCTACAAAAACACCAACAAATGATGTGCCTCATATTACACCTCCCACACTTTTCATGAGGTCAACCTCATATACTCGACTGAATGCAATTCTAGCATCTAGATCTGTGAAACTCAGTAGATACACATCCTAGAAACAAAATATAATTTACATAACAAATTTATATAAACATAAATGAAGAGCAATTTACACAAATACAAACATACTTGTCCCTTATTAAATGATGAATGTCTTATTTAGAGTGGAGTTTTCCTTGAAAAGTTTGTCTGCATAATTATTTTATTTTTAACATAAGACCAAAACAGTCAGAATGGAAAATAACTGATCTTATACATCATGTAAAAAATGTATTCATACTTGGTCAGTGCCAACATGTTGTGCTTGACTATTTCCTGCTCTAGTTAAGGCAAGTAACTCCTCTAACTTATGTTTGAATTCATCCTTTTGTTCTTGAAGTTTTGCATCAAATTCCAACCGTTGCTCTTCAAGCTTATCCTGGAAATGCTTCCTTTGTGCTTATTCGGCTTCTCGGGATTTAAAATTCTTGCCCCAGATATCAGAAGGTGATGGTCCAAGCCCATAACCACGAACATATCCTGGTCTCTCTTCTCCCATAACATGCCTATAAATTTCATCTGAAGTAACATCAGGTTGTTTTCTTCGCAGCTCTTCTCCTGCCTCAGAAAATTTTTCCTACATACAACAAATCATAGGAGATGAATTTTATACCAAATATATACCTTTTTCCAATTAGTATATGTAACATAGCACTATAGGATAGGAAATTTTTGTACCAAAATTTTGGCAGATTCAACATCAACTATGCTCCCATCTTTTTTACGATGAGTTTTCTCAAAAAACATTATGGGATCCACTTCTCCACCTATTTCCTTCTCCATCTTTATCATTCAAAGAAGGTTATTATAAACATCAAATAAATTGATGTCATCAAATTGTCTAAATGGATCACAAAAATTACTAACTTACATCATATTTCAGACATGCAAATGACTTAGTTCCTGTTGTGTGGCTAACCTTTTGAAACTTTCTGCTTGTCTTGTTAGTTATAGACTTCGTCTGTGAAAAATATTGCAATATTGTGCATAGTAATTAGCTGTGAGGTAATTTAAGTATCAATGAATAGAAAAAAAATATTACCTATCCTTGATTACTCCTCCAATAATCCATAAGAAATATCCAATGAGACTTGTCCACACGGGGAACAACTTGTTCAAGTTGTTGTTCATATGGACTATCTTCTAGGAAGTATAGTCTCCTTAACTCACACTTGTGGTCCTTCCATTTCTTTCCTAGTCTCTTCATTGTCCACTCCTTTAGATCTGAATCCATTGTGAATTTACTCTACCGACATAAAGGATATCAATTAGAAGCTTCATTTAACCATTTAAAAATAAAATTTAATAATATACCTACACAAAATTACATATAGAATATTTTTTATTTGCTGGAAATTGTCTTCAATCCTCGTAGTTTAGTGGACAAAGATTGGGATCTCTTTCATTGGTTGTCAGAAAACTTGATAAGTGACGTTTGTTTTCACCTACTGGTTGTCCAAATTGATTTTTCTCAATGGGAACTGGATCATCATGCTTTCTTTTCCAGACTTCTTAACATTGTGTTTGGCCATGTGCTCGATGTTTTTGACCTAAGCATTCATTCATAAAGGATAAAATATATATATATGGAAAATTATATATCATTAAATGCAGCATTATAAATGCAATGATATGAATAAAATGATTATCTAGACCATCAGAAGGTGTTTTTGTAACATTCAATGACTCAACATGGTGATCAGAGATGTCATTTTGGTCCATGTTATCAGGAAATGCATTGATATTTTGGTTACTGACAGATCTATTCTCTGCACTTCTTGAATGAATAGACATGGAAGCATTGACATTAGGCACACGTGATAGCTGTGAATTTCTTAATCTTGTAACTTTATCACCACTTACTTTGTTGTGCTAATTTTGGAACCTTGTTCCCATCTCCTTTTCAGTTGTGCATGTTTGATAGGATTTTGAACCACCAACCATATTAGAGTCTTGGGGAGATGTGGCTGATTGGGTATTTTTTGCATAGCTAGCAGCAATTTTATTGAATTTCTTTGCTCTATCATTTTGAATTTCAGCTGGAAAGGAAGCTAAATTTTTTTTGGAGCAATTTGAGGATGACAGGTTCAAAGATTGCCAACAAACGTGTCGAGTAATGCTAGGTAAATGAGTCATTATACAAGAGTCATTGTTGTTGTTTTTATCATTCCTTGTGGTTGTCTTGTTATGGCAGCTGTCAATGTACTGTTCTCTCATCCTGAGTATATCAAGTCACATATAAATGAAGACATTTAAAAAAATATTGAACAACATAATAACAATTTTATAATTAATATTTAAAAATGAAATACATAGATATTTAATCAAATATAATTATAAACAACAGTAGAGACAAGGATAAATTTAATTAAGAAGAATGTCAGACATGCAAAATGCATACACCGTGCTAGAGCACAATGTGAGATAGGAAATTAAAGAGATACATCGAGCCAAAAAAGGATTATATAAGTCAAATAATAATGACAAACTAAAAGAAACATTGGTTGCTATTTTGTAATCTTCTCATTCAAAACTGTCATCATCATCACTTTGAGATACACTTTCATCATCCTGCTGAATTTGGGATTGGTCTTTTTCAATTGTTGAACTATCAACAATAATTCCTTCCATATACAATCTAACTATGTCACAATCAGTATCTTCATCCTCTGATGTCATTCATGGCCCATCTCTAGTTTCACCTTGCACATAAGCTTCGACATTCTCAATACAAGATTGTTCTTCCATGTTGAACATATCTCATGGGGCAATCTTTACAGCAAAATGCCACCCTTTTGCAGTGACATCTTCTACATAAAATACTTGTCCAACTTGAGATGCCACTCCAATCAGTTTTCCTGTAGTTTGAAGTCATCTCAAATTAACAATAGTGAACCCATGTTCATCATGCTTGATTCCCCTCTTCGAGTAGATGTCCACCCAATCACACTTAAATAATGTCACGTTAAAGTGTTCATAATAATTGAGCACAATAACATCCTTCAAAACACCATAGTATGTAACATCTCTAGTAATTGGATTGCGGTCAGTGGTTTTAGAATAACAATCAGTCTTAGCTACTAGAAAGACTCCACTATTTTGTTTTGTTTGATTTACATCTTTTGCCTTGGTATGAAATCTGTGACCATTGACAACATAGCCCTTGTACTTAATGTCCAGTTGATGTGGACCTTGAGAAGGAAACTTGATTTTATCATCCACCATCTATGTTCTTAGGAGTGTCTCAATCTAACAAAAGAAAAGTTTGTTAGACTTTATTCATGAAGCATAACAAATTTAATTAGCACAACTAAACTTACATGTTCCTTAAACCATCCATCAAATGAGTTACAATGTATTATCTAAACCTCCTTTAAGGACTTCCGAGGATGTTTTTTCCTAATGATATCATAGTGCCTCCGGAATACAAAATATGTGCAATATGTCATTGGAATATGTTATAGCATTTTATTAATAGAAGACAATTGTCACCAACTTACTTAATGTAGGGTTCAATTGCTTCATAATTGAATAGTACATGTTTATGGGCTTGTTGCAATGTATGTTCATCCAAGACACATGTTACCATTTTACCAATAACACGACCTACTGTCGAGAAAATAGCACAATCATCACTGTCATGTGTTGGCTCATTTTCCAAATTCGCTTCGTCAGTGTCGTTTCTATTTGGCCGATTTAATTTTGTTTCAACTCCATCCAAGTATCTTGAACAAAAAGTTAGACACTCTTCAGCTATATATCCTTCTGCTATTGATCCTTCGGGATATCTTTTATTATGAACATATCCTTTTAGGGTCATCTAATACCTGATAACAAAGTTGAAGAAAATATTATGACAAATTACATTCCAATAGGTAAAGTCATCACAATGTATGAAAAGTTACCTTTCAATTGGATACATCCAACGATACTAAATAGGGTCGGCTATCTTAGCTTCATAAGCGAGATGGACTGATAGATGCACCATTATGTCAAAAAAACATGGAGGGAATATCTTCTCCATCTCACAAAGTATCACAACTATTGCATTTTCTAATGCAGCAAAATCATTTGGATCTATGACTTTAGTGCACAACCTTTGAAAATAGCAACAAAGATTAATAATACATGACTTAGCATTCTTACTGGGCAAAGACACAGTGACAACTAATGGAAGAAGTTGTTGCATCAGCACGTGATAATCATGACTTTTCAATGGTAGCATCTTCTGATCCTTCGGCCGTGCACATCTAGATATATTAGATGCATACCCGTCTAGAACTTTGATAGATTTTAGGAGGTTGCAAAATAATATTTTTTCATCTTTTCTCATTGTATAGCAAGCTGGAGATAGGATGGTATATTTACCAACAGTTTTTGGATGAAGCAGAAATCTGATTCCCATATCCTCCAAATCCTTCCTTGCATTCAAGTTGTCCTTACTTTTATCCTTCAAACCTAGAAATGTTCCAACAATACTCTCACTTATATTCTTCTCAATGTGCATGACATCAAGATTGTGCCTTACAATGTTAGATTTCCAATATGGTAGCCCAAAAAATATGTTTTTCCTTTCCCAATTGTGTGTTGAATCTTTACCTCTTGGCCTTTTGTTACCAATTACAGTTCTTCCATCCTCCAATTCAGACAAGATTTGAGCTCCAGAAGGAGGTATAGGTGCACACCTAAATTCTTGCTCACCGTCAAATGCCTTTGCTTCTTTTGGAAATCTGTGGCTAGTTGGCAAAAACCTATGGTGTCCTCTGTAGCAAACTTTACGACTATGTGGCAACCAATGTGAGATAGTATCTTTATTACAATAAGGACATGCTATGTAGCCTTTAGTACTCCAACCTGATAGATGTGCGTATCCTGGAAAATCACTAATAGTCCATAATAAAGAAGCACACATCAGAAAGAATTCCTTGGTTCCAGTGTCGTATGTATGCACACTAGTATCCCATAGTTCTTTCAACTCATCAATCAATGGACGCAAGTACACATCTATATTTTCAGGTGAAGTTGGTCTAGGAAGGAGTAGGGACAACATAAAATATGGTTGCTTCATGCACAACCAAGGAGGTAAATTATATGGAATAATCAAAATAGGCCATGTATTGTAAGAAGTACTCATTGTCCCAAAAGGATTAAATATGTTAGTTGCAAGTCCCAATCAAATTTTTCTAGCGTCTACAGCAAATTTTGGATGCATCACATCAAATATTTTCCATGCAGGTGAATCTACCAGGTGTCTTAACTTGTCATCTTTTTCATATTCTTCTGCATGCCACCTCATTAAGGAAGAGGTTTTTGATGACATGAACAACCACATTAGGCGTGGTATAAGTGGAAAGTGTCTGAGCACTTTGATAGGTATTCTCTTGGGTTTTTTTGCAAGCTCGTCATCATCATTTGGGATTGTAATTATTTTCCATCTTGATGCTCGACATGTATCACATACGTCTTTATCAGCAGAATCTTTCCAAAACAACATACAACTATTTGGACAAACATGAATCTTCAAATAATCTAAGCCCAACCCCGTAATCATCTTTTTTAGCTCATAAAATGAATTAGGTAATTGTTCTCCTTCTTGTAGAATTTTCTTAAAAAACGTAAGAAACATAGATGATGCTTTCTTACTCAAGCCATTAAGACAAACCAGGTGATAGAATTATAGGATGCAAGCAAGTTTGCTATATTTCTTACACCCTAGATATAATTTTATCTCAGAATCCTTTAACAAGATATAAAAATTTTCAGCATTGAAATGTTCATTACTAGATGGCTCCACTCCTTCCATATTTCCGTCTTCACTGAAACTCGGAAAAGTATCATGCAACATATCTTGTAAATTGTCAGCATTCAGGAAATCTCCCTGATCAGTAGGAGCATCCATTTGAACATCGGCATCTTCACCATGAAAAACCCAAGAAATATAGCTTGGTAAGAAGCCATGCCATAATAGATGGATCAATGCAGTCTTTCTGGTGACCTGGTATATTAGCACACTTTCTACATGGGCATACAATCTTGTCTCCAATCGATGAATGTTCAAAAGCGAAATCCAAAAATTTGGATACTCCACATAAGTATTTACAGCTCGTCTGGTCATCCTCTACTATCTAAGACTTATCCATTCTGTAAAAATAGTAAAACATATAACATATATGAGTAAGTATGTCATATCAAAAAAGACTATACAATATGAGAAAATACTAGTGTAATCATGCAAATGAAGTTCACGTGAGCCTATCTGACTAGGCAGGTGCCCAAGCATTTTTTGAAATACTTATAATAAGGATAAAAGAGCATAGTTATAATAAGGATAAAAGAACATTTATAATGAAATTTATCACTAATTTGTAACATAATAGGATATGCATATTTCTTTTTTGTTGTTGGGTTTCGAAAGTGTCATTAGATAGGATGGTGAAGTTGGAACATTCATGGGAACACACACTTCATTTATTGATTGGGGACAATTTCATTCATTAATCTTTTTTTACATCCACACACAGGGGTGTTCCCCTAAACAGTAACTAAACAAAGGGGTTGGTGTATCCCTAAACATGTGCATAATTAAAATAACTATTAATACAGACAAGTCTAGATAGATAGACAACTAAATACTACACCAACATGGTCCCACATCAGTAACTGGGAGGCCTTTTCATTGTGATGATCTTCTCCTGAAGTTCAGAAAATAAAGTAGCTATGAGGATTTATTACTTTAAGACAAAAAGTGTAAACACAAAACAAGACAGGACCATTATATTTGTTAATCGGACCTACCGTGGTCTTTTTGATGATGATGATGATGTGTCGCGGAGATCCTCACTATATTTAGATGAATCTTAACTGACAGGGATCTCATCATCATATTCGTCTGAGCTGGTTTGCTCCATCATGCATTGATACCGCCATAGATGATCAGGGGTCTCGTTGTTGATGTTGGTTATCCAAACATTGATGGTATTATGGCCAACTGGACGGAGAAAATATAACATGTGAAGAATTGCCAAAATTTAGGGTCACTTCACTAGGCCTGTAGTGTCTTCCGTTTAGAAAATGCCAATGTTCGGGTATGGTTTGTTGGTTTAAGAAACGGTCATCTAGGATGATGTTGAATTGTTCTTCATCAGGGAACATTAACATTGGCATAGAGGCCCAGTTCATAGTGACTGTTTTGGGTGGACAGAGACTGAAAAATATAAGTACTAACAATTGTAAGTATATATAATGATGTTATATATTTTCAAAAAAAGTAGTATAACATAAGTTAACCTTTTCTTGCTTGTCATAACCAACTTTATTGTGGTGGACATGATAGCTTGAAAAGAAATCTAAAAGAGAAGATCATGTCCTATATCTTTGCAATTGGTCCAATGTTCACTAATCCTTCATTGTTGTGTGATTAGTAGTTGGTAATGAAGATCTATTTCCAACCACTCATCTTATTTAGTCCCACCCAAATTGATGGGATTCCATATTGTTAGTTTTCATAACCACATTTTTAACATCTAAACCCAAGAAGTTGGCATCAAAATCTACATTGATGGACAACCTGTTAGTAAGAGTTAGACCACTAAAAATGTGGTGATTGGATACCCATCACCAAACCCATGATACTGATGCAGAACTCTATTTACACAAATACATTGAAATGAAGATGGTCCTATACTGGAAGCATCTCCAACTACATCCTATTCCAACTCAATATAAGTATGCTGCAATTTCAGCACACACCAATGAATTCAAGAGCAATTTTACAAGGTTTTCTCCATCACAGGTACTCTAGTCAAACATGTACAACTCAATAAAATGATAAGCACATCATACATTTTGCATAATCTTTAGAGATACAGTCAAATTGAAGGAATGGTTTATCTTTTATTTGACAAATTGTGTCTTGAAATAAGACACATAATCAAACTAATGATACTGATGCAGAACTCTGTTCACACAAATACACTGAAATGAAGATGGTTCTATACTGAGAACATCTCCATTTGCATCCTATTCCAACTCAAGATAAGTAAGATGCAATTTCAAAACACTCCAACGAATTTAGGAACAACTCTTTATGAGGTTTGCTAGTGTTAGCAGACGCCTGACAAGATCACATGTTGATTAAACTTCATCACATGTTTCTAGTAAAATTAAAGGAACTGTGTGTTTTTTATTTGGCAAATTATGTTTTGAAATAAGACTCGTAATCAAACCAATGATACTGATGTGAAACTCTGTTCACACAAATACATTGAAATGAAGATGGGTTCACACTGGAAGCATTTCCATCTTCATCCTATTCCAACTCAAGAAAAGTAAGGTGAAATTTAAACACACTTCAACGGATTTAGACAAGTGTTTTGAAAGGATCACAAGAAGATTAAACACCTTCACATATAATTAAGCAACAATTGCCAACTGCCGCATCAGAGATCTAGTACGGTGTCAAGCACTATTGGTACTTGCTTGATAAAAGACCATTTACTAGGTAAGTTTAGATTTACAACTGGGGAAAGCATATAGTTAGGATCATTCAATGTAGAATAACAAGTGTGAAGTTTTTACATGTTTTTTTCCTTCTATTTCTACTGTTTGGTAGAGACAAAAGAACTACATATTCACATTGTGTTGGAACAACCAGATGAGGAGGTACCCCATCTATAAAACAATGATGATTGATGAAACATCTCTGTTATGTAAAAAATATATAATCTCTACATATCTGAATGATAATTTTTTTTAGCTCACTGTAGTTACCGTCACATGAGCTTCTTCTGATGGTTTGTCATGGTGGTGACTAAGGACATGTAAAAGGTATGGAGTTGGAGGATTCGTAGTTGTAGATATTGGAGATAAAGATAGAGTGTCATGTGAGATTGAGATATATGTTGTTAATTTTTTCTAACTTTATGCAGTAGGCATGCATTTCTATAAATGTTTTAGTGTTTATTATTTCTCTATTGCTTGCAATTATACTTGATGATGGGGCTTCATTAATGGGGAGGGTCATGATTGTTTTGTAGGCTCATGTTCACGTTTGAGGCACTATAATGGTAAGGCATGATTATATTTAGGAAGCCTCCAATGGCCATGGCCATGCAAAGACGCCCGTTTTTCATTGTAGGGCCATGATGTGCATGAGGCGGCCATTTAAAAAGCTATTTGGTTACAAATGAATGCTTGAGTCTTGACCAAGTAGTCCATATTAATAGATTAGCAGTAGGATAGTTCTCTTTTATAAAGAACCTGTAGTTTTTCAATATAAGAACCTATTCAAAAGATTTTGATGATGTTCTAGCATTTATAATTGTAGGGGTGAGATGTAATTAACTTTAGAGGAATGGTTATTGTACTTAATTGATACCCACCATTCATTATGTCATTGGAAGTAAAACTTAGTGCAAGTTTGTAGCTTAGTATGTCAATTTAATGTCTTTTGAATCTAACATGATGCTTTTATCTAGAATCTAAATGCAGGGCCATGATGTGCTTAACTCATATTGAAGGGTCATTCGTGATCCTCATACTTAACTCAACAAATGCCAAGAGCACAATCAACATTGGAGTTTTTGTAGGCTACTCTCTCCTTTCTAAAGCACTAGCTCTATCCTAAGACAAAAAGGTATTCTATTCTAACTACTTATTGGCCCTAAAAGTTTGGTTAATCAGGGAATTTCATCTATTTTCATGCTACTATGTTTAACTATAACTATGCATCTACAATGCAGCTTTGAGCTATTCCTTCAACATTTTCTTTTCCTCTAATCTTACAATCTTCTTAATATGAGTTGAAACCAACATATAGGCATGAAGTGCATGTCAGAATGATAACTTTGTAAAATGTTACATCTTGTTGCAGATACTCTAGTCATTGATGCAAAAAAGGGTGTGTATGAGAACATAGGACTTCCTTGCATAAAAAGTGTAGGGGATATCGACAAGAATAATTACCTAGAGTTTTCAAACTTTCCCTTCCTTAATAAGTTTTTGGAAAAGGAATTTTCAAAATTCGTTAGACTAAAACTAAAGATAAACTCTACATCATTTGCATTGGTAAATGTTAAGAAAATTCATTTTAAATTCACCTGTGTATGTTTCACTCATGCATTACATAATTTATTACTAATCCTAGCCTCAAATCAGTTCGTTTAGTTCATCATTTCTCTAGTTAATTTTAAGATATCCCACCCTAGGATCCATCATTGTTTCTCATAGTTCCCAAAAAAGTGAAAGAAAGCAATGTGAACAGACTTTGTATGTTCATGGATATTCAATGGATGTATTCAGTTGTAAGATCTACAAAATATGGATAATATATTATTATTAGGACCTACTAGTAGCAAGTTTTTCTTTGTTTCTATATTTGATTGTGTAGTATATCACAAATCAAAGTAGCTCAATGGATTGTATGTTATAATTGGCATCTCTATATGGCTAATGACTTGAGATGTACAAGGACAACCTTGAAGAGGTTTAATTCCTTCCAAAAGGTTCTTATTGAGAGAGTGAAAAATACTTTTGTAGATGTTGTTCTAAAGAGGGATGCTAACACTAACAAGGAACATGGATGATCCAGATATACTTAAGAAGCCTAATTGACTAAAGCTTACATGGTGTTTCAGAACAATTTTTTATATAACACACTAGTACTACAATCACTGAACAGACCAAGATCAACCCACATACCTTGCACAGATTGTGGTGGAGGACAAAGTCGATGCACTCCTCTCCCAACCGATGGAGCTCCTCCCCCAACGGATGGCACTCCTCTCCCAGCTGCTGCACTCCTACTTTCAGCTAGCGACAATGGGGCAAATAGATGACTCTCTGTATGAAAATGGAGGAAGAGGATCAAAGATACATATGGTTGGGACTCACCGTCAATGTCTCACTCCGGCATTGGCAACTTGGCAATCCATGGCCGGCTACTTGTCACTCTGCCATCAGAAACCATGACAACTTCACACTCCTTCCGCCGGCAACTGTCACTCCACGTGCCACCACCAGTCCACCAACACCTAGGGAGACGATTGGCTAGGACTCTTTATCTCCTCCATGTGTGTGCTGGTCTAGCTGGTGAGCGAGAAATCAGGGACATGGAGAGAGCGGAGAGATCAATCTCCCTCACAATACTCACGATCTATTTGTGATCTGTTGGAGCACAAAGGGAAAGTTATGGAGCGCGCGGGAAGTAAATATTGCATTAGCAATTACTTTCTAATTTGGTATGGAAATTTAACATTGCCACTAATTAACAATAAAAATGCCTTTAATGTTAAAATACTAAAAGACATATGCCGTCTGTGGTGATAGGAGACACGACCGTCGCCAGAGAAGGAAAAGGTGAAGGTTCGTCTGGAGATGTGACTGCAGGCGGAGAAGGAAAGGATGAAGAATCGTCTTCTCAGGCTCAACTGAACTTCTGGAGCAGTCTGTTCAAGAAAGCGATTAAAGGAGATACTTCCCTGGAAAAAGTCAGCATCGAGCTTAAAGATCAAACACTGATCTATCCAAGTGCTGAAGCTGAGAAGAATGTTGATAAATGGAGGCTCTGTCTTGCAGGTTACGTAGTAGGCTTTAAACCTCATCTTCCCACTCTACAACGCTACCTGAGACAGATCTGGGTCTTGAAAGGCTCCATTGATGTGCTAAATCATGGCAAGGGGTTCTTCCTGATAAGATTCACTGACGCCGGAGATCTGGAATCTATCTTAGATGGTGCAATTTTCTTTGAAAGAGATAAACCACTGATTCAGATGAGATGGAGGCCAGGACAACAACTCATGAAATTTGAACTAGTAGAAGTTCCGATATGGGTTCAAGTTCATGATCTCCCGCTTGAACTCTGGGAGAAAGGCATGTTTGATAGAATTGCTTCTTTTTTAGGTAACCCTTTGAGATTTGATTGAGCTACATTTGATTATAAAATATTGGAGTATGCTAGAATACATGTTCTTATACCTACAACTTCTACTTTTCTTGAAAGTCTGGAATTGGTGAGTGATAAAGGTGACTCAATGACTATCTCTTTCACTTATGAATGGAAGCCAAAACCATGTACTGCTTGCAAATTATTTGGGCATGAATGCCAGGAATCTCAGCCTTAGAAACAGATTAAAAAAGTGTGGATTCCCAAAGCTAGAGTTGTTCCGCCAACTGAAGTTGCAGAGGTTATTGCAGTGTCTTCTGATGTGCCCCAACTAATTGAGGAAATGCCTGCTAAGAACTTGTCATCCTCTGAAGAGGTGAACCCAGATGACATGTCAGAGACAGAAATATTTCATGGTACTACTGAAAAATTTGAAGAAGATGATTCAGTTTTGAATACAGTAGGAGAAGTACGGATTGTTGATCTTATCACTCCGTCCAGTATCAATGAAGATCCTAAAATTGTTGAATCCAGTCAGGGCTCGGATGATTTTTATAAACCAAGGAAATCAAAGAAAGCAAAAACAAGAAATAAAAATCCATCTTCAATTGCCTCTAGTTCCCCATGTTCTTTTAACAATAGATTTAAGAATCTTGACATTGAAGTTGCTGATAATGCTGAAATTCTGCCCAGTGAACTACTGGATGAAAAGGGTTCTAATGAATGATCCAAATTTATGCATCATCTCCTGGAATGTTAGAGGTTTGAATAACAAAGTCACCTCAGTCCGGGAGAGTTTAAATAAGTTGGATCCTCACATTATTGTTTTAAATGAAACTAGAAATAGAGAAAAGAAACTCAAGAAGCTCCTTTGTAAACATTTTGATGAATTCAAGTGGATTTCTAATCATTCTTCTCACGTTCTGGGAAGAGTTGTTATCCTTTGGAGGGAGGACGTTTTCTCTATTATTAAGAGTTTTGAAAGTGACCAGTGTATTCAATCCTTGGTTAGAGTGGATAATCACGATTTCAATCTTTTGGCTATTTATGGGCATAATGAAGATAGGGATAGAAGTAGTCTCTGGAACAATATTGAATCCCTTAATTCTTCGGGAGTCCTTCCTTGGATTATTTTGGGTGATTTCAATGCAGTAAGGTTTGAAAGTGAAAAGATTGGTCGAGATATCCCTACAAAAAAATCGATGGCAGAGTTTAACAACTGTATTCTTAACTGTGGTTTGTTTGATTTGAACCTAAATGGTCCTGCTTTTTGCTGGGATAACCATCAAGGTGGTGATAGATTCTCTACATCCCGCATTGATAGAATCTTATATAACTATTTCTTCATGGATAAGTTTTCCAATGTTGCTGGTTTTCTTATCACAAATATCATCAACGATCACAAAATTATGAAGTTGAACATTGGAGAAAGAAGAAAGAAGATTACTCCTTTTAGATTTATTAATTCTTGGGTGAATAGATCTAATTTTCTTGGTGTTGTGAAAGAGGATTGGTTCACTAGTAAGGAAGGATTCCCTTTGTTCAAAGTGTACTCTAAAATGAGAAACCTTAGAGTTTGTCTTTCTAAATGGAATAAGGAAAAGGTAGGAAATATGTTTGACAATGCCAGGGCTGCTGAAAATGCTCTTCTTGAAGCTTAAATTTCTTTAGACACTAATCCTTTGAGCATTGATCTGAGAGATAAAGTTATACATTGTAGGAAGGTGGCTCAAGCTGCTCTTAAAGATGAAGAATCTCTTGCGAGACCAAAGTCCAGAATACAGTGGTTAAAAGAAGGGGATTCGAACACAAATTGTTTCTACTCCTCTCTTAAGGTCAGAAGGCATATTAACTTTATCAAATGTCTTGAAGTTGAGGGGCAAATGATTACTGATGCTGAGGATATTAAAAGCCACATTCAGAATTTTTATTTCAATCTCTTTAACAGTAGGCACGTTTATAATGCTGCTCTTCTTGATAGTCTTAATTTCACCAAGCTGAACGATATCCATAGACTTCACCTTGACAGATTGGTCACCCCAAAGGAGATTGAGGATATTGTGAAGTCTCTTAGTACTGAAAAAATCCCGGGACCAGATGGTTATAATGGTATGTTCTTTAGGAGATGCTGGGATGTTATTGGAGTGGATGTTATTGAAGGCATCTCCCATTTTTTCAGAACTGGCAGGCTGCTTAAAGAGACCAACAAAACTTTTATTTCCTTGATTCCTAAGTCTAAGGACTCTCTCAATCTCAAAAATTGGAGACTGATTGCTCTCTGCAATGTTACTCTCAAGATTATCACAAAGATTCTAAGTAATAGGCTTCAAGGAGTCATTTCTTCTATTATTAGTCCTAGTCAATGTGCTTTCATCAAAGGGCGTAGCATACAGGATGCTATTCTGTTAAGCAATGAGATCATTCATGACTTTAATAAGAAAGGGGGGAAACAAAAAATTAGTCTCAAATTGGATGTTTCAAAGGCGTATGATTCTGTTTCTTGGGGCTCCTTATTTTGCATTCTCGAACTTATGGATTTTCCCCATTGTTGGGTCATTTGGTTAAAGGAGATCTTCGAAACTATTTCTTATGAGGTTTTGGTTAATGGGGAGGTTACCAATTCTTTCAAACCTAGTAATGGTATCAGGCAAGGTGATCCTCTTGCCCCTCAGCTCTTTGTCTTGGTGATGCAGGTCTTCTCTATGTTATTAGATAGGGTTGTTAAAAATGGTGTTTTCAAACCTCTTCGTGCTTCTGGAAATCTGGATATCTCTCACTTAATCATTGCTGATGACCTTTTGGTCTTCATGGAAGCTGATGAAGATAGTGCTCATACTCTCAAAAATATTCTTGATGATTTTTATTCGATTACTGGTCTAAAGTGCAACATTGATAAAAGTTCGATCATCTTCAGTGCTGGAGTTAAGAAAGAAAACTTTATTAACATCTTGGGTATTAAGGAAGGTTACATTGGGCAAAATTATCTCGGAATTCCTTTGTTTATTGGGAAATTAAAAAGGAAGCAGTGTGGTCCTCTCCTGGATAAAATCAAAACCAGACTCGATGGGTGGAAAGCTAAACAATTATCTATGGCGGGAAGGGTTGAATTAGCTCAATTGACCTTGTCCTCTATTAGTCTTTACTGGTCCAATTTCTTTCCTCTTCCAAGCTCTATTATTGATGATATCGAGAAGCTCATCAGAGATTTCATATGGGGCTGTTCTAAAAATCATTCTAATGTATACTTGATTAAATGGTCTTCCATTACAAAGCCTAAGGATGAAGGGGGTTTAAATATTCGTTCTTTTTGATAAATCAATTTTTCTTCTAATATTCATCATGCTTGGAATCTAGCAAGAAAAGCGGATTCTCTTTGGATAAAGTGGGTTCATGAGAAGTATTTCAGTAAAAATACTAACTGGTCTATAAATGATAATGGCAGTTATTCCTGGCTCGTCAATAGAATTATCAAGGAAAGGGATTATCTAAAATCGCATATCAACTTCAGAATTGGTGATGGTAATCATACTCTTTTTTGGGGTGATCCTTGGCTCCCTAATGGTCATTTTGTGTTGGATGTGTTAGGCAGGCAAAGTATTATCAAATTAGGTCTGGATCCTCTATGTAAAGTTTCTTGTTTGATAGCAGATGGAATGTGGATTCTTAATGACTCCAGACTTCACAAGAATCTGCACGATCTTCTGACTTCGCTTGAAAAGCCTTTACTTGGTCCTGATATCATCACCTTTAATGGGATGCCCTCCATCAGATTAAAGGACATTTGGGATGTTTTTCATTCTAGGAGTGAGCCTAATATCTTTTTCAAATGGCTTTGGCGGTTTAAAGCACCTAGCAGATTTGCTATTCATGCTTGGAAAGTGGGGCATGATAAACTGCTCACCACTAATTACATTAGAAGAATGGGGATTTCTACTCCTTCCTACTGTTTCCATTGCAAAATGAGTGAGGAAGATACGACACACTATATGTTCAAGTGCAACTTCTCTTGCTTAATTTGGGATAAAGCTATGTCCTTCTTGAATTTCCCTGTCAATCTGAATTCCTACAGTGACCTAGCCATCTGCACATCCAAGATAAATCATCTTATTTCTCTTTGCACTTTGTATTGGCTCTGGAATGAAAGAAATCTCAGAGTCCATTCAAACAGAGAAAATGATTGGTTTTCTATTTGGGAGCTTATTCTGAAAGATTTTCACTCCCTAGAAGGCTGAGTAGGTTGCTTTGCAGAGCACATTTCTGTTGTTTGCTGTTGCAGATTTCTATTTATGTGTCTCTTGTTATTTTTTGCTGCTTCATCTGCTCAGGTTCTCCAACCCTTTGATGGACATCCATGGTTCTTTTGCTCTGCTACTTCTCGTGCTGGTGTCGGATCTCAGCCCTTCAGTGGGTTTTTTCCTTTTCCCTGTAAATAGCTTTTCTTGTCATATGGATAGCTATACTTGTATGTAACACAAAAAAAAACACAAAAAGAGTAATACAAGGAGCTCGGTTCACCAAAAAAAATGCCTTTAATGTTATTTCCTTTTAAGAAACTCTATAATAGGTTGTTTAGAGGCATTTTAATTAAAAATGCATGTATATTAGAAAGATAGTGGCTTTTTTTTTTATAAAAGCCACTTGAATAAATGCCACTAATGGGCAATTTTGCTGTAGTGAATGTAGATAGGGAATCACACAGTGCATAAAGTGTATGCCCTATTGACCATGGTGTTAACTCTCAATTAATAGTGATTCACAGATTTAATGGTGGACATCTTCAATGAGCATTTTTGTCACTTCAGAGTAATTATTTGTTCAGTGGTTGGCAGGGGACAATTTGGGAGTGCTAGGTGGGGGTAATTGAGAAATGCAGTTCATGATATTTTTCCTCTTGTTGAATTATTTCAAATAGATCCAATGGTAGTGTTTCTCGAGGGCGAGCAACATTCAATCCTATGGGATTTTGATGCACTAAGTTTTAGTTGCTTTTTACATGCTATTTTTTCATGTATTTTGTACATAATTTCTCATTCTGATATTATTCATACATTTTTTATCATTATTAGCTTGTGAAACATTACTGCATTAATTAATAAGTATATCACCAACATATGTTAAGTTATCAATTTTTATTAGGACCTATGTTGGTTTTTCCTTATTTGAGGCTATTCAAGCACTTTCAGGACAACATGGTGCTATTGACAATAAAGTCAGTGGTACTGACATTATGTGAAACACAATAGGGAATTTTGGAAATTTAGTGCTATCAAGAGAGCACTCTGTGCTATCGAGATGAAGTTCAATGCTACTAAATGATGGAGTCAGTACTAGTGACCCACTACCCATAAAGCATCAAGAATAAGACTTTATGATTTCGATGCCACTAGCACCCTAGTCGGTGGTACCAACTTTTGCATCCATATCATGTTATAACTTAAGGAGCAATGTAGTGCTACTTACATACTTGTCGGTAGTACCGACACTTATCAAGGGTTTTGAGTCATCCGAAAACTTAGTGTCACCAACATCTAGTCAGTTGTGTGATCAATGTTGATTAAAGATAATGACAAATCTGATAGTTGGAATTTAATGATGGCATGAGTCCCACTTATGACCTAAGGGGAGTTCAGCCAAAGGGAGATATCACATTCTATCTCATTGCAACAGAGAACAAAATAGGGAGAGGAGGAGACAAAGGATATAGTCATGTACTTCACGTTCCAGGCAATTTTGGGAGGAAAATTTGCAGCCAAAAACATTGTGAATAGAGGCATCTACCAGAGAAGATCATCAGGACTACGCCTCTGAGATTTTTTATTGATACATCAAATGTTTATATCATTTTCTCTTTCTTCATCTCTTTTATCGATGATCAAATCATGCAGGGCTACTTATCTTGTTCCTTAGGACACAAGAGTAGCCTAATTTTACATTGTATTTGACTCTCATGAATTTATATATATATATATATATATATATATACATACATATATATCCTTTAATTATGAATGTAAATCTATGATTGCTTGATGAATTGTTTGCTCTCAATCATCACAATCAATATTATAGAATGTTAACTGCTTCAGGAGAGGGATCAAGGGTTAGACAAGTAACAAATTTACACACCTGATAATGTGTCTTGAGAGATGGATTACAATTGAGAAGGAATAGTCTAGACTTATTGTTAATGCACCTAACTAATTTTTAAACCGCTATGAGTGTGGAGTTTGTCTCGGTACATGTTGTGCATTATGTTGTGGGAGTGAGTAATATTGGCTATGAGTTCTTAATCTAAGGTTAATGGTAAATGATTATTGATGTAATGGAGTTAAATGTAATGATTATCGTGGTGAAACTGGAATCCTAAAAAATCCATCAAATCCTGATCACATTACACATCATTTATATTTTATTCTTACACATGGTCATAAAAAAAATCAACCAATCACCTTTTCTAGGCCTATCTGATTAGGTTGTAGTTAGTAGTACTGTATGTAGTACATTTTCCTGAGTTTGACATTCAGGCCTCAAAGGCCTATACTACTCGACGTTTGCAATTGCATTTCAAAAACATAGTTTAGGCATGTCAGTAACATGTATATAGATTAATCCTACATTTGACAATAACAATTAAATGGTGTATTGGATTATCATATGCATTATAGTGTGATGTAGCTAGAGATTGTGAGTTTGAATCTCCTCTATGAATTTTTTAATAAATCTATCCCAAATCATTTCTAAATTTCTATGATGTCGCATTAACTATAAATTTCTATGACGTTGAATTAACTATAAATTCCTATGATGTCACATCAACTATAAAAAAAACACTTATAAAATTGTGTTATTATAAATGGTTTTGTATTTCATTTTATTAGTTGAAGTTTCATAGTGCTCCTTTAGTTTGGAGTTACAAGTTCAATTTCTCATCTACTATACTTTGATTATAATTTAGCACACTTTTAATGTTTCATTTATCACTCCAACTATGGAATCCTGACTCTACCTCTGGAATATGCTTTCTTATATCTTTTTATGGTAAGAAGAGATCTCTTCCAACTATATTGAAAAACTATAAAAAAGAATATCTACTTGATTTTATATATATTTTTCTAGGTGTTTTAGCTAACCTGCAACATGTGATTGACAAACCAACTAACTTACTAGACCATTCTCATAACTAACCCGTGATATAATACATTTATTTGTTGCTATAATAAATTGTTCATTTTGATGTACCTAGATATGCGAGTAACAAACCGACTTATCATCACCCGTGTTGGACTCAACTGACAAGTGATGGAGATTAAATGGTCATATAAAATTGATTGGGTGAAGAAGGCAGAAGTAGGAGTTACTAGGTTTATGTTGTTGGATATCCGGTAGTTATCTATTATTTTATTTATCAAACAGATTATCTGATTTCTTGATAGAAAGCTTTTGATTATGTTGAGGTCAGGTGAGAAACATTGATCCCATGCTGGATGAAGGGAAATAATGGATGGGGAAGGAGAAATATCATTGACAAGTAGCAACTAACTTGTTGGTGATTCCCACTTATTTGGAGGTACCGAAAGTTGCATGCAATATTTAGCAATGACAATAAAGTGATGAAAGAAAGAGACTGGATCTAAATTTAGTAAAGTTTTTACATCACACATTTCATCCTATAGTAAAAGTCTATTTTTATAATATAACCACCTATAAATTGGTGAGATAGACAAGGATCAATATAAAAATGACACGAGAAGATTGAGAGAAGTAAGCTTCTTGTTATTATTTTATGTGATCCTCTAGAATTTATCTAGAGAAGTTTATCTCTTGAGTCAAGGTGTTTTATTGTGCGATCCAATTTTCTTCATACATAGAAAGGAAACATCTTGATTTTTCCAACAAGTGGTATCATAGACTTGTTTGGTAGATTTTATGTTGTAGAAAATGGAAGAGATAGTTACCCGCATATTAATAGTGAAGTTGATGTCAACTGACTACTCAATATGGAAGACTCACATGGAAGATATTCTCTACTGCAAAGATTTATATCTAGCCATTGATATGGAAAGAAAGACTGATGATTCTTGGAGGCTTGTAAATTGTAAAGTTGTTGTTTAATCTAAAAATATTTGTCACTCAATTTTCCATCATGTGGAAACTGACACTAACACATATTCCCTATGGAAAAAGCTAGAATCAATGCATCAAAGAAAGAGTGCTTCAAACAAAGCCACGTTAATGAGAAGGTTGGTTCGACTTGAGTATAGAGATGATAAAAATATGGTGGAACATTGAAATGAGTTTCAAGGTCTTGTAAACCAATTATATTATGTTAGTATCACATTTGAAGATCAGGTCCAAGACTTGCTTCTTCTCAGCTCATTGCCTGATAGCTAGGGAACTCTAGTGGTCTCATTAAGCAACTCAGCACCATTTGGTGATCTCACCTTGAATTTGGTGCAAGATAGCTTATTTAATGAGGAGGAAAGAAGGAAGGAATTTGCTTCTACTAGCCACATAGAAGCAAATGTTGTAGAAATTGGGGGGGGGGAGATAAAGGCATAGAGGTTCTCAAAACTCATAGAAATTTAGAGCAAGATCAAAATCTCAAGCGGGGATTCTGTGCTATTATTGCCAGAAGCCTAGGCATAAGAAAAATGAATGTCAGATATTGAGTCATGAGATGAAGACAAGAATGACAAAAATGATGACAAAGAATGTAGAAGAAATGTCACAGTAGCAACAATCAATTATGACATATTTGTTATTAGCAGTGATGATTGCTACAAATGTTGGACCCTCTCTATTGATTAGTATAATGATGTGGGTTATTAACGCACTACAAATTCACTAGGATAGAAATTGCCAGAGTTTACCATAACCAAAGTGCAATAATTCCACCCGCAAGTGGACAGATCTTATCTCAGTACACATAAGCATAGAATCCCAAGGGACAATATGTTTAAGAATTATCTAATCAAAGTAATTTCGCATGAACTAGTATTTATCACAGAAGTCGATATTGGTTTAGTTAATCTAAGATTGCATGAATAAAAAGAGCTAGATTAAGGTTCTACTTATTAGTGGATGGAAACACTAGGATGGAACTAGGTTTCACCGTCACTACTCGATCCTATGCAATCATTCAAATCCAAACTTGTATGAAGATATATAATTGGAGTTATGCAAGTTTCTCCTTTTGGTGTTAGAAACTTGCATGAGTAGATATGTTACGACCCCATCTGAGCTTAATTGGTAAACTAGGGTTTACCTAGACAATTGCAAAGATTAATTGGAATAATCATTATTGAAATCTAATTAATGACGATAACACAATTAGGATGTTTTAACTATGATAAGAAGTCTAAATATTCTTTTGTCTTGAGAATTAGGGTTTGAGAAACATAAACCCTAATCGGCCCAAAATAGGGTTTTAATGATGCATGAATACAGAATTTGATAAGTAGAATGTCTCACTAAATGATTTTTAGTATTTTATGTGTAACTCTGATTTACTTCAAATTTGGATATGATTTGGATATATAAAATGTGAACAACATTGGAAAATATCATAATTTTTGAAGAATGCTCTGACTTGTTTATCGGCCGAGTTTCAAACTCGACCGATCACATTTCCAGAATTTTACAGCAGTGTGGTAATTGAATTTTATCTTTTTATTGGTATATCCAATTGATCTCAAATTTTAAATGTGCCTGAAAAACACAGTTTTAGACACTATGTTATATTGGCATAATTTGTGGATGACTTTTGAATCCCTACAGTAAGGGTGTCGGTCGAGTTTGTGCAGGACAAACTCGGCCGAATATTTTGCAGACTGCAATATAGCAGTGCATTGTTCTATTTTTAATTATTTATTGGTAACTCCAAATGATCTCAAATATTAACTGAAGCTTTATGGAATAATTATAAACAACTTTCAAAATTCCCATAATTGTTGGAGAATGTTTGATCTCTTAAATAAACGAATTACAGTAACTTTTGTATAACTGAATATTCAGCCAATATAATTAAAGTTAAGTGTTGGGTCAATATGCAATTGACCCAAGCAGCTCAATTGACTTATATGAGCAACCACACACACACACAGCTCTCATATTTCGTCATTCACTCCAGAGAAACGAAAATCTAGAGAGAGAGGGAGAGTTAGGGCTTGAGTGAAGAAAGTGGGGGAATTGCTGAATTAGGGTTCTGCGGTCCCAAGAGTGGTGAAATCAAGTAAGTTTGGATCCTTTGCATAGACTTTTATGGTGAATCTTATCTCTCATGTCAAGATTCCATCCATGCTCTGATTTGATCCAAGATGATGTCTAAATTCCCTCTTTTCTCACCCTTTCTTCATAATCCCTCTTTTTCATGGTTCCCGAGTTGAATGGAAGAAGAATTGGGAGATTTGCTAGGGATTTGATGTGAATTCGAGATTCCCTGAGTTGAGATGCAGTCGTGAGGTGTTTTCACACCTTAGGGTGAGTGGGTTCTTCCTTCAAACATTCTAATGCACGAATTTGATTATAACATCCAAATCCCTAAATGCTTAGCATGTGAATTCTAAATCCTGAAATGTCCGTTTGATTTAAGTTATTGTAAAATTGATATGATACGGATTCCTTCTCTGTTTGAACGACTCTTTAATGGTAGATTCTTATTAGAAATGAATACAACACTTCGTAGTGATAATGTTTTTCAGATTTATATCAAATGATGTAATTAGGGTTTAACCTAATTGAGATATCACTAGAGTTTCAACCTTATTGAAGAGGACTAGTAATCCTATAAGTGGTTAGGATGTACCTCATGGGTTATCTTAATTGAATTTTATTCTGGATACATGATATCGCAGTGAATGATATGGAAAACCTAAATTTAGTTAAATTTCCATGGTTTCATGTCTATATTGATTGCATATGATTTGTTGGAAACAATCTTTATTTAGTGAATGCTTATATCCTATGAAATCCTTATGAGAGCCATGTCACAAGTGAATGAGGTAAATAAAAAGGTGAATGAGGCAAATGCAACCCTAAGAGTAGGGTGTTGGCATGTGATGAATGAATAAGGCAAATGAAACCCTAAGGATGGGGTGTTCAATGAATCATGCTATGGTAATATGAAAGGTCTCGATATGAGATGTGGTGATGCTTAATTGTTAAATTGTATGTTTCTAGTGCATTTAACTTTATATGCTTGTTCTCTCTGAGATGATATCTACATACTGCAGGGCTTCTTATATTTCAATACATATCTCGTAAATTGCAGGTGATGAGATATGACATGCCCTAGAAAGGGATGTTACTGAGATATGATATATGTTGAATACATGAGTTTTGATGTTGCTTATAATATGATATGGCAGGCCGTGGGAGCCTTATGAGAAATGTAAAACGAGTTATGATTTCTGTTTTACATGTATCTAAAATATTAATGTTAGACTTAGGTGCCCTGAACACCGTAGAACCCCTTTGACAGGTCTGCTTCTTAGGGGTGAAACTCGTGTTGCAACATTATCCGTGCGATGTCATGGAGACACGAGGATAGAGAGGCAGTGTCCAATAACAACGCGTGCTTGTGTCACGGTGGCACTGGAGGAAAGTGGGGGTTATTGCAACATTATCCGTGCTTGTGTCATGGAGATAACCCCGTGAGACTCTCCGCCTGTGTACTCAGGTTAGAGGAGGAGTCTAGAGTACTAGAATACTGCAGTGAGGCCCTTGAGTGCCTAGGACCCGCAGTGAGGCCCTTGAGTGCCTGAGAGTACAGTGAGGCCCTTGAGTGCCTGAGAGTCCTGTGCAGACCAGGACAAGTAGTCAGACTTAGCATTTCCCGGGTGTGTCGCTAAGTCTTGTACGGTGTGATCGTAGTGCACTGCGAGTCTCTTATGCAGAGTACACTGCATAAGATCAGGGCATAATATAAAATACGATCATATAGGTTCACAGAGTTCTTTATAAATGATAGAGTTAAGGAAGACTAGAGCATAGTCTTCTAGTAGTTATTCTTTGGATGCAATATTTACATTCTTTGTTATTTCAGTTATATTGTTTAGAACTGCTCAGTGTAGTATTTATTGTTGTTAAATGTCATATCGTTTACCTAAAATTATATCTGTAATCTCATTAGTTCATTAGTCTATTTCCTTGAAGTACTCATTCACTGAGCGAGTAGGCTCACCCCTCTACTCAAACATTTTTAGGGTTAACCGCGTGGACTTGGAGATAGTCAGAGCTTCAGTGTAGACCTGCCACAGGAGTCAAGTACGAGATTAGTTGAGTCAGTCGGTCCTTGTCACTCTAGGTCCTCAGTAAGAGATAAGAGAGAGAGTTGTAATTACGATGTGTAATATTTTTCCTCTTTTGATATGTATGCTAATTAGCAAGCTTTATGTGCATAAGGTGTGAGAGACATCATGAATGTTTATACATGTATCTTTTCTATTAAAGTCTGATTAGTAAAAAGAAATGTTCAGATTCCTTTGTTAAGATGTTATGTGGTTCAATGCGAAGAAATAAGAGTTTAAAAAATAAAAGAAAAAGTTAAGGGTGTTCTTTGTGTTACACATAAATCCTATCTTATGCCCTAATCTCATGATTTGAGGAAATTGTGAGATCGGGGTGTAACAGTTTGGTATCAGAGCTTAGGGTGAGTTGTCAAGGACCATTAAGTTAGTAAGTTAGAGTCCTAAGTGTGGCAGATAGGAGATGTTTGATGTTAGCTTTGGGGATTTGAGTATTTGGATATCCTGGCCTGATATCTGAGTACTTGGATAAGCCAGTACAAGCTACTCTGTCTATTCTCTCACGTATACCCTGGCCAGGTATACAGTGGAAGAATGGGCTAGAGAGGAACCCTAGAAATGTTAGGGTTAGAAAACGAGAAAAGAAACAAGAATTAAGAGCATAAATGTAAAAGGAGATAGAACTTACATTTCATAATGTTGTTTTTGTTGGAAATGTATAGAAATGCTCTTATATGTTTGAATTGAAATATTCAATACTTTGAAATATGGGTCTTTAATATCTGTTGTATACTATGCAATTGTAGCATTTATTGATTTCATTCTTTGTAACAAGTAGACTAGAATTGACCTTTGAATGAGCTTTTGTTTCTATAGTTTTGCCCACTGGTTCGAGTGAAATTGACATCAGCAGGTCTGTTTAGGTTTTCAGTATGTACGTGATTCGGCCGAGTTGTATGTGATTCGGCCGAGTTTCCTTAATAGGCAATCGAACAGCAAACTGATCGGCCAAGTTGTATGTAATTCGGCCGAGTTTCGTTTTCAGGAAATCAAACAACAAGTTGATCGGTCGAGTTTCAAGCGGATCGGCCGAGTTGTGAAGCAATCGGCCGAGTTTCTGACCAATCAGCCGAGTTTCTGAGCTGTGAGTGGCAGTTCAGAAAGAATGTAATCCTTTGTAGTTCTTGGCTTCAGGACTTCAGGTTTGGCCTGGTCCGGTTGGCAGGATGCGTTACTAGGATCTAATGAATCCTATTAATAGCATAATAAGAATAGAATTTGAATAATTAGACCCACATCAGAGTAAGAATGTACATACAGTAAGATGTTGAAACATATGGGCAAGATCAGAACAACTAAGAATTAGTTGAAACTGATATCTGAGGTTCAATTTTGGGGCCTCATATGAGAAACCCTTAATTGGGAATAAATGAACATGATATGAGATTCATAATCAGTTTATTGATTAATATTATATGAACTATACATATGAAATATAGAAAAGATATGTGAAATGTATGTATGGTTCAAGATAGCAAGAATCAATCATGAATAATGAATCATAGAATAGAGTATAATGCTTTTATGAACTCTAAAGCAAAGGCTAAGTAGAGAATAGGGTTGAGCATTCAATAGGTCCATAGAAGTAAAGAGTCTTCAAAAGAGTAAAGGTGAAGAGGATCGTATGAACATGTAATTCATAAGATTAGAACAACAAACTAGTTTCTAAGCAAAGAACATAGGTGTAGTTTAACGAATGAATAAGTCATACAAAGGTAGACTATATTCAGGAGAGAAAAACTTGACTGAAAGAGAAACTATGTTTGACCCATGCATGATCCACTTGATTTAAAAATGAAGAATATGTAATGTATTCAACATGAGGAAAGAACTAATAGAAGGGCTATTAATTTAGAACGTTAACTTCGCAATAGTATAAAGATAAAGGAGGAAATATGTGCAACATGGTATACATGACCATACATATGAATAAGCAACATGGACATAAGAGAAAAGTTTAGAATTAAAGATGACGGGTTAAAGAGTAGTATATGGTAAGAGGACTATGAAACGTAAGAAAGGGTTTCAAATATGATGGAGAAGTTATAAAATAAAGAGGTTGTGAGATTCAGGCAAGTGCTAATTAATCAAACATCTCTGTTGATAACTAAGTAAATCTACATACGAGAATGTATTAGGGAATGTTTGAATACAAGTATTCCAAGTCTTAAAATCATCTTCCCTTTCATATATTCCTTAATAAGAGCAAGGTGGGAATGAAATGATAAGAGAAAATGAATCATATATGGTGCATAACTACCTTGGTGGGGTCATCTAGTGAATGTAATAGTGACATACTATATGATGAAGTGCGATAAGAAATAAATTCTTGTGTGATAGCAAGAATGATGAATAATCTATTCCTATCTTAAATGCTTCAATGTTAATGATGTTTATTGTATATAATCATATGAAAAGGATAGGTAGCAAAAAGTAAAGAAGTAATGAATGAGCAGAGAGATATGGGAAAACACTAGCTTTGTGTAATATGTGAATTTGGTTTTACATGTATGATTTGTTGAAGGCATATTAAGGTATGAAAGCTGGTTCTATATATTATTTCAGTGTATTTGTGCAAGCTATATGTTAAATTAAAGGCGTATGATAGTTGTAGTAATTCATACCTGATATGCATCTTATCATTGTGTATTTGTAATATGGTGATACGGTTTGGATGATGTTAGAACACATGGAGAGATACCCTAGACAAGGTAGTCATACATATTCACTCATATTAATAGAAAGGGATGATAATTAGATTGTTTGGACAAGTAACCCTAATGAGGTGTAGCTTGTTATACCTAGCTCTAATATAACTGAGTGATGGTAATTGAGTATGATTAATGCTTGAATGACTGATACAATTGTGGATTACCTTATTACTGTTGTTGAAACCCTAAAATGATATAATACGATGGTTACACTTTGAATTGTGTGTGGGCCCATAACCCACAGATCCCAGGATCGAAACAGGATAGTATGGAATGAGGTGGTAATGCTTCACCTCATGCATCCATGACCCAATGGGGATGCCAAGAGTAGTATTGTGCAATTGATTGTTGAATCTAGTCTTTTAATTTAAGACTGTTTTGCTATTTGAATAACACTTGATTAAAGTTTAAAATAGCATGGTGAACTCGCTTTTGTCACTTAAAGGTGATACAGAACAATAGATCTCTCTGAGCAGCATAAGTTGAGATAGTTGTATCAGAGTATCAGAGTTGTGCAGTGAAAGCGTGGTGGTTTATCTTTGCATTCTATGTTGGACTGTGGCATAAAGAATTTGCTTGATATCATTGAGAACTATTTGAAATATGTTGTGATTTAGTAAAGAATTAAAAGATCTAATGTTGAAAACTACATTCAGGTATGAAATACAAGAATATAATGACATGAAATGTTTTAGAAGCTTAGAATAACCTTGAATGTATCTTTCTTGTGGGTTCATGTTTCGAGGACGAAACATTCTAAGGGGGGGAGAGTTGTTACGACCCCATCTGAGCTTAATTGGTAAACTAGGGTTTACCTAGACAATTGCAAAGATTAATTGGAATAATCATTATTGAAATCTAATTAATGACGATAACACAATTAGGATGTTTTAACTATGATAAGAAGTCTAAATATTCTTTTGTCTTGAGAATTAGGGTTTGAGAAACATAAACCCTAATCGGCCCAAAATAGGGTTTTGAATGATGCATGAATACAGAATTTGATAAGTAGAATGTCTCACTAAATGATTTTTAGTATTTTATGTGTAACTCTGATTTACTTCAAATTTGGATATGATTTGGATATATAAAATGTGAACAACATTGGAAAATATCATAATTTGTGAAGAAAGCTCTGACTTGTTTATCGGCCGAGTTTCAAACTCGACCGATCACATTTCCAGAATTTTACAGCAGTGTGGTAATTGAATTTTATCTTTTTATTGGTATATCCAATTGATCTCAAATTTTAAATGTGCCTGAAAAACACAGTTTTAGACACTATGTTAAATTGGCATAATTTGTGGATGACTTTTGAATCCCTACAGTAAGGGTGTCGGTCGAGTTTGTGCAGGACAAACTCGGCCGAATATTTTGCAGACTGCAATATAGCAGTGCATTGTTCTATTTTTAATTATTTATTGGTAACTCCAAATGATCTCAAATTTTAACTGAAGCTTTATGGAACAATTATAAACAACGTTATAAATTCCCATAATTGTTGGAGAATGTTTGGTCTCTGAAATAAACGAATTACAGTAACTTTTGTATAACTGAATATTCAGCCAATATAATTAAAGTTAAGTGTTGGGTCAATATGCAATTGACCCAAGCAGCTCAATTGACTTATATGAGCAACCACACACACACACAGCTCTCATATTTCGTCATTCACTCCAGAGAAACGAAAATCTAGAGAGAGAGGGAGAGTTAGGGCTTGAGTGAAGAAAGTGGGGGAATTGCTGAATTAGGGTTCTGCGGTCCCAAGAGTGGTGAAATCAAGTAAGTTTGGATCCTTTGCATAGACTTTTATGGTGAATCTTCTCTCTCATGTCAAGATTCCGTCCATGCTCTGATTTGATCCAAGATGATGTCTAAATTCCCTCTTTTCTCACCCTTTCTTCATAATCCCTCTTTTTCATGGTTCCCGAGTTGAATGGAAGAAGAATTGGGAGATTTGCTAGGGATTTGATGTGAATTCGAGATTCCCTGAGTTGAGATGCAGTCGTGAGGTGTTTTCACACCTTAGGGTGAGTGGGTTCTTCCTTCAAACATTCTAATGCACGAATTTTATTATAACATCCAAATCCCTAAATGCTTAGCATGTGAATTCTAAATCCTGAAATGTCCGTTTGATTTAAGTTATTATAAAATTGATATGATACGGATTCCTTCTCTGTTTGAACGACTCTTTAATGGTAGATTCTTATTAGAAATGAATACAACACTTCGTAGTGATAATGTTTTTCAGATTTATATCAAATGATGTAATTAGGGTTTAACCTAATTGAGATATCACTAGAGTTTCAACCTTATTGAAGAGGACTAGTAATCCTATAAGTGGTTAGGATGTACCTCATGGGTTATCTTAATTGAATTTTATTCTGGATACATGATATCGCAGTGAATGATATGGAAAACCTAAATTTAGTTAAATTTCCATGGTTTCATGTCTATATTGATTGCATATGATTTGTTGGAAACAATCTTTATTTAGTGAATGCTTATATCCTATGAAATCCTTATGAGAGCCATGTGACAAGTGAATGAGGTAAATAAAAAGGTGAATGAGGCAAATGCAACCCTATGAGTAGGGTGTTGGCATGTGATGAATGAATAAGGCAAATGAAACCCTAAGGATGGGGTGTTCAATGAATCATGCTATGGTAATATGAAAGGTCTCGATATGAGATGTGGTGATGCTTAATTGTTAAATTGTATGTTTCTAGTGCATTTAAATTTATATGCTTGTTCTCTTTGAGATGATATCTACATACTGCAGGGCTTCTTATATTTCAATACATATCTCATAAATTGCAGGTGATGAGATATGACATGCCCTAGAAAGGGATGTTACTGAGATATGATATATGTTGAATACATGAGTTTTGATGTTGCTTATAATATGATATGGCAGGCCGTGGGAGCCTTATGAGAAATGTAAAACGAGTTATGATTTCTGTTTTACATGTATCTAAAATATTAATGTTAGACTTAGGTGCCCTGAACACCGTAGAACCCCTTTGACAGGTCTGCTTCTTAGGGGTGAAACTCGTGTTGCAACATTATCCGTGCGATGTCATGGAGACACGAGGATAGAGAGGCAGTGTCCAATAACAACGCGTGCTTGTGTCACGGTGGCACTGGAGGAAAGTGGGGGTTATTGCAACATTATCCGTGCTTGTGTCATGGAGATAACCCCGTGAGACTCTCCGCCTGTGTACTCAGGTTAGAGGAGGAGTCTAGAGTACTAGAATACTGCAGTGAGGCCCTTGAGTGCCTAGGACCCGCAGTGAGGCCCTTGAGTGCCTGAGAGTACAGTGAGGCCCTTGAGTGCCTGAGAGTCCTGTGCAGACCAGGACAAGTAGTCAGACTTAGCATTTCCCGGGTGTGTCGCTAAGTCTTGTACGGTGTGATCGTAGTGCACTGCGAGTCTCTTATGCAGAGTACACTGCATAAGATCAGGGCATAATATAAAATACGATCATATAGGTTCACAGAGTTCTTTATAAATGATAGAGTTAAGGAAGACTAGAGCATAGTCTTCTAGTAGTTATTCTTTGGATGCAATATTTACATTCTTTGTTATTTCAGTTATATTGTTTAGAACTTCTCAGTGTAGTATTTATTGTTGTTAAATGTCATATCGTTTACCTAAAATTATATCTGTAATCTCATTAGTGCATTAGTCTGTTTCCTTGAAGTACTCATTCACTGAGCGAGTAGGCTCACCCCTCTACTCAAACATTTTAGGGTTAACCGCGTGGACTTGCAGATAGTCAGAGCTTCAGTGTAGACCTGCCACAGGAGTCAAGTATGAGATTAGTTGAGTCAGTCGGTCCTTGTCACTCTAGGTCCTCAGTAAGAGATAAGAGAGAGAGTTGTAATTACGATGTGTAATATTGTTCCTCTTTTGATATGTATGCTAATTAGCAAGCTTTATGTGCATAAGGTGTGAGAGACATCATGAATGTTTATACATGTATCTTTTCTATTAAAGTCTGATTAGTAAAAAGAAATGTTCAGATTCCTTTGTTAAGATGTTATGTGGTTCAATGCGAAGAAACAAGAGTTTAAAAAATAAAAGAAAAAGTTAAGGGTGTTCTTTGTGTTACACATAAATCCTATCTTATGCCCTAATCTCATGATTTGAGGAACTTGTGAGATCGGGGTGTAACAAGATATCCCAGTAAGCTGGATGTCTAATTACTTATGGATCCTCTATCCACTACTCTACAGACTTTCTATTAGAAGTTCTTGTCAGGGTGTCAACCAAAACTACTCGGTATTCAAGTTTTAACGTTGAAGTTCTCACAGTAAAAGATTATAAAAATCACGTAAAGTAGGTGTCAATCCTCAAGACATGAAATAAATGATTAGCTATTAATTATCTGAGTTCATACAAGAATTGGAGCATGTATGAAATTACAAGAAATGAGTAGTTGGGCTAGTCCCCACACCCCAGTGAAAAGACTATTCCCACGACATGGCAAGCTTAGTATCACTAGAATAGGAAGAGGACACAATAACAGTCATGATGGTAATGGAAGTGACTCTGCATGGTGAGCGATGGAAGGCTTCCTTCCTTCTTTTTACTTCAGGTATTAACCCTAACTTGTAGCAAAAGAAAACAGATGAATGACAACTCAGAGAAAAGATCAATTTCCCAAGAGGGGAGGTCAATGGCTTGGAGTTGTTGATGAAAGAAATCTATCAATCTATGCTAGAGGTCTATAGATGTCACCAAGATAGGTTGATAGAACTAGCTTGGTCGATAGGTGTCGTCCTTGCTCTGATCATAATGGAATCCTTTTGAAATTTCTATCTCTAAAAAAACTGAGATGAGTTGTACGGTTGTGCTAGGGGCCTATTTATAGGGTCGAGGTTGTCGACCTCTTTCCATCAGTATCGACCATTTGTTATTGGTCGATGGGTCTGTCGTTCGATGTATTTTGGACTTCTAGCCATCAGTTTTGGACGAAGATGGGTCTGTTGACCTTTAGAATCGACAAGGTTGTGGGCAATTATGGTAATCGACAAGAGTGTCGACAACATTGTTGACCGATGGGATGATTTCTTGTCGGTTGTTGGTCGATGATGTTGTCGAGCAGGGGGGTCAACATAGGTGTCGATCTCGATTATCGATGGATTTTATGTTGACCTTGATCATCAGTGAGTCTGAGTGTCATTCCTCTTGGATGTCGACCATGGAGGTCAATACAACTGTCAAGCATCCAATGTGTTGAGGAGGGAGGTTGATAAGGTTGTTCAACTCTTGTATGTCTTGATTTCTCACCAATTTTAATGATGATTGGCATGTCGATCGATAGGTCAAAATTGTCTTCAAACACAAAATTTGTGTATCGATATGCCTTCTGGAAGTGATAAAATTCAAAACCTGCAAAGGAGTCAAGAAAAGTATCAAATTCTTACAAATTAACATAAAACCCTAAGTAGATCAAAACAAAGCTATTCTTGATGAAAACTAAGCTATATGAATGCTAAACTAGACTAATAATGCAGCTAAAACTGGGATGAATATCCATTCATCACATAACTACTAACAATTACAGAGAAACCCTAAACCTAATCCCATTTGAGCAAAATAATCAATGAATTCTTGACAAAGGCAATCAAAATAGTATACAGAAATCACAGATAAATGTTTCCTTTTTCTTTCTTCACAATTTTCAAAAACCAATTCCACATCAAGGACATCACATTAAGATATCACAATTCTTATTCTTCCGTTAAACCAGAATCAATTCTTACAGCCCAGATGCAGTTCATGATACAACTTATACAAGTACATTAATGAAATATTTGATACACTACCCATCCTGGGAAAGAGAGAGTATAGAGAAAATCTAATCTATCTATATTATGCTATTTATATCTTCTTTTCCATGTCCTCTCTGCTGGATATTATTATACCTAAAAATATTTGAAAAAAAACACATGAGACTCATATAGAGCCCCAGTTAATGGATACCTCCCACTCAATCTAGGTACATGCATCAACATCAGATTAAGTAAAATGAAATTAAAAGAAACATGAATATATTGAATAGTCTAGCACATAGTTCTATAATCTAATAAAATATAGTTTCCAAATATAATTCAATCAAACAAATAAGTTAATCATTGAAAATTAATCCAACTTTAAAACATATTTTAGTACAAGTCTAAGAACAAATCAGCAGATGCTACTTAATGATGAATGGAAATGCTTTAGTATGAGTAACAAGTCAATATCTAAACATTTATAATCAATATATAACCATAAAATCATGTTTGTGAAACTCCATCGGCCAGACTAGGAACACATCCTATAGTCCTAAAGCTGAAGTCCACATAATACATGTTTACCGAACAATACTATCAAATTATAACAAATCCAAATAATACTTAGTGTGTATATGAATCTCAACATTAAGTACTTTTTTAAGACCAAATTCCACATTAGACAATAAAGAATATGAAGCGGATAATCTCTATAAAAATTATTATATTCCACAATACAAAACATAATAAAAAATGGTAAATCATTAGCTAGCAGTACAGGGAATGTCACAAACATTTTAATCACATTCTACACGGCTTGTCATCTTTTATTCATTTGCCCTAAAACTACTTGGTGTGTACCTCACCAAGTGGAATTCTCCACTCCCATTTCTCATTTCAACGACCCACCGTCACTATCTCAGGGTTCAGTTGAACGCCCTAAGATATTAACAATAGACCACAGTCCACCTCAGGGTTTCGTAAAGAGGCTCACATCCACATCTCGAGTACATGAGATAGGAACCAGCAAAACAATATATCACATATCACAACACTTCTCCTATTTTTCATATTTTACATATTTCATTTCATCAGAGTCTATTCCTCATGGAAATAGACTTTTACAGTAAGGATTTAAGGCCAGATCCACTCCAAATGACTCATTCCTAAATTCTGGTGGTCTATCCTTTAAGGTCTTGATCCACACTCTGGAAATCCTTCTCATAATTTATCAATTACTACAAGGAGATCTATTTTGTTTCCCTAATGTGGACCTGAAGGTAAACTCATGGTGCTTTGGGAACCTAACTAGATGTGCCATTTATTTTACTTGTCATTAATATCTCTTACTCATCTTTAAAAGAATTCAAAACATCATGTATCATATGTGTGTATTCTCACGTAACTAGAATAACATGAAATAGATTAGGCTTATTCAGATCGACAGATTAGGCTTATATAGATCGCCTATGACCAAAACAAGAAGCAAAACAATATGTAATTAGCAACACATATAACTATTTATATTTCCACATCATCTCAAAGCATCCATCACCAGTGGGCTTTCAACCCAAGAAATAATCTCATTGTCCAACATTTACCCCCATTAGGGTTTATCACCATTAGTGGACTTTCAGCCTAAGACATAATCTCATTGTCTAGCATTTACCCTCATCAGGATTTCTCAAAAGTAATCAAAGAATGTAAATTCTATCTCAACATATTTCTTATCCATTCATTTCATATCATAATTCTCATTGAGTATTAACAGAGGTATTAGAATTAAAAAGAATACAAGCATACAAACATCTCATGCCATTCATCACTCTCAGAATAGGCTTAACATGCAAAAAATGTTATACCCAATTTCTACAGATATGAATGAATCTCAAGTATAAAAATGCATAACACAATTAATACTTTTGTCTTACTATTTATCACTCTTCAGTTAGCGCTACTAGCCAACACATAAGTGATCTCATTTGAAGCCTACCAGAAAAGGCCATCCTCAGCATACAAGTATTAGAACATACAATTACAATCCAAGAGAACATTCTTATAAACCAATTCATATCCATGTACCTCATCTTGTAATTTAATTAAACCATACTCATAAGCATTCATTGATCTTGCATTTTAGATCATTATTCAAATAGCATCACATAGATCATCATTTTAGGGTTGGGGTTAGGTTCTTAGATCCATCTACTAATTTTCATCATTTCCCTTTGATTTTTCATATTCATTAGTTTTTTTAACTTCTTTCGCATGATGCTCACCACTATTCTTAAAATCAATCATACTAAAATTATTTAATATACAAAGTTTCTCTCTCATTGAAATCCTTCATAATCTTTAATATATTTCATGCAATTTAGGTCAACACGCACGTAATCAGAAAATATAGTCTATATACTTCATCATACACATTTCATTAATTTCAATTGTAACTTGTCATCACCATTCAGTTATTCTTATCCATATCATTTCTTATAATTAGTTGAGTGTACCATGTCATTCACTTCCAATGGTAGTCTTATAATTAACAAAGATCATTCTATACCTTACAATACTACTTTAGCTTAAAACAATGGATTAGGTTACATTTTCTTAATCATAATCTCTAATGATACTTCACAATTCATTATTATGTAGCTTGTATAAAGGGACCCACATTCATGTGGATACTCATTATTCCATATATTATACTAAAATAGATGCATTAGGATTACATCATATTAGTAAGACTCGTCATCTTCAGTTGAAGTATTAATACCTACACTTTAGCATTTCATCCCATTTACAACATTATATACAAGTTCTAGCTTTATCACTCATACTCGTCTTAATACTAAACTTCTAGGATTTTCAAAAAAGTCATCCTTAGTTTAGCACATCATAAGAATCACATCGTCTGATAATCTCATCATGGTGTGCAGGGGTTCATTAGGTCTATTCACACACATAGAAAGCCTACTTTCCATTTTCACATATTTCCTTCATTAATCATAAGTTTACATTGATTAATTAACTCATTTGATTCAATGCTGCAACACAAACCCTAAATAGGGAATACCATCACTTCCTTCTGATCCTTATGCATATATCATATTGAATTTCAATAATATTCAATAATGCTCTTGTATAATTCATTCTAATATAATTCAAGTATGATTCTATACATATATATTCAATTCCCAAGCATAACGGGCATTGGATTGATTTTTAGTAAATATTCACATGAAAGAGCATAGCCATCTATCCATAGAATTTTCAATGTAACGCCAATCAATATATTACGAACTAAGTGGGTTCAATTCAATGAGAAATAATTGAAATTAGTAGAATTTGATTCCCTAATATCATACCAAATCAATTCTCACTCACATATAGATACAAGAAAGGTTTTTTATTATTTTTTATGGATAGAATTAGGATCTCAACATGAATATAGATCTTAAGAGGGAGATAAACACTCACCTAAGGTGACAAACACCTTAAAAATGTAGGTTAAACTCTAAATTTCTACAAATCCACCAAGGTTCTAGCGATTGAATATATTTCTTCCTTCTCTCAACTTGGAAACACTAAAAATATAGAGAATAGGAGAGAAAGAGTGAGAAAAAGGGGTAATTTGATATCATTTCAAACCAAATAAGTAGAGGGACGGAATCTTTACATGTGAGAGAAGATTCACCATGAAAGACTATGTAAAGAAGCTAAACTTACTTGATTTCATCATTTCTTGGATGATAAAACCCTAGATCATCGATTCCACCACTTTCTCCTATCAAACCCAAACTCTCCCTATCTCACTAGTATTTCATTTACCTAGAATCGATCATGAAATATGAGAGATTCTTGGATGCTAGGTTTCTCATATAGATCAATTAAGCTACTTGAGTCAATTGCAAATTGACACGACTTTACATTTTTTATTTCAATAGATTTTTCTATCATAAAACATGTTACTGAAAATCATTTACTGAATAGGTTGAATATCTTAAAAAGATTAAGAAAAATTAGGATGTTATCTGAAAAAATATTTTAGAGTTTTAACAAAAAATTCAAATCAATCAGAGTTACCAATAAAAGCATAAAAATAAAATAATATACTACTATTTTTCAGCCGGAATGCATGCTCGGCTGAGTTTATCATGGAGAAACTCGACTGACACTCCTCTTTGGATCCTTACAACATCATCCAAAAATCATGCATATTATAGAGTTTCCAAACTGTAGTTAAAATTACAGACCAATTGGATCTACTACTAAAAACATAAAATTCAAATACCATATTGTTATATTTCAGTCTGAATACATGGTCGGCTGAGTTTGTCCTAGGAAAACTCAGCCAACAAACATGTTAGAAAATTCTTCAAAAATTATGATATTTTGCAAAACCACTAATAATTGAGTCACTCACACTATATCTAAATTTCAACTAAATCAGAGTTATACATAAGATAATAAAAATCATTTGGTGCACCAATATACTTATCAAATTTTGTATTCATATCTTACCAAAACACTAATTTTGGCCTATAAGGGTTTTCAATTCTCAAACGCTAATTTTTTGAAATGGAAGAATATTTAGAGTTTTTCATTGGGGTTAAAGAATCACAAATTAAACTATCGTCATTAATCAAGGTCTGAACAATGATCAATCTAATTAAGCATGCAATCATCTAAGCAAACTCTATTTGGATGGTTAATCTAAAAAAGGGTCATTAAAACAATCTCACAAATGATGAATGTAAATGGGTCATCGATACAAGTGCATCATATCACATAACTTCACATAGAGATTACTTCTCTTCCTACAAAATTGGAGATCTAGGTTATGTAATGATGGGAAATGATGATTCCTCCAAGATTGTTGGTAGTGGAGATGTGTTATTGGAAACTAAAATTGGGTGTATGTTGATATTCAAGAATGTTAGGCATGTTCCTCACATTTGTCTTAATTTGATGTCTGTTGGAGTTCTATATGAAGAAGGGTTTTACAACCATTTTAATGGTGGGAAGTCACATCTCTAAAAAGGCTCTGTGATTGTGGCTAAAGGAAAGAAGGTGAACACACTATATGTGATGCAATTAAATGTAAGTTATGGAGACACAAATACAACTAAATATGGTACCTCCATTGACTTATGGCATAAGAGGCTTGGTCATATGAGTGAGAAAGGACTTCAAATTCTCACTTGCAAGAAGATTCTTCTTGAGATAGATGGATTGCCACTAAAGAATTGTGTTGATTGTTTGTCTAGTAAGCAACACCAAGTATCATTTTGGAGGACCCCTCCAAGAAGACGTATCCATGTACTAGACTTGGTACATACAAATGTTTGCTCTATGACTGAAAGATCTCTTGATGGGGGTCAATATTTTGTAACATTTACTGATAACCACTCAATAAGAGTAACTGGGCTTTTCTGTTATCTAGGAAGGATAGAGTGCTAGATTCTTTCAAAGTATTTCATGCCAAAGTTGAGAGAGAAAGTGGTGTGAAAGTGAAATGTGTCAAAGCAGACAATAGTGGTGAATATATAGGCCCATTTGAAGAATATTGCAAGAGTTATGGAATCAAACCTGAAAATACAGTTCATAAGACACAATAATAGAATGGTGTGGTTGAGACAATGAATTGGACCATTGGAGAAGGATAAGGTCATTGCTCTCATGCAAAATTGCCAAAATCCTTATGGGAAGAGGCAATGAGAACTATGTTTTACTTAATCAACTTTTCTCATTCAGTTCCTTTGGATGGTGATATCCCAGAGAGAGTTTTGATTGGAAAATATGTGTCCTAAAATCATTTGAGAGTATTTGGGTGTAGAGATTTTGCACACATCCTGAAATATGAAAGTTTGAAGCTTGATAGAAAAACCAAGTAGAGAATCATTCTTGGTTATGGGGAGGAAGAATTTGGATACAGACTGTGGCATCCAAATAACAAGAAGATTATTTGAAGCATGGATGTTGTCTTCTTTGAAGATGAAAACATTGAAGACACACAAAAGTCAAAGTCAGTTTCCCCAAGAAGAGAGTATCAAATGATATGACATCTAGTTCTGTCCTCAAATACAAATCGTATTCATAGGGAAGAAGTGAGTAAAAATCATCAGAATCAAGTAAATGACAATCATCATACTTATGAGGAAGTATCATGAGTCGTTCATTATAATAATCAAGAAGGTCATTTTGAAGACTACAACCAAGGTGATGATACTAATGATGATGAAAATCCAAGGCAACATTCACATTGTCCACAAGTAACAACATTAAGAAGATCAATGCGAGAGAGGAAGCAATCAAAGAGATACCAAGGTGATAAATTTAAATTATTCCTTGTTGATGGAGGAGCCCCTGAGACATATGAAGATGCTATTGAAGATGTCCATCATAAAGAATGGATAGAAGCCATACAAGATGAAATGAAATCCTTGCATGAGAACCAAATTATTTGCTAGAATTACCAAAAGGAAGAATAACACTCAAGAACAAGTGGGTGTTTAGACTGAAGAATGATGAAACTAACTTACAACTGAGGTATAAAGTAAGGTTGGTTGTGAAGGATTTCAGTCACAAGAAGGGAATTTATTTTGAAAAATATTTTCACCTGTGATAAAATTGTCTTCTATCTGAGTTGTTCTTAGGTTATCATCATCCATGGATTTGGAAATAGAGAAACTTGATGTAAAAATATCCTTTTTACATGGTGATTTAGAGGAAGAGATTTATATGGAGCAATCTGAAGGATTGAAGGTCAAGGGAAAGGAGCACTTGATGTTTTGTTTGAATAAGAGCCTTTATAGTCTAAAGTAGGCTCCAAAAAGTGGTATCTAAAGTTTGAATCATTTATGAAGAACAACGACTAAATAAAGACAATCTCACGCCACCGTGTATTTGTCAAAAGATTTGCACCAGGAGACTACATTATTCTAGTTCTCTATGTTGTTGATATGCTTATCATTGGTCATGATAACATGAAGATCAACAACTTGAAAAGAGCTATGAGTATGTTCTTTTCAATGAAGGACTTGGGACTATCCAAACAATATACTTAGTTTGAATATTATCATTATAGGGAAGTTAAGAAACTTTGGCTTTCACAACAAATATATATTGAGAAAATACTTTAAAAGTTCATCATGCATAAAGCAAAACAAGTTGCATCTACAATTGCAGACCACTTCAAGTTGAGTTCTCAGCAATGTCCAACAAATCAGCGTGAAAGATATGAAATGAAGAAAGTTCCTTATGCATCTATAGTTGGTAGTTTGATATATGCTATGGTATGCGCAAGACCACATATAACATACGATGTAGGTGTTGTTAGTCGATTTCCTATCAAATCCAGGGAAAGAACATTGGGAGGTTGTTAAATGGATTCTTAGATATCTACAATGAACATCTAAATTGTGTCTATGCATTGGTCATGGAAATCCCATGTTACATGGATACATATATGTTCATGTATTTGGTGATGCATATTCCTAAATGTCAACATTAGGGTATATGATGACATTTGCATAGGAGAAGTATTATGGCAATCTAAGTTACAAAAATGTGTTGCCTTGTCAACAACAAAGGCTGAATATAATGCAGCAATGGAAGCGTGTAAGGAATTTTTATGGATGAAGAAATTCTTCCTAGAATTGGAGATGGAGCAGGAAAGCTATCAACTATATTGTAATAGTCAGATTGTCATTCATCTAGCAAAGAATCCCACTGTTCATTCTTGATAAAGCATGTTGTTGTCAGATATCATTGGATACATGAGGTTTTAGATGCAAAATTATTACGTATCAAAAATATATATATTGATGATAATTGTTTACATATGTTAACTAAGAGTTTGCCTCTAGACAAAATAAATATATGCAGAAATTGTTGGGAAATACAGGCATATAGTATAGCAGTCGAAACAAAAAAATTATCTATCAGTATTCCCATAACAGCAAGATCGCATCAACTACTATGAAATAGGAAGGATGGTTTAGCGAGTTATACATGGTCCTGAAGCAAGCTCAACAAAAACAACTCATTTCAATGCAACTGTCAACTAGTTGCTCTTAGACGGTGGTTGTAGAGCTCCTGGTCTTCACGTCGAACAACGAACATGAACAGATTCTACAATTCTCATGTGGTCTTGCCACATATGACAGGCTGACTTTTCTCTCCTAGTAGAAGACAAAGGACTCCTTCCTCTAGAGTCATCCACAGGGACCAACTAGAACTCCTGTTGTTCAATAGAATAGACAGGAAGGAGTTGTTCCTCCCATTGGCGTACCAGTCACCAACTTGCTCTCCTACAACGACAACCCTTAGATGTTCTCTTATAGCTATCCCTCCCTTTTTGGGTAGGACTTGCTCGGGCTCTTTCCATTACCACAACTAGAGAAGACAACAATTGTCAGATGAATGGATTCTTAGTTGTTTGTGTTGTGTTCTGGGAAGCCCCCAAAACCCCTCCTTTTATAGGCGGGGTTCGGGATAGGTTTCCTAGTCTGTACAGGATTGTGTGGGAGTGGAAGGGACGAAAATATCTTGAGTTCTTGCAATCTAGGACACTCCAAATGGTTGTCTAGCACACCCAGACAGTCGTTCGGTGTGCGAGACAATTGTCTCGCACTGTGAGATGGTCGTCTAGAAGTTTCCCAATCATACAAGAATTGAGCAATTTTGATTCCAATTAATATCGCATATTAATTCCTTGCACCACAAGTGATGTGCAATCGAACAAGTTTGAGAAACATCCAGAACCTTCATTTGTCCCATGCAAACCATCAAACCCATGTGACGCACTCGTCTTGCTCACCCAGACAACCGTCTAGTGAGCCAGAGTCAAGTTGATCGGTCTACAGGTTCAACCGGTCTGTTCACATGGCAGAACTAGGCCAATTTGAACTCTGATTACCTTGACCACCCAAATGGCCATTTCAACACTTGAGACGCCCATATGGAATGCCTAAATGACCATCTCAATACATGAGATGGCTGATTAGTTCTGTCGGCCAAATCTAACGATTTGTTGTGTGAATTGAATACCTAAACACTTTAGTAATCAATGCAGTTATCATTCAAGATAAATGTTTTCTTCTATATGAGTTCCTTTGTGTGACCCTATAGGTCCCATATCACATTGACAGTGAATGTACATAACTAGCTTAGGACATCACAAGTAGAGAGTGGTGCCTAGTCACACATCAGTGCTACCCAAGTGAATGGAAAGTTGGAAAACAACTTCAGCCTACAATCTATGTAAGGTGTTACGGTGATTGTATAATTCCTTTTTCTCTGACATCCAGAGTGAACTGGTGGCATTGACTTGTAATCCTATCAACTTTCATCTCATGTTTTATGAACCAAGAGTAGACTGACTGAGATAATGTGACCTCAATGTCATATATTGATTCACATTTGCATGTGCATGTGTTTCACATTCTCACTTATCAAGTGGCCAGGATATCATACTCTAGTAGGAGGAACAAATCCCATATCTATCACTCACAATCTATCCCCATATGTCAAAGTCACCCAATCCTCACCGTTATAACAACTCCTATTTTAGGATTGTTTTTGATGATGTCAAAGCGTACCCAACGACATGTGACAAGTGCAGTGATTTTAGGTCTAAAAATCACAATCACCACCTTCACTTTGGGAGTTGACTATGACCATCAAATATGGTTTCCATGTGTCACTCTCAAGGTGGGTCTTCCTGATGCATTGTTCTCTAACATTTATCTATGTGCTTGGTTGGATATTGCCATATCATGACTAATGAGATTATGTCATCAACCAACCCACACTCTGGTCTTATGTGTTACTAGTGTCTATCTACCTTCCATAGTAACGACTGACTAGGGACATAATAAGAATGTACTTAGTCTTAGCATCCATATGATATCATTGTTTAGATCTTTAACCTGAAGACATGCGTCATTGAGTATTGTCATTTTTTAGACATTCACTTTGTCTCCTCGTTATCTCATAACTGAGTGAAATCAATGAATTAGAAGCTTTTCTTTATGATTATTAATCAAATCCTTTATGGTATATGACATGCCAATCATCACATGATTTTCTCTATGGGCATACCTTACCAATAGACTCCCACTTGCACTTAGAGCTAATCACCCATGAATCTCATTCTTAGTGATCCAAACATGTCCACCATGTGTTTTCTATGCAAGTGCTTAATCTAGCGGGTTAGCAACACTTTGCTATTTAGTCGGTATATTTCATGTTTCTTATCTATTCGCTCTGAGATGAAACCACCATAATATGCTATCTGATATTCCCTGCCTATCAAGTAGCTCCATTATAGTATCACTACTTATGTCATCAATGGTTGGAACATCTATAAGTTCATCATATGAACTTTTAGATCCATATAGTATCTATCTATATTCATAACATAAGTATACTCAGCTTCTATTGTAGAATAGAATTAGTGGCTATTAGTTCGGAACCCTTCTAACTAATAACAATTTTCTTTATAATCAAACATATTTTATTATGATCACTTTCTTAATTTTGGAAGCTTACATCGATGTAACCCTTATATCCAACTCTTCATTTTATTGATATCCTTCTTGACTAGCAATCCATCCTTAAGTACTTGTCAAGTACTAGTGGATATCTTAATGACATTTGAATAACCCTTATTGGAGCTTAGTGTCATCTTGTCATGTCCAATACATATAAGATTATATGAGATAAGAACATTTATAACATTCATGATAGATTCACTATAGTTCCAGCCTATGGAATCTTAATCATGTTATTTCCATTCTTCATAAGAATTGTTACATAAGGCTCATGAGAGACAAATCTAGATTCTCTCTCACTGAATCCTTTCATGTTGAACTCCTTCAACGCATTGCTATTGTATGTATTCAACCTTCCATTGTGAAACATTCAAGAACTATCTCATAGGTCTTGATCCTTATCTCATAGGATGTTTCTATTAATCCTTAATCGTTGAAGGAGTATTCCGTGACAAATCTCAATATTCACAATATTGAGATGTTATTCCTCATCACATGTGGAATATTAATATATGCTCCCACAAAATCTTTTGTAAACACAGATTTCATCTTTTATCTTGATTCAAGTCAAACTCTTTGACTATCTTGTCAAGTTAAAAGATCCCATCTTTGAGATGCTTATTTCAATCCCAGATTGAACTTTGTAGTTTATCGACTTTATTTGCATTCTTGAATTTATAAAACCTTTTAGGTTGTGATATTCCCTTTAACGAATCCAATTTTATCTTCGTATGCTAAATATAATAGCCTATTTAACTACAACAACAAGCATGACAATTGGTAAAGGAATTTAAGTCATGTTCAATAACTTGAACTGCTTTAAAAACCTATTCAACCAGTCTGTCCTTTTATGTTTTCCATGCAGATCTTAGTCACAAGATCCTATTGTACCTTTTAGGTGGCGCTATTAAGCTACTACCTTGTTAGCCTACATGGATCCCATAATGGCCTTGAGCCATTGCACAGATTATGGTACTTAATATCTTCTAGTTGATTAGTTGGCTCATCCTCTAATGACCAACTGTCTGAGTTGTTGGATTCACAATCCTCTAATATCATACATGTTATACTAAAACTATTTTGTTTTGTGTTATATGATGAACTCAAGATTCCACAACAGCTTATGATTCTCTTAGTTCTCATTGTACCTCTTTGTTGACCTCGAACAATTTGAGTTCTACTTTTACTCCAACATGATTCTTTAGGAACTCAGTTATACTATCAACAAAATATATTTGTTATTGGATTGGGATTAATAGTAACATTCAACAATTATAGTTTGTGGATAAACCTTTTTAAGAAATTCCTTTCTCAATGTAGGTTTTAATCCCTTAGACATATTGGAACATTCCCAAATCATATCATATATGATGTCTTACAAACCATTCATATGGTACATTATTTAGTGATAGGTATATATCTATGAGGATAAGAACATTATCTTAATTGATAATTATGTCATGACTCATCATGTGGTATAATTCCTTCATTCGGATACATCATCATGTTCAGATGGATTTGACTTGTGATACACTATCACATTTCTTCATGAAGGTTCTTAAGGTCTTAATGTAAAGTATTTCAACATTTTATTTCATCAAAGTTTCTTAGTACTTTCATCCAAGTTATACTTCATTTATAATCTTCCTTGAACACTTCAAGACATTTCCATTTTACTGAGTACACATCATCATATTACCAGTAATTGAAGATGAGGTATAAGTAATATATATACCATTCATTCTATAAGATCTTCATGCATCACATGTATGAGGTCTAATGGATGCCTTATCCTCCCACTACATTCACTGAAGGATGTCATGTCGTATTGTGCGTAGATAAGGCTTGCATATTTCCACAGGTTCAATAACAAAGGGAATCTAGATGAACATCAGTACATATTCTAGACATGCATTTCTCATATACGTCCAAGCCGATTATTACTAATGATAATCTTGAGTTATCAATTATAATACTTTGGTATTAAGTTATAAACATTCAATATTAAAATCTTTTGTACATAGATCATTAGATGTTTTGGCATTGCCACATGAGATTATATCTTTTGATACTGAAACATTAACAACTCTTAATTGATAATCATCCTTGTCCATATAAGATGCATAAGAAAATGTTTCCATTTATTGGAATAATGAAATAGCAGTTCTACTAACTCTATTACATGCCCATTGTGATAAGTGATGAATGCATATTCATTTTAGTTTTAGTTGCCCTTTTAGGCCCAGTTTTGCACTAAAAGCTCTCATATACCCCCTGAATATGCTCATATATAATTTTCCTTAGGTTCATATGATTGTTTAAGGTTTTGATCAAATTCATTTGTCTCCATTGTAGAATTAAGCATCGCACTATGTGCACCAACCTAGGATATGGTGGTCCCACTAACTGACTAGCAGACCCAAGAAACTTTTGATAATTTGGACCCTATTTTTGATGGCCAGTCCCTTCATCAAAAATCATCCTCATCAATTTTGAATCATTATACCCTCCTTATTCAAATCAAAGCCTCGAGGGGGACAATTTCTGAAAGTAGACAATGGTTAGAAATCACCGTGTGAATCTTATGAATCCTAACATCATGATCCTTTCAGTAAAAATGGCAAGTATCTATCAAACTGAGAGGGATCAAACACAGCGTGCTTCCTAATAGACTAGTGGAATAATAGCATTGAATCTCCATCGGATCCCCATCAAGTCATTATTTGAACATAGTATGATAAAGAGAACAACTCGATGCACTAAATTGTAAATCAAGTTGCATTATGATCTGAACTCTCTTCTACACTTCTTCTACCATCTTCATACCCCTCCATCCATCAAAAAGAAACAAAAAGCCATAAAAATTAGTGACAAACACTAAGTTTGGGGTGTCACACCAACCCTCTCTTTATTTACTTCTTCCATGCCCCTCTCTATGTAATAGGGGCATATCACCAAAATGAAAACGAAAAAATGCCAGTGTGCACACAAAAAAAAATACAATCTCGAGTCGAATAGAGAAGAGGTTCACATACACAAAAAAAAGTTGCAATCAATGTAATTTCAACCATATAATAAAAATCTCGAGTCAATAGATGAGAGATTTACTACTTCCTTCCATACCCCCTTCACTCCCTTTTCCACCTACAGGAACAATGAATGCCTCTTTTTTACCCCTCTTGAAAAACACCACTGTCGGATCAGGTGCACACTTTTTGATCTGCAGGTATCTCTGGACTCTTAGAAGCTCTTAGACATGCCTGATGTTGGTGAAAGTGGGGAGGAAGTGTTTTTGGGAAACAAACTCGAGAACGAAGATATTGTAGGATGTGTTTAGTGATCTCAGGAAGTTGAGATGCTCATTCATACATAGAAGCAAAGAAACAAACGTGATGTGAAGATGATGCAGCCAAAAGAGTTGAAAGTATTCAATTGGTTATTGTTTTAGATTTTGTGTTACTCAAGGACGAGCAGCCCTAAACCCTATTTTCGATGGTCAGTCCCTTCATCAGAAAGCATCCTAATCAATTAGAGGATTCATCAACGCAGGTCCATCGACCCATAGCAATACCCCCCCGGGGGTGGGTTTGTTCCATGAGGGTTGTGATCACGACACTCAGCACGACCAGGCCCATCTCGGTACAGTCAGGCTGAGGCGAAGGTGCAGTGACCGCTACAAGGGTCGTGACTGTAGCACACCAGCGCGACCATGGAACCCTAGTGCGAATGCAGCACACCAGAGCAACCACAACATCTTGACACAGTTGGGTGCACCTGGGCATGGTCATGCCGAGGAGTACTGTAGATACATCTACTGAAGGTCTCAACCACGGCAACTATGTTGGTGCTACCCAGATCTGCACCAATAAATAGACGACCCCCTCCTTCATTTGAGGCATCACTTCTACTCCATCAACGCCGACAAGATGCCACTCTATGCCCAGCCAAGGAAGATGATCTCTACTGCCAAAGACTTCCTCTGTGGTGTCCTTGCTACTCACCATCTCTTCTCCATCAAGATCTATCTCCTAGCCATGAAAGTGGTGGGATTTCATATCTGCAGCCTCCACCATCAGCCAATTGCCACTCTATCTCCAATGAGCAAGAGCACGAGAAGAGAAGGAGGAAGGAAAGAGAAGATCATCCTCATATTCCTTAGTGTTCTTCCCCTCGTCCAGATCTATTGTAAGGACCCTGACCTTCATTTAGGGTTTACCCTGTTTGTTTTGCTTAACCTCGGTGCTTTGGTGCTTGCTAATCACCTTCAGTGGTGATTAGGGTTTTGTTGTGCTTTGTTGAGAGTTGGAGGGGCTACTTGCAAATTACCCAAGTTTAGGGTTTTATGTGCAAGTTTGCCATCTCGTGAGGTGTTTCCCTCTCTTTGCATCCTCTAGGGTTGAGAGGAAGGCTTGGACTTGTTGTTTGAGTTCTTTGGGCCTCAGTTGAGCTTGTTTGGGCCTTGAGATGCCTTGTTTGGGCTTGCTTGAGCCTTGTGTCGGCCATGTGTGGCTTGTGTCGCCCAAGGATGAGTGTGTGTCGGCCTAGAGTGGTTTGTGTCGTCCAACAACCAAGTGTGTCGCTCAGGTGCCTTGGGGTGTCGCCCAGCAGAGCTGCTGCTTGTGTCGCCCATGAGGCTTGGTCTTGTTTGGTGGACACTTGGTGCATATCTTGGACAAGTGTCCCATGCCTTGCTAGAGTGGTGGTTTGAACTCTTGGACAAGTGTCCCTTGGGTGGATGACACATAGCATAGATCTACCTTGTTTTATCCTCCCTTTCCTTTTATATAGGTGGTTCTTTCCCTTGCCTTAACTTCCTTTGATCTTTTGGTCTCTCCTCCACCTTGAGTGCATGACACCCCTCTCCTTCTTTGCTTTTGTTGGCCGATACACTCTCCTGGAGTTGCAGTGGTGGCCGATACACTCTCTTGGAGGAGCTTTGGTGGACAGTATCCCTTGGACCTTGGAGTGCTTCTTCTTCCTTGGAGCTTGGACCTTAAGGCGGGTTGCATAATTTCTAACCCTAACTCCTTTACCTCTAGCTATGATCTTGTTGCATGTTAGTAGCTTAGCTTAGTTCCTTGCTCTTGTACTTTTCTTTTGTACCTTTGGTGGCCGATCCCCCTTAGGGTTTAGGGTTTCTTGATGATCTATGTACCTTGTGGTCTAGGGTTTTGTGCTTCCTTGGGTTGGAGGTTGAAGATGACATGTGATGGATGACACCCTCCTTGTCTTTGTGTGTTGGATGATATGGGTACCTTTGTGATGGATTACATGGTGAGAGTTCTAGGTGTTGGGCGATATCTTTGCCCTTGTGATGGGCGATAGGGTGAGCTAGATAGTGTTGGCTGATATGACCCTTGTTGGATGATATGGTCCTTCTTGTGATGAGCAACACCTTTGTTCTTATGATGGACGATAGACCAAGAAGTGGTGGTTTGTTGGTGCTGGATGACAAGGCCATGTGTGGCTTGTTTCCTTGTGTTGAACGATAGGCTATGTATAGTGAGGTGTTGGCCGATAGCCCTGACGGGCGATATCCCCTTGTGTGTGACAGACGACAGGGTCTGGGCTGTGACGGGCGTCACGCCCTTTTTGCTTTGGTGTATATCATCCGATAGGCCTTGGGTGGTGGTTGCAAGTTTTCAGGGAGTGTTCCTTCTCTCTCCCTCTCTCTCCTAGTTGTTGAAGGGGGTTGTGATGTGGATGACAGCCCCTTGATATTGGGAATTGCGTTTGGGCTGTGACGGGCATCGCGGCAGAGGTGTGACGGGCGTTGCCCGATAGGCATGGATGCCCGACACCCCTGACGCGCGACACCCCTTGTGACGCAACGTCATGCGTGGGTTCAGTGGTAGCAACGCAGCGTTGTTGTACTCTCACGTTCGAACCTTGTATCCTTCCTTTGGGTGAGGGTTGTGAGCCGAGTTATAGTGAGGGTTATGATGAGTAGCATAATAACAAATAATGACGATGGTAATAGTAGTGATGATGAGAAAGGTAGAGGTAATGACATGCATGTAGTGATCCTTATAATCATCTGTTAATGATAAGGAGAACGGTGATAGTTACACTAGTAGTTGCATGATGATAATAATAATGATAATGGATGGTAATAATAATGATGATGGTATGTGCTATGTTTAATAATGATAATGGCAATATCAGTCCCTTTTTATCCTAATCATCATAATCATCGGTATAATACCCAGAATAACAATGAGCATGTAATGCAGAGCATTATGAGACATGATAAAGGAAAAGGATATAATCTCTACTGTCACCTTGTGTGAATAATGCACTTAAACCTAAATGTCATCCTGTGTTGATAATATGCATTTCTCAGTTATTATGATTATCTATCTACATCAAGAATGGTAATTATAGTAGCATGGTTATATACATAAAGCGATCATCATGTTTATCGGTTATTGATAAGAGAAATAGTGGTAGTTACACTAGTGTCTTGCTTGATGATGATGATGATAGTAATGATAATGCTCATTCTGTATATCTAGCATAATTACATGCATGAAGAGAACACCTTGACTAACTATACAATATTAAGATAACTACAAGTCTAGATATAACTATTGGTGATGTGTCTTATGCATGAGGTCATAAGTTGAAGCATGACTAAGAAAGTATAGAGTCAATAATGTGACTTGGTGTGATAAAGCACTTAATCAACAAATGGTGACGGTAATAGTAGTAATGAAGGTAAGTGGGTTACCTAATGAATGGTAGTGGTAGTAATAACGGTTGACCTTTTATATCTAAACATGACTATATGAATGGAGTAATTTCCATGAATATCTATGTAATGCAGAGACAAGGATAAATACATAAATAGTTGCTTTATGATGTTCTTTATATACCTGATCACCAGATAGAGTAAGGTTGACAAGTATAACATCTTGAATGTCATCTCATGTTAGTAAGCATAATCCTTTGATGAACTACGATTGTTGAATACACTAACCATGCAGGTGATGCTTAGCCATGTAAAGGCTATGAGACATATGTGATGAATACATCACACTGATAATTACTCTTGTTAAATAGGTTACATGTATAATGTGTTCGTCCCATGATATCGATGTAAGTTCTGAATAGCAGTGACAGTACCTGATGAGGGATTGAGATCCCAGGGTATGTGATGATCCTTGAGATGGATCTGGATGGTTGGTAAGAGGCCAAGTAACAACAGGTGATGTTGGATCCTTGAGATGGATCAGGTAGATGTGATTACAATAATAGCATAATGATTAAGTTTATATTTGTTTACCTTCTGATATATCTTACGTAGATACTAAATAATCACAGTGGAATCATATCATGTAGTTGCCTTGATCTTAGATTCATCATAGTCGGTAGTTGATAATGGTAAACGGGTTTGCCTAAGGGTTAACCCGGAACACATATCGTTGAATAGGCGAGGGTGTTTCTAGCTTAAAAGTGAGAAGGTAAGAGTACATCTACGATTGTAGACTCTAGGGTGTGGATTAGGTTGTAACACTGCTATGTGATGAGCATGGTGAACAGGCCCATGGCTCAGGATGCGTGATGTGTAGAGCATGGTGAACAGGCCCATGGCTCAAGATATGTGAGATAAGGAGCATGAATGTGTTCATGCCGTCATATAGTAATTACTAAGAAAAAATACATAACATTGGTTAAGGCCTCATTTATGTGATTAATCTGTTATATCTTGCGGTTACTTCTATATTCCTCAGGTTATGTGACAATATATCTTGTTCTGATAATCGTGTTACATAGTGATATATCTTATCTTGTCAATCATGTTCCATTGAGACATATTGGTTATATGCATTTGTATAGCTGGTAAGCTTGTCGGTAAGAATAGCTTTGCTTTATATAGACTGTTCTTATTATACCTGTTATTAATTATCTACTGTCATAGCTTTATCTTCCTGAAGTTCTGAAACTGCGGTGAGGAAGTTATGTTTCCCGTTGGGACAATGTTCAATTGTCTCACCCCGCTGGTGTACACCCTTTTTAGGTGGTCGAGCTAGACGTGGTGGTGGTCGTGGAGTCGCGGCCGAGCAGTTGGACGAGCAGTAGAAGGCAAGTGATGGATGTGCTATTTTGGATGTTGTTTAGTAGAGTCTAGTGTCATCCCTGTACTCTCAGGTCCTCGACAGTGTTTTGACGTCGTTTCACGATGAACGGTCGATAATGTTTTGTATATGCTGCTGTTGGCCGGATGCGGGCCTTTATGTATATGAACAGGTGGTGAACTCATGTGATGGATAGACAGCTGTTCCTGTGAGCTGTGGATACGTATCAGAATTTGTTTATGTATAAATGACCTATTTCTGTGCAGGATGAGGACTGGAATGTAATAGTTTCACAGTTTATCAATTTTCCGCAAACGGTTTTAATTAACTCGTGTTTTCGATGATCTGTGGTTATGGTGATTTCCGCACGTTTTCGCGTAACACCTCGTTATCTGTGTGATAATGGGATGTGTTGCCACAAGTTTGGTATCAGAGCTCTAGGTTCGCTGAGTCTATAGGGATTTAGGACTAGGTCGAGTCTGTTCTTCTGAGTTTTCCAGGTTTTCTTACAAAATCTTCTGCCCTCAGCGGAAGAAAAGACCAGATGTCTGGAAGCCAGGAAGAACATGCTCCTGAGCTTAGTGATGTTGCATCAGTTGATGGAGCAGAAGGACAGGCACATGAAGATCGGGTGCCTGAGGTTCCCCAATTTAACCCAGCCATACTTGAACATCCTGCTTACCAACAGCTTATGGGGCAGTTAATGGCTACGATGAATCTCATGGTTGAGCGATTACCAGTGCCTCCTCCGCGCACAGGTTCCCCATGGAGAAGCATCGGGTATTGGGAAGACCTTCGAGCGACTTTTCCGAGTTGGAGCTTTGGATTATGCAGGTATGGCTGATCCAGCGGATGCAGATCTGTGGCTGACAAGTCTTGAGAAGGCTTTTCGGATCCTTGACATCCCCGAAGCAGACAAGGTAAAACATGCGGTCTACCTCCTGAAGGGTAGTGCTGGTCACTGGTGGACCATCGAGGAGGAGAAGCGGCCAGGTGAGGTGATCTGTTGGGAAATGTCCCGGCGCGAGTTTGTCAGCAAATACTTTCCAAAGATGTATCTGGATGAGAAGATTAGACAGTTTGAGAAGTTGCAACAAGGAACGATGAACATCATCGAGTATGAAACCAAGTTCATGGATCTGTTGAGGTTTTGTCCTCATATGGAAGTGACAGATGAGGAGCGTATCAGACGCTTTGAGAAAGGTTTAAGTGCTGAGTTGAAAACGTATGTTTCTGCATTGGAAAACCGGGAGCGGTTCACAACATTTATGGAATCTGTTTGAAGGATTGAGGGGTCAGTAAAGGAGAAGAGAGAATCCATGCCTCACCAAAGACCTACTCAGTCTCAAGGACAGAGGTCTGGAAGCTTCAAGAAGACGAGATTTTCTATATCGTCAGTATCATCAAGATTCCATAACCAGACACAAAGGACGATGAGTGAGAGTAGGGATCGTAGTAACATTCCAAGTGGAGCCCCCGACATAGCATCGACATCGGTAGCTGGATCTCACAGACCTTATCTTGCACCCAGGATCTGTTATCAATGTAGACAACCAGGACATCTAGTAAAAGATTGTCCAGACGGGAATATGATGACGACACAACCCCAGGGGCAGAGCCAACAAGGATCTCAAAGGAGGCAGTTTCCTAGTAATGATCGAGGGCGTGGACGAACGTTCCAGCCAGGTCAGATAAAATAGATTCATTCTGATGTTCCATTTTCTGATTCTGTGTGATAAAAATAAGAAAGTAGATGTTTTTGAACTTCCTTCAGCCAGTCCTATAAGGGCACAAGGAAGAAGAAAATTTACATTTTTCTAAATATTCCTTAAAATGCTTTGTAATCTCTCTTATCTGTGTGATAAAAGATGAGATATAGAAGTAATGCCTGAAGAAAATCCTAGAATGAAAAGCTCTGTGAAAAGTATGGGGTAGGATAGAAAATAGGGTGCATACTACGTAAACTCGGTACTTGTATACCCTGGTCAGGTATATGATTATTGTAGATAAGGCAAGTATGGAACTCTTAGATTGTTATCTCTCTGATTACACTGATCAGGTAATCACTTTGAAACAGTCTAGAGAGTATAATTCTAATAAATAAGAAAATCTATGTGAACATTCTCAATTAAAAAGAGGAAAAGCTAAGTGAGAATTCCCAATTAAAAAGAGAAAAGCTAAGTGAACATTCTCAATTAAACAGGAAAAGCTAAGTGATCATTCCCAATTAAAAAGAGGAAAAGCTAAGTGAGCATTCCCAATTAAAAAGAGAAAAGCTAAGTGAACATTCTCAATTAAACAGGAAAAGCTAAGTGAGCATTCCCAATTAAAAAGAGGAAAAGCTAAGTGAGCATTCCCAATTAAAAAGAGAAAAGATAAGTGAACATTCTCAATTAAACAAGAAAAGCTAAGTGAGCATTCCCAATTAAAAAGAGAAAAGCTAAGTGAAAATTCTCAATTAAACAGAGAAGAGCTAAGTGAACATTCTCAACTAAATAGGAAAGAGCTAGTGAACAATCCTACTCGGGAAGAGTTGCGTGAACATTCCCAATATAGAGGAAAAGCTAAGTGAGCATTCCAAACTAAATATGGTTTAGCTGAGTGAACCTTCCCAGACAAATAAAAGATGCATAGTAGACAGATGATGCAATACAGTTAATCAGAGTTCAGAAGTGAAGAGCGTGATGGGTTCCATGAGCCTGAGGAAGGGCTAGTCTATTATCATAATAGGATGGTTGTCCCGAATGTTGATAGGTTGAATAAGTGAGGTTGTTAGTAAGTGAAGGCTGAACTTTAGAAGCTGGCAGGTACGTTGCAGCCTTTGCCAATAACCGCTGTGGAAATGGGATCATATGACCATGGGTTTCGTAGTTGGTCTACCCAAGACAACTAGAGAACATGATTCCATCTGGGTGATAGAGGACAGATTGACAAAGTCTTCCCACTTGCTACCTGTAAAGATGACATATACGGCTGAGAAGCTCGCTAGAGTGTATATGGATGAGATGGTACATTTGCATGATGTGCCAGCAATAATAGTTTCTGACAGAGGTCCTCAGATCACGAGTCGTTTCTGGAATATACATCTTAGTTTGATAGAGTTGGCCTACGACAATAGTTTTTGGCGGAGCATCGGCATGACTCCTTGTGAGGCTTTGTATGGAAGAAAGGGCAGACCTTCTTTGTGTTGGTATGAGTCCGGTGAGTGTTAGATGTTAGGTCCTGAGTTAGTTCAGCTAACAACCGATAAGATCAAAGTGATACAACAACAGTTGAAAGTAGCACGGTACAGGCAGAAGTTTTAGGCAGACAATCGCCGACGACCCTTGCAGTTCCAGGTAGGAGACAAAGTGTACCTTTAAGTCTCGCTGTGGAAGGGTGTGCTAAGGACTGGTCACAAGGGTAAGTTAGCTCCCAGGTATATGGGGCCTTACTTAGTCATAGCACATGATGGCATGGTAGCTTATGAGTTAGAGTTGCCTACAGAGTTGCACAGGTTACATCCAGTGTTTAATGTCAGTATCTTGAAGCAAAGTCATCCGGATTCAGGTACAGTGATACAGCCAGTTGAGATTGAGCTTGACGCATATGTGACCTACGAGGAAGGCCATGTGGCGATCCTTGACAGAAGGGTCAAGAAGCTAAAAAGGAAAGACCTGGTTCTTGTGAAGGTTCTTTGACAACGTCGTGGCATTGAGGAAGCCACGTGGGAGCTTGAGAAAGGAATGAGGAGGAAGTATCCCTCGCTTTTCTCTTCGGATTTCGAGGACGAAATCCCTTAAAGGGGGTTAGCTTGTAAGGACCCTAACCTTCATTTAGGGTTTACCATGTTTGTTTTGCTTAACCTTGGTGCTTTGGTGCTTGCTAATCACCTTCAGTGGTGATTAGGGTTTTGTTGTGCTTTGTTGAGAGTTGGAGGGGCTACTTGCAAATAACCCAAGTTTAAGGTTTTGTGTGCAAGTTTGCCATCTCGTGAGGTGTTTCCCTCTCTTTGCTTCCTCTTGGGTTGAGAGGAAGGCTTGGACTTGTTGTTTGAGTTCTTTGGGCCTCAGTTGAGCTTGTTTGGGCCTTGAGATGCCTTGTTTGGGCTTGCTTGAGCCTTGTGTCGGCCAAGACTTGTCTTGTGTCAGCCATGTGTGGCTTGTGTCACCCAAGGATGAGTGTGTGTCGGCCTAGAGTGGTTTGTGTCGTCCAACAACCAAGTGTGTCACTCAGGTGCCTTAGTGTGTTTCCCAGCAGAGCTGCTGCTTGTGTCGCCTATGAGGCTTGGTCTTGTTTGGTGGACACTTGGTGCATATCTTGGACAAGTGTCCCATGACTTGCTAGAGTGGTGGTTTGAACTCTTGGACAAGTGTCCCTTGGGTGGACGACACATATTATAGATCTACCTTGTTTTCTCCTCCCTTTCCTTCTATATAGGTGGTTCTTTCCCTTGCCTTAGCTTCCTTTGATCTTTTGGTCTCTCCTCCACCTTGAGTGCACGACACCCCTCTCCTTCTTTGCTTGTGTTGGCCGATACACTCTCCTGGAGTTGTAGTGGTGGCCGATACACTCTCTTGAAGGAGCTTTGGTGGACGATAACCCTTGGACCTTGGAGTGCTTCTTCTTCCTTGGAGCTTGGAACTTAAGGCGGGTTGCATAATTTCTAACCCTAACTCCTTTACCTCTAGCAATGATCTTGTTGCATGTTAGTAGCTTAGCTTAGTTCCTTGGTTTTGTACTTTGCTTTTGTACCTTTGGTGGCCAATCCCCCTTAGGGTTTAGGGTTTCTTGATGATCTATGTACCTTGTGGTCTAGGGTTTTTTGCTTCCTTGGGTTGGAGGTTGAAGATGACCTGTGATGGACGACACCCTCCTTGTCTTTGTGTGTTGGATGATATGGGTACCTTTGTGATGGACGACATGGTGAGAGTTCTAGGTGTTGGGTGATATCTTTGCCCTTGTGATGGGCGATAGGGTGAGCTAGTTAGTGTTTGCCGATATGACCCTTGTTGGACGATATGGTCCTTCTTGTGATGAGCAACACCTTTGTTCTTATGATGGATGATAGACCAAGAAGTGGTGGTTTGTTGGTGCTGGACGACAGGGCCATGTGTGGCTTGTTTCCTTGTTTTGAACGATAGGTTATGTATAGTGAGGTGTTGGTCGATAGCCCTGATGGGCGATATCCCCTTGTGTGTGACGGACGACAGGGTCTGGGCTATGACGGGCGTCACGCCCATTTTGCTTTGGTGTATATCGGCCGATAGGCCTTGGGTGGTGGTTGCAAGTTTTGAGGGAGTGTTCCTTCTCTCTCTCCCTCTCTCTCCTAGTTGTTGAAGGGGGGTGTGATGTGGACGACAACCCCTTGATATCGGGTGTTGCGTTTGGACTGTGACGGGCGTCACGGGAGAGGTGTGACGGGCGTTGCCCGATAGGCATGGATGCCTGACACCCCTGACGCGTGACACCCCTTGTGACGCTGCGTCATGCATGGGTTCAGTGGTAGCAATGCAGCGTTGTTGCACTCTCACGTTACAACCTTGTATCCTTCCTTTGGGTGAGGGTTGTGAGCCGAGTTATAGTGAGGGTTATGATGAGTAGTAGTGAGGGACGGTTCCTTGTGTTATGGAAGTGTATAGCTACGCATATACAACGATGTTGACTCCTTGGCTATAGTAATAATGAGAATGATGGTAGCATAATAACAAATAATGACGATGGTAATAGTAGTGATGATGAGAAAGGTAGAGGTAATGACATGCATGTAGTGATCCTTATAATCATCTGTTAATGATAAGGAGAACGGTGATAGTTACACTAGTAGTTGCATGATGATAATAATAATGATAATGGATGGTAAGAATAATGATGATGGTATGTGCTATGTTTAATAATGATAATGGCAATATCAGTCCCTTTTTATTCTAATCATCATAATCATCAGTATAATACCCAGAATAACAATGAGCATGTAATGCAGAGCGTTATGAGACATGATTAAGGAAAAGGATATAATCTCTACTGTCACCTTGTGTGAATAATGGACTTAAACCTAAATGTCATCCTGTGTTGATAATATTCATTTCTCAGTTATTATGATTATCTATCTACGTCAAGAATGGTAATTATAGTAGCATGGTTATATACATAAAGCGATCATTATGTTTATCGATTATTGATAAGAGAAATAGTGGTAGTTACACTAGTGTCTTGCTTGATGATGATGATGATAGTAATGATAATGCTCATTCTGTATATCTAGCTTAATTACATGCATGAAGTGATCACCTTGACTAACTATACAATATTAAGATAAGTACAAGTCTAGATATAAATGTTGGTGATGTGTCTTATGCATGAGGTCATAAGTTGAAGAATGACTAAGAAAGTATAGAGTCAATAATGTGACTTGGTGTGATAAAGCACTTAATCAACAAATGGTGATGGTAATAGTAGTAATGAAGGTAAGTGGGTTACCTAATGAGTGGTAGTGGTAGTAATAACGTTTGACCTTTTATATCTAAACATGACTATATGAATGGAGTAATTTCTATGAATATCTGTGTAATGCAGAGACAAGGATAAATACATAAATAGTTGCTTTATGATGTGCTTTATATACCTGATCACTAGATAGAGTAAGGTTGACAAGTATAACATCTTGAATGTCATCTCATGTTAGTAAGCATAATCCTTTGATGAACTACGATTGTTGAATACACTAACCATGCAGGTGATGCTTAGCCATGTAAAGGCTATGAGACATATGTGATGAATACATCACACTGATAATTACTCTTGTTGAATAGGTTACATGTATAATGTGTTCGTCCCATGATATCGATGTAAGTTCTGAATAGCAGTGACAGTACCTGATGAGGGATTGAGATCCCAGGGTATGTGATGATCCTTGAGATGGATTTGGATGGTTGGTAAGAGGCCAAGTAACAACAGGTGATGTTGGATCCTTGAGATGGATCAGGTAGATGTGATTACAATAATAGCATAATGATTAAGTTTATATTTGTTTACCTTCTGATATATCTTGCGTAGATACTAAATAATCACAGTGGAATCATATCATGTAGTTGCCTTGATCTTATATTCATCATAGTCGGTAGTTGATAATGGTAAATAGGTTTGCCTAAGGGTTAACCCGGAACGCATATCATTGAATAGGCGAGGGTGTTTCTAGCTTAAAAGTGAGAAGGTAAGAGTACATCTACAGTTGTAGACTCTAGGGTGTGGATTAGGTTGTAACACTACTATGTGATTAGCATGGTGAACAGGCCCATGGCTCAGGATACGTGATGTGTAGAGCATGGTGAACAGGCCCATGGCTCAGGATATGTGAGATAAGGAACATGAATGCGTTCATGCCGTCATATAGTAATTACTAAGACAAAATACAGAACATTGGTTAAGGCTTCGTTTATGTGATTAATTTGTTATATCTTGCGGTTACTTCTATATTCCTCAGGTTATGTGACAATATATCTTGTTCTGATAATCATGTTACATAGTGATATATCTTATCTTGTCAATCATGTTCCATTGAGAGATATTGGTTATATGCATTTGTACAACTGGTAAGCTTGTCGGTAAGAATAGCTTTGCTTTATATATACTGTTCTTATTATACCTGTTATTAATTATATGCTATCATAGCTTTATCTTCCTGAAGTTCTGAAACTGCGGTGAGGAAGTTATGTTTCCCGCTGGGACAATGTTCAATTGTCTCACCCTGCTGGTTTACACCCTTTTTAGGTGGTCGAGCTAGACGTGGTGGTGGTCGTGGAGTTGCGGCCGAGCAGTTGGACGAGCAGTAGAAGGAAAGCGATGGATGTGCTATTTTGGGTGTTGTTTAGTAGAGTCTAGAGTCATCCCTGTACTCTCAGGTCCTCGACAGTGTTTTGACGTCGTTTCACGATGAACGGTCGATAATGTTTTGTATATCCTACTGTTGGCCAGATGCGGGCCTTTATGTATATGAAGAGGTGGTGAACTCATGTGATGGATAGACAGTTGTTCCTGTGAGCTGTGGATACGTATCAGAATTTGTTTACGTATAAATGACCTGTTTCTGTGCAGGATGAGGACTGGAATGTAATAGTTTCAGAGTTTATCAATTTTCTGCAAACGATTTTAATTAACCTGTGTTTTCGATGATCTGTGGTTATGGTGATTTCCGCACGTTTTTGCGTAACACCTCATTATCTGTTTGATAATGGGATGTGTTGCCACATATGTCTTGTCATCATGTAGAAGACTATTTTTCCACCAAGCCGCGACCATCTTCTTCACCATGACCATGGTGGAATCTTCCCTCTCTCTTGTTCTTTTTGTTTCTATCATGAGGAGTGAGTAGTCCATTTTGTTGGGATGCGGGGACTAGCCCCACTACCCATGCTTTCATGTCCTTTTATAACATTCCATGGCTTGTATATAACTTTCCATTTTGTTGTTAATCATTTAATGCATGCTTTATGGGTTGATAACCTACCTTGCATGATCTATTATATTCCTTTGTTGTGAGAACTTCAATACTTAGGATTTGAATATCGATTAACATGGTTGATGCCCGGATGAGAACTTTCGAAGGGATATCTCCGGAGTAGTAAGTGTGTGATCTGTGGGTAACGAGACATCGAGCCTACGGAGATGCTTACGCAAACTCTATTTCCTAGTGGATGGTTTTCTTACTCCATTTGGATAATTGTATCTTGCCTAGATGTGTTTTGGATGTTTTTGCATGTGTAGTCATGGTGAAACCCTATTCTACCCCAGTGATTCCCATCATTAATTTCAACTCAGTTTTAATCCTGCTCTTTTACATTCCTTGCAATTAGTTTAACTAAATCCATATCAACTGTTATTCTAAATATTAGTCTTAGTTGATCCAAATTCGACTAGCAAGATTCTTAAAAACATTGTCCCTTGAGATTCGTTCCTTAACTATACTGCGATAAGACTCGTCCCTTTCTGGGTGGTACTATTGCATAAGGTTTTGGTAAAAACTTAGGGATTTCATCCCGAGGTGGATTTGCTAGTACAGTAAAACCATGTCAATAAGATAAATTTAAATGTATATTATGGCTTCCGCAACTCTTGCTCCGCCTTGTCCATCTTTATCCTTCCAAGAAGGCCTTTACTTATTGTCAGATGTTGCACATTAGTATGTCAAATCTTTGTTTGGTATCACATATCAAAATGAAGAAGTAATCAAATTTATCTTATAACTTGTATACCTGGAGTGGAGGCATCAATTCCTTCCTTCTTCTTCTTTAGTTCCTCTAACCAGAGTGGGCAATTTCTTTTCCAATGTCCAGGTTGGTGACAATAATGACAATCACCTCTTACTTTCTTCATAACTCCCCTTGCTTTGAGGTCTAAAGACTCGACATTCTGGATATCTTTAGAACTCTTCTTATCTTTGCCTTTGCCTTTATACTTCCCTTTGTCTTCTTGATCATCATCATAGACTTGGGCTTGTCTTTCTTCATTTGTGTCTCAGCTGTTCTCAACATGCCCAACAACTCTATGAATAGTTTATCAAAGTCGTTCATGTTGTAGTTCATGACAAACTGGCTATATGACTATGGCAGGGACTGTAGAATAATGTCAGCGGCCAACTCTTGACCCAAGGGGAATCTCAATCTTCCTAGGCTCTGCACATACCCAATGATCTTGAGTACTAGATGACCTACTGGATCTCCTTCTGCCATGTTACATTTGAATAGTGCCTTGAAGACATCGTATCTCTCTTATCTTTCCTGATCTTGGTACATGTTCTTGAGATGTGTAACCATCTCAATCACACCCATATTATCATGTTGCCTCTGCAAATCATGGTTCATGGAGCATAGCATCAGACACTTGACATCCATGACATCTTTAGTATGCTTCCAATAAGCATCCCTGTCAACACTTGGTGCATTTTGGGGTAGTTCCTCTGGTTCTGGCGTCTCCAGAACATAGACCTTGCACTCATGTGTGAGAATAATTCTCAACGTCCTAAACCAATTGTGGAAGTTGTTCCCAATAAGTTTGTCCTTCTTAAGGAATAGTCGTAGAGAAAAGTGATTTTTGTCTGTTGCCATTTGTTCTACAAAAGAATTTGCAATTTTTTCAAAAGCTCGTTTTTTATTTGGTTTGATTTGATTAAATGTGGGTGATAGAAATTAGGTCTTTAATTTATTATCATTCTCATTATTTTGTTCAAATTGACAACCCTCAAGTATCAATTCAGAAAATTGCAGTGAATCAATTTTCTATTGACCAAGATCCAAGATAATTCAACTATGGCCCAACGAACGCCGTAAAACATAGTTAATTATCAAGGTAGGCAACTTTTTCCAATTGCATCATATGAAATTATTGATAGATGACATGTGCAACTCTTTGTCATGATCATTTGTATGCCTCTGGGCCCAGACCACTCTAAGAATCACTAGTTAAGCCTGACCCAATAGCTAATATGATAATAACGTGCCTATCTTTGGAGGAACCTACATTATTACCATCACACTTCCATGAGGTAGACGGCGCACCACGCTTTGGCATAACCTGCACTTGGTTCGGTCGAACAACCTTTTCATTTGTATTGTTATTGGAAAGCATCTTAGACTAATATGTTTGATTGAGGGATTTATAAATATCATATATATACATATATTGTATCCAATCACCACATACATAGTATGTATCATATACATGATATATCCCACAATGTAAACATGCAATTTAAAACATAAGGAAATGGTTATGACCATCTTTACTTGTAATTCCTTGGAGCTACAAGGAATTAGTACATCCTAGGTCAATCATCACATCACATGCATGAACTTGTTGTTGGTGTAGATTTGTGCTTGCCAATCTAGGTATTTCGGTTCAACCCTTGAACTGGTCTTCTTACCTCTTGGCAGGTCGGCTGGTCATCACATACGGTTGTCTGGTTTCCAGTCCAACCAATGTTTGGACTCCTTCCAAACGGTTGGTTGGGCCCACCAGGTAATCATCTGGCTCCATCGTTTTGTCCTCCATGGTCCTCACAGACTCATCTTCTCCTTCGATGATGATCATCTTCTCCATCATTGCAAGGTAAAGAAAACTATCTGATTGCTACTTTATTACATTGTAAGAGAAACCTCAAGTTACATTCGAGGGGAGAAAAGGTAGGAAAGAATTAATTTTACATTGGGAAGAGAGAGGTAGAGGTTCGATATGTAGATCAAGATCAATAGGAAAAATCAAACCATCCAACCACATAGAGATTTAAGGTTTAGGCCATAACCACGCTACACATACACCATCAAAATCACTTTTAGGGCGACGCATGTAAATTGTATATATATATATATATATATATATATATATATATATATATATATATATATATATATAGCTATATACATATATAGATATATATATAGATATATACATATATATTATAGCTATATACATATATATATGTATATATATGTATATATATGTGTATATATATATATATGTATATATATGTATATATATGTATGTATATATGTATATGTATATATATGTATATATATATGTATGTATATATATATGTATATATATATAAATATGTATATATACATTTGTATGTATATATGTATATGTATATATATGTATGTATGTATATATATATATATGTGTATATATATATATATATATATATATATATATATATATATAATAGTTTTGGATTATGTGGTCTTTGATTCGTTATGTATATGAGAGCAGTTTAAATATTCACATTGTTTGAAATAAAAAATGATTAAACCAAAAATTTGATCATATTGATTATCCTAAAACATAGTAAATTGATGTGGATTTGATACCATTGTTGGGAAATACAAGCACAAAGTTTAGTATGGAAACAAAAAAATTATCTATTCATATTCCCATAACACCAAGATCGTGTCAACTACTATAAAATAGGAAGGATAGTTTAGCGAGTTATACTTGGTCCTGAAGCAAGTCCATCGACAACAACTCATTTCGATGCAATTGTGAACTAGTTGCACTTGGACAGTGGTTGTGCAGCTCCTGATCTTCACCACAAACAATGAACATGAACAGCTTATACAGTGCTCATGCGGTCTTGCCACAGACGACAGGCTGATTTTTCTCTCCTTGCAGCAGCCAAAGGACTCCTTCCTCTAGAGTAGTCTACAGGGACCAACTAGAAGTCCTATCTTCCAACTAGAACAGACAGGAAGGATTTGTCCCTCCCCTTGACGTACTAGTCACCAATTTGCTCTCCCACAATGACAACCCTCAGTTGTTCTCTACCATAGCTTTCCCTCCCTCGTTTGGTAGGACTTGCTTGGGCTCTCTCGGTTATCACAACCAGAGAGGACAATAATTGTCAAAGGAACTGATTCTTAATTCTCTGTGTTATGTTCTGGGAAGCCCCTAATACCCCTCCTTTTATAGGCGGGGTTTGGGTCAGGGTTTCTCGTCTGTAAGGGATTGTGTGAGAGTGAAAAGGACCAAAAGATCTGGAATTTTTACAGCTTGCGACACTCTAAATGGTCATCTGGCACACCCAGACGGTCGTCTGGTGCACGATACAATCATCTCACACTGTGAGACGGTCATCTAGTAGTTTCCTAATCGAACACAAATTTAGTAATTTCGATTCCAATTAATATCGCATATTAATTCCTTGTACCACAAGTAATGTGAAATCGAACAAGTTTGGTAAATATCCAGAACCTTCACTCGGCCCATCCAAGTCATCTCACCCATGTGAGACGCCCGTCTCGCTCACCTAGATGGTCGTCTGGTGAGCCAAAGTCGAGTCGGTCGGTTCATTGGGCAGAATTAAGCCAATTCAAACTCTGATTAACCTGACCTCCCAAACGACCATCTCAACACTTGAGACACTCATTTGGCATGCCCAAACGACCGTATCAACACTTGAGATGATCGTTTGATAGTTCAGTCAGTCAATCTAACAATCTATTACGTGAATTGAATACCTAAATACTTCCAATCATCATTCAAGATAAACTCCTCTTGTAGATGAGTTCTTTTGTGTGTAACCCTCTAGGTCTCATATCACATTGGCATTGAATATCCATAACTAGCTTATGACATCACAAGTAGAGAGTGGTGTCTAGTTGCACATCAGTGCTACCCAAGTAAATGGAAAGTTGGAGAACAACTTTAACCTATAGTATGTGTAAGGTGATGTACTATTTGTATAATTCCTTTATCGATGATCCAGAGTGAACTCGAGGCATGGACTCGTCATCCTCTTAATGTTCATCTCATGTTTCATGAACCAAGAGCAGACTGTCTGCGATAATGTGACCTCAATATCATATTGATTCACATGTGCATGTACATGCATTTCTCAGTCTTGCTTATCAAGGGGGCAGGATATCATACTCCAGTAGGAGGGACAAATCTCATATCTATCACTCACAATCTATCCTCATGTGTCAAAGTCACCCAATCATCACCGTTATAACAACCCATATTTTAGGACTGCATTTGATGATGTCAAACTGTAGCCAACGACATGTGACGAGTGTAGTGATTTCAGGTCTAAGAATCACAATCACCGCCTTCACTATGAGAGACAACTATGACCACCAAATATGGTTTCCAAGTGTCACTCTCAAGGTGGGTCTGCCTGATACACCGTTCTCTAACATGTATTTGCGTGCTTGGTTTGATATTGTCATATCATTACTAATGAGATTTTGTAATCAACCAACCCACACTCTAGTCTTATGTGTTACTGGTATTTATCTACCTTTCACGGTAACAACCGACTAGGGACATAATAAGAATGTACATACTATTAACATATGTATGATCTCATTGTTCAGATCTTAAACATGAAGACATGCATCGAGTATTATCATTCTTTAGACATTCATTTTGTCTCCTCATTATCTCATAACTGAGTGAAACAAATGAATTGGAAGCTTGTCTTTATGATTATTAATTAAATCATTTATGATATTTGTCATGTCAACCATGACATGATTTCCTCTATGGGCATACCTTACCAACTGAAATATAATTGGTATGTCTGAGCATCCTAAATAAGTTGGAAGGGGGAAAATTATTTGATAATTCCACTTATTTGGAGGCACCAAAAGTTAGATGTTTTATTTAGCATTGACAATAAAGAACAACGAAAGAATGTTACTGAATCTAAGTTTAGTAAAATTTATACACCACACATGTTAGTGGTGTGAGAATTTCGTCCTATAATGAAGTCTATTTTTATAATGTAACCACCTATAAATTGTCGAGATAGACAAGAATCAATAGAACAATCACAAGTGAAGATTGAGAATAATAAGTTTCTTCTTATTATTTTGTGGGGTCCTCTAGAACTTATTTAGAGAAGTTTATCTCCTGAATAAAGGTATTTTATTATGCGGTCCTATTTTCTTCATACATAGAATGGAATCATCTTAATTTTTTCCAACATATCCCCATATAGATCATTGTAGCGAAGGGGTACGGAAGAGATTAGACGGCACATATTGCATATAGGACAACATATCTATACAATATCAGCGACCTCAAATAACTTATCATTTTGCACGGGGTTGGGGGTACTAAATAACAATCTCATTCCATCTGCACGTGGTAGGAGGTAGTAAAAAAGAACCTCATTCCAAGTAACTACATCTAATATATTTTAGAAATTGACATCCTAATAAAAGACATAATCTAATGTATGCCACAAAATCAAGAAAATTTTCTGCGGAAAATATCACTAAGAGAAGAAGCAACCTCCACTTTATGACATTGAATGCCCAATGTATGCCCCTATATGACATGAGCCTTAGATCAGAATTACCAGTTTTGCTCCTCCATGAACCTCGTGTATATTAAGTCTCATTTTGTTTTGTAAGTAATGCATAATGCATTATGTTCACATATATAGGCGTCAATGAGGAATAAGAACCATGGATGATAACTTCCATTGTCCTGTTTATTAACTTGAGACTTGCGTCATTAAAAGGAGCATCTACTCAGCTGTTGAGAACGAACCATTACAGCATGATGGGAAATGAATAAATATGAATGGATATTGGGTTCTATAATCTTATTGTGGCAAACCATAAACTCCACGAGTTGGAATGGATATCGATCATAGGGTGCTGGATTCTGAATCAGGTAGATTCATATTCCCTTCTAGTTGGATACTACCGAGACAGGATGAACCTCGAGAGAAAGACATTCTAATATCATGTGGGGAGTCTAGTTGACCAACTCAGCGTTGGGGAGTGTAATATTCAAATTCTTTGAGTTGTTTCTTACCGATCATCACAATGATGTACCTAAGGTTCTATTGGTTACCTCAAATTTTCCATCCTTTTGTGGGAGGTGAGAGGTACTAGACAACAACCTTGTCCGGAGTACCACATCTAATATAGCTTAGCACTTTGACATCCCAATAAAGACATAATCCCAATGTATGTAACCCAGTCAAACAATTTGTCTGAAGAAAATATCACTAAGAGAAGAAGAGATTTCCATTATATGGCATGTAAATACTTCATATGTTCAATGCCTAACAACTTGGATTCCTTCACATAAAGCATGGCTGACGTCTAGGTGTGGGTAGACAATTTGCCATCGGCAACACGGCTGACGTCTTCCGTTGTCCTGTTTGGCAAAGGATTCGGTGATCGCATCATCGGAAAAGGGCATCTACTCGTCTATTAAGAAGAAACCATTACAGCTGGGAATGTGATGAGCAGTAAACAAAGGATCAAACGGGCATTGGGTGCTGAAACTTTCTTGTGACAAACCTTGAGTTCCACGTGAGAATTGTTGTCCATCTTATTAAGGTGCTCGCCTCTAGCACAGGCAGATTCCTCTTCCCTTCTGATTGGACATAACTGAGCCAGCATAAACTTGTTCCCGCAGGCGAATCTGATGTTAATTTTGAATTAGGTCATTACATACAACAACGACAGATGTAATTAAGTTAACAGTTTAGGCCGGTCCAGATAAGAAACGTACAATAAACCAATGCAGGAGAACAAAAGGAAATAAAGTTAGGATCAAAATAGGTCGTTCGTTGATAAACGAACGTGATATACTTAAAGAAATCAGCGTCTTACAACCCTTCTGGATATGCATCATTCTCCCAGTCGACGTGATACGAACCTGAAGAAAAATGTCATGTTCGTGTTGACGATGAACATTGCAGACAAAGCAGCGCACCACCAGTGTAGCTCAGCAACCGCAGGAACCACCGCCTGACAGGTTGCGCCTTGGAAGGAAAGGAAACGAACTGGCTCCGTCCAGGAGAGGGTCTCCATGAAGCACCACAGAGGTGACGGCGGCAGAGAGAGACTCCGACGTTAGGGTTCGCAAACACGCTCGAATAGCTGACGACTGTGTGTTTGAAAGATGTGTTTAACTCTAATGACCGGAGGCCTATTTATAGCCTTACACGCCCCACTAATCATATTCTTGTAAAAACGCGACCACTCGATTGCTCTTGTACACGTTGCAGAAAATTTTACAAAAGATATACTTTCCAGTGAGGATTAATAAATCTGAATAGGAAAGAAACATTAATTAAACGAGTAATTAATTACGTAGTTGTATCTTAGTGCAAAAAAAAGACGGAAGACATTCTCCACAATCTACAATCCATAAGCCACAAGCCCAAGCCCATGTCTGGCCCGGCCCGGCCAGGCCAGGCTAGGGGTGGTGTAGCACGCGTGTGTGTTGTGATCACCATCTCCATTAAGGAGGTGAGCATACCCTCCTCCTTGGACCCCTTGGACATTAGTGCCCCATGTGATCTTAGATATAAGGACCACAAAAGTTCTAGGAGTGAAGAATATGGGATAAAACTTCTTTGCCATTTGCACTAGAGACAAAACTATTTTTCTCACATGTACTAGCTGCACAACATTGGGCTTAACCCATGCTATATAATGGTTGTAGCAGCCATATATCTTAAAATCCCCAACAAAGTCTAATGGGTAGTGTGCTCTATCATTCAGTCCTCCATATTGTACTTTCAGCAGATACCTTTCGGTTTGAATCTACCCGAGTTATCCAGATGTGACCCTTGCAGGAACTAGGTGAACAAAGATCTTGAACCTGAATCTTGGGTACAAGAGTATAGGTTGGTAACAACACAATAAAGACATGGTAGAAAAGAAAACAATGCATTAAGGCCATGCATACAAAATTTTATGTCATAATTGATAACAGAGAACCAGCCAATTCTTCTGTTACGGCCTACACAACATCAATCATTTAGTTGGAGTCTCCAAAGATGTACTGCTAACATCTTATCCTAAGACTTGACACCATTCAGAGACTAATCTCTTACTAACTTGCAGTCATGACACTAACAGGTTTCCCAAGGGAGAGACACACAGATGCATGAAGCATCAAAGCAAATAAATAGTGTCATCCAATTCACCCGACAGCTTGTTATTACCACATTGAACCCAATTTGTGGGATCTCTACTCTATTGGGTTGGGTTGCTACTACCTGCAAATAATGAGGTATTTGAGTCCCATCTCCAACCTAGATTTTTCCACTAAAGCTAGGGTAAGACCTTTAGTGAAAGGATCATCTGTATTTTCTTTAGTACCGACACAGTCCACAACCACGACCCCATTAGACACTAACTACCTTACAGACTTGAGTCTGACTTGGATGTGTCTACGCTATTTTTTATTGTACTTGTGACTCTTTATCTTGGCAATAGTTGTAGTACTGTCACAGTGAACTGAAATTGCAGGAAGCATCTTCTTTACCATAAGTAAACTGGACATAAATCCATGTACCCATTCAACTTCCAATTCAGTTTCATCTAAAGAACACAACTCCACCTCAAAAGTAGACTGAGACAATATGGTCTGTTTCTTAGACCTCCAGGTAATAGCTCCTCCTCCCAACAGGAATACATATCCTGAGACACCATTACTCCCAGAGTTGACGGCTATCCAGCTTGCATCACTATATCCTTCGACTATAGAAGGATATTTGCCATAATGCATCCCAAGGGAACAAGTTCCCTTAGTATACTTTAAAACTCTGTCAAGAGCTTCCCAATGGGTCTTGTTGGGACAACTGGTGTACCTACTTAACTTACTCACAGAAAACACAATGTCTGGACGTGTGCAGTTCATAAGATACATCAAACTTCCGATAATCTGAGAGTATCATAATAGAGACACTCGAACCCCAGTCTCATTCTTGAACAAGGCCTTGGATGAATCATATGGAGTCTTAATAGGTTTACGTGATGTTTACTCAAACCTCTCCAGTATCTTCTCAACATAGTGAGATTGACAGAGAGTTATGCCATCAGTAGACCTTATGATTTTAAGCCCTAAAATCACATCAGCGACACTCATATCTTTCATCTCAAAATTGATGCACAAGAATGTCTTTTGTCATTTACTACTTTCATATCGGAACTAAAAAGTAGGATATCACCGACATATAAGAATAATAAAATGAATCCATCATTAATGATTTTACAGTAGAGACATTTATCAAATTCATTAGAAATAAAGCCAAACGATGATATCGCAGAATCAAACTTCTCATGCCATTTCTTTGGGGATTGTTTCAAGCCATATAATGACTTAACAAGTTTACACACTTTGGACTCATTCCCACGACCCACAAATCCCTTAGGTTGTTTTATATATATATCTTCTTGAAGATCACCATGTAAGAATGCGGTCTTTACATCCATCTAATGGATTTAGAGATTATAAATGGAAACCAATGTTATAAGCACTCGGATTGTGGTCATATGGGAAATAGGGGAATAGCTATCAAAATAATCTATTCCTTCCCTCTGTGTGTAGACCTTAGCAACTAACCTAACCTTATACTTATTGATTGTCCTGTATGCATTAAGTTTCTTTTTAAAGATCCATTTGCAACCAACTGCAGAACAACCAGGAGGCAAATCCACCAATTTCCAAGTTCCATTCGATAAAATTGATTGGATTTCATCATTAACGGCTTCTTTCCAAAACTTAGCTTCTAGAGATTCCATAGCTTTTTTGAAAGTTACAGGATCATCCTCGACATTGTAAGTGAGAAACTCACTTCCAAAGTCTTTGGATGTCCTAGACCATTTACTTCTCATTGGTTCAACTATTTCTTCATAATCATCATATTTAGAAATAGATTGTTTTGAGTCACCCCCACATTTGTCATCCTTTCCATGTGCTCGAGAATAGAACCTGTGGTGAATGAATCCTCTTGAGATACTTCATTGGGCACATCAGATTTCATGGGAAACACATCCTCAAAGAATGTTGCATAACATAATTCCACAATTGTATTGACCTCAATTCCTGAGATATTAGATTTTACAATCAAGAATCTGTAGGCATAACTTGTCTCTACATACCCCATGGATATGGCATCAACCATTTTCGACCCCAATTTCTTTCTTTTGTGTTCAGGGACAAGTACCTTAGCAAGGCATCCCATCACTCGAAGGTATTTGAGACTCTGTTTTCTTCTTCTCCATAACTCAAACGGACTACTCTCTACATGTTTGTGGGGAACTTTGTTCAGAATATGGAAAGTCGTATTCAAAGCTTCCCCCCACATGAAGTTGGGTAGACCTAAGGTTTGGAGTAAAGAATTTACCATATCTATAAGGGTTCATTTTTTACGTTCAGCTATCCCATTAGATTGTGATGGATACAGAGTAGTAACCTCATGAACTATACCATGTAATTGGAAAAATTCCATAAACAAATTTGATGTATACTCTCTCCCCTATCAGACCTTAATCATTTAAGTACTTTTCCAATTTGAGTTTCAGCTTCTTTCTTATCAATTTTAAATTTATCCAATGCCTCATGTGAAATGTGTATCTCGTCCACCACTGTTCGATGGAAGTAACTGCAACTATTGGAAGAGAAGGATGTAGTTTTACTTTCAAGGCATTGGGAGCTTTGGAGTATGGTGTCTACTCCATATGAGCTTCTGAAAACCGAGTATGCTACATGGGATGCCAATACGGTCAAACAAATTCAACTAAATGCCAAGGTTGTAAGTATTTTATATTATTCTATTTCTATAAGTGAATTCAATAGAATTTCCTCATATGAAACTGCATATGATATATGGCATAGACTTTCTATTACACATGAAGGAACTATACAAGTTAAAAATTCTAAAATAAGTATGCTTAAACAAAAATTTGAACAATTTTGTATGCAACCAAAGCTATTAGTGATATGTATGTAAGATTTTCTACTATTATTAACAATTTAAGTGCATTAGGAAAGCATATGAGTGAAGAAGACCAAGTTTCAAAAATTCTTAGGTGTTTGCCTCCAAAGTTCAAGCCCAAGGTAACGACCATTGAAGAAGCCAATGACCTCACCAAATTGAAGATGGAGCAGCTGATTGGAAACCTAGAGACTCATGAGGTCAACCTCGAAGAAGAAGAAGAAAGATTGACATCCAAACACAAAAAGGAGAAAAGAAAGGACATTGCATTCAAGGCAACAACTAAAACTAGTCATGATACAAGTGAAGAAGATAGTGAAGAAGAGACTCTCATTGTAAATGGTAAGCAGTATAGAAGATTTAAAACTAACAAAATTTCTAGTGTTTCTTCTTCCTATTCCCCTAGGTGCTTTGAATGTGGCAAAAAGGGACACTTTAAGAATTAATGTCCTAAATTCAAGAAGGGATAGAAATCCTCTCACAAGAAGAAAGGAAAAAGCCTACAAAGCAGCATGGGATGACTCAAGCGATGATAGTGAGAGTTAAGAAGAAGAAGTAGAATGCCTCATGACTAAAGAAGACAAGGTACAATGTCTCATTGCTACTACCAATGAAGATGATGATGAGGTAAGTCTTTTTTATTTATCTAAAGAAGAGTTAGTTGCTAGCATTGAATAATTACATGATAAATATATTGATTGTAAAAAGAAACTAAAAAGAGTTACAAAAACTAATGAATAATTATATGCTCAATTAAATGATCTTGCTTCTAAAAAGGAAAGTATTATTTCTAAAAATTCTACCTTCAAATCATATTTTAATGATTGCAATATGAAGTTGCTCACTCTAGATACAAACTATAATTTTCTTTGTCAAGAAAAGGTTGAATTGCTTGCAAAATTAAATGATCTTCAAACTCAACCTATCTTATGTACTCATTTAGATTATGATGCTATTGTCAAAGAAAGAGATGTTTTGTCATCTAATCTAGACCAAGCTAAGTTAAACATTAAAAAGAAAATGGATGAAATTGCTAAGTTACAAAAGGAAATTAGTAGCTTGAAAAAATCCTAAGGGATTCTTCCGGCCAAATTGGAAGAAGAGGATTAGGATATGTTCCGAAAGAAAAATCTCATCAAAAACCTAAATATAGGAGAATACAAGCACCCAAGACCAAGGACATATATGTACCCAAGAACAACACAACTCAAAATCAGAAAAAAAGAAATGAATTTGATTCCATTTGTTGTCACTATTATTTGTGTCTTAGACATTACTCTTTATCATGCACATACAAGAAAAAGGATGTTGATTTAGTTTGGGTTCCAAGACCTCAAACTTAGGAAACTTAAATATGATTACTTGAGATTTTACCTAAAACTTTACTTTGATACTCATAATATCTTATCTCAACTAAACTCACCATTATCTTAGATAATTAAAGTAATCTAAGCTCTAATTGAAACCAATAAATTGTTGAAAACAATACAGAAATAATCTCGGTCGACAACAACTCTGATCGAGACACTCTTCAGTCAAGAAAATAGTCGACCAAAGAAGTTTCTGTCTCAAACCTGCACTTTTTAGACAAACAGTAACTTGCTCGGTCGAGACAAATGTCGACCGAGAGGATTTTGGTCGAGAAAATTATCGACCGAGAAAGTTAATGTCTTAAGCTTACAAAAACTTGAAAAACATCTGGCTAACAAATACTTTGACCGAACCTTACTCGGTCAAGAAACATTGTCGACTGAGGATGTTTCTAATAGAACTGTTTAATAAAATTAAATATTTCACTTGAGTGATAAACTCTACATGATACATTGCCTAAATATTTGAAAGTTCTTAAGGAATTATATATGTGTATGGAAACATTACAAGATTAAATTGTCCCAACAAGCATACAATTGGGAACAAAGAGATTTTCACATACATGAGGAAAAGATTGGTCTTATTGGAAAAAAAATATTGGTATAAGAGAACTTGTCCAACATTAACATAATCAAAATTGAAAACAAAAGAATTGATCATACAAGGAACTTGGTTAGAATATAACCATCACCATTTTGTGTGAAAACTTAAAGTTTGGGTATTCTAGGAAATAAAAAACAAGATACCTTTTCAAAATTAAATCTTGCTCACGTGAATTAAGATATATGGAAAAAGAAGGCAAGCTTAATCTTAGGTCACAAAAAGGCTTCATCTTAGAATTTTCAACATTTACCAGTTCACATATGAGTATAATGAAAAATGATTATATACAACAAGGTTCAATAATATTCTAGAAGAAGTGGATCATTGGATAACTTATGTAATTTCTTATATTGGAAATCTACATAAATGCCTTTCGGTCGATAAAGAGTTCGACCGAGGGGCACCTCGATCGAAGTCATGGTCGATCAAAAATAAACCTGACAAAATGCTTATTTGTGAAATCAAATTATTCACTTGCATTCTACCTTAGTATATTTGTTCATCATGATAAAAACAAATAAATTCATTAGTTTACTTTTTTAATTGAACTTCAAAGCTAGTAATGACCTTAGTATCCTTAAAGTATTCTTGGTCATGAAAATAAGGGAGCTTGCAACATTCTTGAATACAATGTATATATTTCTCTAAATTGGATTCTCTACACCAATTAATGCTTATCATCCCTTGTATTTGGTTAGAGATACATTTATTGATTCTAGTATGAGCTTAAAAGAATCTCATATCATTTTAGGGCTTAACATCCCTTGTGAATGGTTGAGAAATATATTCATCCTACTATGAGCCTAAGGGAATCTCATATCATTTCAGGGCTTAACATCCCTTGTAAATGGTTGAGAAACTAATAAAATATATCCATGAGCCTAATAGATTCTCATATCATTTCAGGGCTTAAAATCCCTTGCAAATGGTTGATAAATAAATCTTTTTTTTTATTGTGGCTAAATTTGACATTCTTGTTAAAGTAAACAATTAAGGGGGAGTATCTCATTCAGGGAGAGAAAATTGATTATGTGGCTATCTTTTTGAAATGACAAAGGGGGAGAAGTAATATAAATAAAAAACAAAATGGGTTTCATAATCTCTCGTCTTCACATAAATTGTTGTTATATTCCTTAAAGGGTTGGATACTATGTTCCATACCTCTTTGGGAATAACTAGCACACACTCCATGAATAAACAAGAGAATGTCTACATAAGGTAAATCTCAGGTATGAAACTCACACTATTTAATTCCCTTGATTTATATTAGAAATGTTTGTCATCATCAAAAAGGGGGAGATTGTTGGCTAAACTGGACATTATTAAAACCTTTGTTTTGATGATGACAAACATTTCATTCTTGTGGATCTATCTTGTTATTTAAGTGTTTCAGGGATAAACAAATAAGGAAGTGGATAGTTGAAGATCAATACAAATTGGAAGATCAACATGCTTAAATTGCTTTTATTTTCATGATTGTACTCGATGTAGAAACTTGTATAAGTACATAGATATCATGTAAATCAAGTGTTAGATCTTCCCTATCCACTCACAACACCTAGATAGATCATCCCCTAAGATAGAATTACAATTACACATTGATACACACACTTAGTAGATGATTTAACATATTGAAACAGGGACATTCTCGGTCGAAAAACTTCTCGTCCGAGACACCCTCTGTCGACAATATCCTCGACTGAGAACCACCTCAGTCTAACCCACGAACACTGATTGTTGACCAACTCATGTAACCCTAGAATAGCCCTCGGTCGACAACATTCTCGACCGAGATAGACCTTCGAGTAGGTTCTATAGCCGTTAGACTGAGAGTAGTTGGTAGTTGGGAAGTCACAATACACATTGTATACTTTTACTCCAAACCAACCCTCGGTTGAAGAATTTCTCGACTGAGACACATCTCGGTCGACAAACTTCTCGATCGAGACAAGTTCTGGATTGCACTTTTCAGCGCTAAATAACTAGTCGTTGCAATGTAATTAATGGACATCTAACGGCTAGTTGAGCACTAAGAACAATCTAGAAACATTCTAGAACGTCCCTAAGTCCTTGCAACCCATTACTATAAATAGGACATGCCTTAGGACACCCAATACATACAATTACAACTTGAGCAACAAGCAAAGCTACACTTGCAATCATGTTTTCTTGAGCTCTAATTTCGTGTCCTATAGTTAAGAATCTCTTAGCCACCACATAAACACGTTCATATATAGTGGATAGGATATCTATACGGTTGATATAGGATCAAAGCGTTGTACTCAATTGGAAAAGTTATTTCTTTCTTCCAATCATGTTTCTTTTTATTGTATATTGTTCTCCTTGAGTACTCCTAGGTTGGAGGCTATTTAAAGGAGGTGTGCTTGAGATTACATCAAGGAAGGCTGCTTCAAGGGAGGTTGGAGCTACTTCTAAAGGAAGGCTATCTCAAGGTGGTGGAGCTACTTCAAGATGGTGAAGGCTGCTCCGTGGACTTGGAGTTACTTCAGAAGGCTGCTTCAAGGAGGTTGAAGATACTTTAGGTGAAGGCTACTTCAAGGGTGTAGATAGGAAGCAATTGTATTTTATATAACATCCTCGAGAGGTAATAAAATAAATTACTTTTAAAATCTCGGTCAGAAACAATCGAGTAGTGGACTGACTACTATAGATTTCTAAGATAGGAACCACTCTACATCCTTGTGTCTTCCTTATTTCCTCCTACTTCTTGTTCAAATGTTTTAATTGTTTAATTAACTTTAAAAAATCCAAAAAGCTCTATTCACCCCCTCTAGATCTTTCAATCTTTACTTCTAAGTAAAAATACATAACAGTATCTACTAACATTGTCAATAAAAGTTATAAAACAACATTTTTTATCCCTTGTAGCAATACCATTAAATTCATAGATATTCGTATGCATTAAATCCAATATGTTTTAATTCCTGTTCATAGAATGAAAAGGTTTCCTAGGTTATTTAGCTTGTACATAGATTTCACATTTATTATTGCTAATTTCATATTTAGGGATTAAATTCAGATTCATCATGTGTTTCATTGAGCCAACATTCACATGTCCCAAACGTGCATGCCAAACATCAGATGATACAAGATTCAAGCATAAAGAACTATTGTCATTCAAATTTAAAACGGAATTTGAAATAGGTTCTACAAGAATCTTAAACAAGTTCTCCATATCACAAAGATACCCCTTGCCAAAAAATAAAGAATCTCGAAGGCGAGTAATAATAGTTTTATTACATTTACAATCTATTCTAAAACCATCTCTAACTAAAATTGTGCCACTAAGAATATTGCGTCGTATTGATGGAACATGTCTGACTCTATGAAGCGTCAGAACCTTTCCCGAAGGAAACTTCAAGTCCACCCGTCCTTCGCCTTTGACTTCTACAGTGCTGGAGTCACCCAAAGTCACGGATCGACCTTTAGAGGCCCGATAAGAGACAAACAGGGACTTGTCAGTACACACATGCACATTAACCCCAGTGTCTATAATCCAATATAGTAGTTCAAAAATAGAAAGAACTTCAGGTTTTATAGAAACGTACCCATCATTGAGGTTCAAGGATGTAGTCATCATGTTGACCACAACCTCCTCAGTTGCAGACGCGTCAGCTTTCTTAGCCTTCTTTGAAGGATAATCCTTGTTCCAGTGGCCAACCTGTCCACAAGTGTAATAAAGTTTGTTCTTCAGTTTCTTCTGGATCTTGGCCTTAGGTTTAAGTGAATTCTTAGATTTCTTATCCTTGTACTTAGTAGTAGTAAAATTAACAGTCGCATTAAGATCAGTTGGTACTTTGATAGTCTTCTCTTTCATATGCTCTTCTTGAATGTTGATATCCATCATGAGATCGTTCATTGGCATGTCTCCTTTGTGGTGCTTAAGAGTCATGCTAAACGACTCCCAAGATTTTAGGAACTTCTCAATGATTGACATAGCAACAAATTTTTCAGGAAGTACCATGCCCACATCAGTGAGCTTTTGTACCAAGATTTGAAAATCATGTGTTTGATCAGAAATAGATTTACCATCAGATATATAAAACTTAAGAAATTTTGCAACACAATATTTTTCAATTCCCTGATTCTCAGTATTGTATTTCTTTTCTAATGCTTTTCACATAACCTTAGATGTAGTAGCATGCGGCTTAGAGTATGAGTCATACAGTTTGTTGTTTAACACAAACAGAATCAACCCTCGACACGTCTTATCACCCTTCTTGCAGGTTGCAATTATATTAGCATAACCAGGAACAGTTTCATCTACTTTGGGTTTGTCTTCTTCTAAATATTGATCAAACCCTATCATGTTAAGTCAAATTTGCATCCTACTTTGTCAACAAGCAAAATAAGTTCCAGTAAATTTTTCAGGCATACTAGACGTGTCAATTTTCATGCCAGAACCAGCCATAGTTAACTAACAACATATAATGATTTCTTTAAAACTGTTGTTAATTTTGAATTAGGTCGTTACATGCAACAATGACAGATGCAATTAAGTTAACAGTTTAGGCCGATCCAGATAAGAAACGTAGAATAAACCAATACAGGAGAACAAAAGGAAATAAAGTTTCGATCAAACCAGGTCGTTCGTTTCTCGTTGAGAAACATTAAAGAAATCCACGCCTTACAACCCTTCTGGATAGGCGTTGTTCTCCCAGTCTACCCGGTACGAACCTTAAGAAGAACGTCACGTTCATGTTGATGACAAACGTTGCAGACGAAGCAGCGCACCACTAGTACAACTCAACAACCGCAGGAACCATCGCCTGACAGGTTGGGCTTTGGAAGGAAAGGAAATGAACTAACTTCGTCCAGGAGAGGGTCTCTATGAAGCGCCATGGAGGCAACGGCGGCAAAGAGAGACTCCGGCGTGAGGGTTCGCAAACACGCTCGAATGGCTGACGACTGTATGTTCGAAAGATGTGTTTAATTCTAATGGTCAAAGGCCTATTTATAGTCTTACACACCCTCGTTAAGACGCGACCACTCGGTTGCTATTGTACACATTGAGAAAGAGATACTTTCCAATTAGTATTAATAAATTCGAATTGGAAAGAAATAATTAACTAACTGAGTAATTAATTGCATAGTTGTATCCTAGTGTAAAAAAAAAGATGGAAGACATTTTTCACAATCCACAAGCGCATGAACCACCGCGTGACAAGTTGTGCTTTGGAAGGAAATGAAACGAACTGGCTTCGTCCATGAGAGGGTCTCTATGAAGCGTCATGGAGGCGACGGCGGCAGAGAGACTCCGGCGTTAGGGTTCACAAACACGCCCGAACGGCTGACGATTGTGTGTTTGAAAGATGTGTTTAACTCTAATGACCGGAGGCCTATTTATAGCCTTACACGCCCCGTTAGGACGCGAACACTCGGTTGCTCTGGTACACATTGCGAAAGAGATACTTTCCAATTATGATTAATAAATCCAAATAGGAAAGAAACAATTAATTAAATGAGTAATTAATTACGTAGTTGTATCCTAGTATAAAAAAAAGACGGAAGACATTCTCCACAATCCACAAGCTACAAGCTTGAACCCGTGCCCGGCCCGACGAGACATGGCGTGGCACACGTGTGTGTTGTGGTCACCATCCCCATCAAAGATGTGAGCATGCCCTACTCATGTGATCCTGCACATAAGGATCACAAAAGTTCGAGAGTCAGCAATATGGGACTTCTTTATGATTTGCATTAGAGACAAAACTACCCCAAGTGGGGCTTAAATCTCCGGCGACAGCAACCCTTGCGATTTCATCCAACCACCCCCTAAATAAATAATTGCCTGCTGCCTCATCGAGATTCCAGCGCATTGGCCGGCCGGTGTGGACGCCGAGTAACAAAAGCCGAGACGCAGTTTGGAGTGGATCGGGGAACAACAGATATAGATAGAGAGATGCCGTCCGCCCAAATTCTCTCCACCGCACGCCGCCCGGTGTTTGTCATCTAGCTCCTGAACTGTGCCTGCATGGCGGACACGGCCCTACCCATTATATACCAAACCACACTCTGCCCCGCAGGGGAAGTGCGTCGACGTGCGGGATTAATTGGGTTCTTGCCGGTGTGGTTCCATACAGGTGAAGCAGCGGCGACGTGATATTCGCTCGGCTCAATCCGAGGGCACGGTGTGGAAGGCTGGTGCGACGGCCGTCAACGGTAGAGCCGGGCCAATATCACGTCTTCTACTTCACCTCCGGTTACTATTCTGCAATGAACTACTCTGTATCGCTGGCAAGACGGGGACATTCAATCAGTATGCATTCCACATTCCAGTTAAGTATTGATCCACCACCATAATATTCTCCTTCACCAAGAAATCTGCATCTAGTATCGTCGTATCTTTATATATCAGATGATGGTATCTTTATCTGTTAGCAGATCGTATCTTTATCAGTTTGCACCGCATTCTTCTTTGCTAGTGCAGCTAAGAACCAGTAAAATTAGGAGCGTATGATCTCTCAGTAACTAAGGCGTCTGTTCTTCCAAACACAAATTACTGAAGCTGTGGTTAAATTACGAAACTAAAATTTTGGAGGTTATAATAAAAAATATATAGTCCAAATAAAAGCTGCCGGAAACGTGATCGCATGAGCTCAATAGTGAATGCGACGATGACAAAAAAGATCAGTTTCCTCTATCCTTCTATTTGGCATTTCATGCAATTTTATGCCTTTGTTTGACTGTGAAGCTGTCCATGTTTCTTAGGAACTAGTTTACTCTGGAAATGCAATTTTATGCCTTTGTTTAGCTGTGAAGCTGTCCATGTTTCTTTAGAACTAGTTTAGTTTTAGTCTCATATTGCTTCTATTGGAGACTTCCCTCCTCTTTATATATGGACTCTTATCTATAGTATGAGTGTGGAGTGGGGCCGCTCCTGTTGAGATTTGGGCAGATCTCTAGAGCATATTTTTCCTATGAAAACTCCCTTAGAAAACTTATCTAATCCTTCAAATGAAATTTTAGAGAATATCCCAAGTACATCCAATTCTAATGATGTTTTAGAACCCGATGATATAGAACCTAGAAGATCCACTCGAATGAGGAAGGAAAAGAATCTTGGTGATGCTTTCTATTCCTTTATAGTGGATAATGACCCTCAATATTACAATGATGCTATTAATTCAACTGATTCCTCTTTATGGAAGGAAGCAATCAATAGTGAGATTGAATCTATATTATCTAATCATACATGGGAACTAGTGAAACTTCCACCAGGTATTAAACCCATAGGATGTAAATGGATATTTAAAAGAAAATAGAAAACAGATGGGACTGTAGATAAATACAAAGCTCGTTTGGTTGCCAAAGGATATAAACAACAAAAGGATATTGAATATTTTGATACTTTTGCTCCTGTAACTATAATCTCTTCAATCAGGATTTTAATTGCTTTGGCATCTATTAAGAAATTAATTATACATCAAATAGATGTTAAAACTACTTTCTTGAATGGAGATTTGGATGAAGAAATTCATATAGATCAACCTGAAGGTTATGTAGTTCCGGGAAAAGAACATATGGTATGTAGACTAATCAAATCTCTCTATGGCTTGAAACAAACACTTAAGTAGTGGCATGAGAAATTTGATAAGGTAATTGTATCATATGGATTCCATATAAATGAAGGAGATAAATGTATATATTCTAAAGTCGATAACCAAGGTTGTGTTATTATATGTCTCTATGTAGATGACATGCTTATTTTTGGCACTAATATTGATATTAAAAATAGTACAAAAGGCTTCTTGGCTTCTAATTTTGACATGAAAGATATGGGTGAGGTAGATGTAATTTTAGGAATTAAAATCCTTAAAAATGATGATTGCATCATGCTATCCCTAGAACACTATGTTGAGAAAATCCTCAAAAGGTTTTTAATGTTTGATTGTAAACCAGTAAGTACACCTTTTAATTCTAATTGCAATCTTAAGAAAAATAAAAACACTAGTGTTCAACAAGTCAAATATGCACAAGTAATTGGAAGCCTAATGTACTTAATGAATTGCACTCCAGTGGGGATATTAAGTAGAAATACCCAAAATCCTAACAAAGATCATTGGGATGCTCTACATAGGGTTTTAAGATACCTTAAAGGCACAATTAATCATGGATTGATTTATTGTGGATCTCCAACTGTGCTAGAAGGATATTGTGATGCCAATTGGATTTCTGATTCAGATGAATTGAAATCTACAAGTGATTACATCTTCACTATGGGTGGAGGTGCTGTGTCTTGGAAATCTTCCAAGCAAACTTGTATAGCTCGTTCCACTATGGAATCTGAGTTTATTGCCTTAGAAAAGGTTGGAACTGAAGATGAATGGTTAAGACATGTTCTAATGGATCTTCTCATTTGGGAGAAACCTTCTCCACCAGTGTTTATACACTGTGATAATCAAGATGCCATAGCAAGGGCTAAAAACAAAGTTTACAATGAGAAGAGTAGACATTTTCGTCTACATCACAATATTGTGAGGCAGCTTGTATGTGATAGCATAATCTCTATGGATTATGTAAAGTTAGAATTAAATTTGGTCGATCCTCTGACAACGGCATTAAGTCAAAGACTAGTGAGCGATACATCGAGGAGAATGGGATTATGTCCATACCAGATGGAGAAGTGATGGATACCCAACCTTCATGAACGGTGATCTCGAGAAGAAGGTTCAATGGGAAAAATGAAGTCACTAGATGACTCAATGTGTTGTAATAAATGTATCTTATTCTTATGATGTAAACAACAATTAACAATGATTCCGTTGAATATATTTCTTAATGGATTTCATAGCCATTAATGGTGGTGTATATACTTCAATATATGCTTGATGAAAGTCCAACTATATGAGTATGGAGTGAGGCCGCTCCTGTTGAGATTTGGACAGATCTCTAGAGCATTCATGAATTTTCCCAGTAGGTGCATGGCCTAAAGGTGTCAATCCGTAAGAAAGGTAATTTATTTTATGAATGTCATGTGAGTAATGTACCTCTAATTAGATAAAGGAAAAATTGGTTCAAGAACATAGTTCAACCAATCTTCCATAGATTACGTACATCTACTCTATGCTTTAGTTCAAAGAATTCAGTTCTACCAAAGCTTATGCATGTCATTTTTTTAAGTTCTTCCAGTGGTCAACTCAGTTTTTAATATTATTTTGTTTTGAAACTGTGGGGGATTGTTATGCTTCTTTGTTGTATTTCAAACCAAAAGGCAAAAAGTTTTAGTCCTATATTGCTTGTGTTGGAGACTTGCCTCCTTATATATGGACTCTTATCCATAGTACAATTGAGAAATGAAAGGGGACAAGCCCTACACACGCGCATGGTGGGCCTTGCCAATGGGGTTTGGAATGGCCCGGTCTGGAAACCCTTTAATCGGGTGCGTCGGCACATGTCGCATCCCACGCGCAGAGGGGGTGCAAATCCGGCCTCCCGAAGCCCCTTGTGCGGGCGCGATCCCGGCTTGGTTTTTCTCTTCGGTTCACTAAACCAAATTGAGACATGTGCCGCAATTTTTTTTTCGCACCTCTTCGTTTGGACGCTTTCAAACGGCGGCCCAGTTTGTAACCGCAACACAACTCTTCATGTGCCTTTTCGTTGTTACTTATACTTTGTCCTTCACTGTCGTTCGGTACGGTTGAACAACGTCTCTCGTTCTATTCTTCCTCGCTTCTCCGCCTTCAGTCTGTCCACTGGAAGGACGATCAGTTTCCTTTCGCTCGTCGTCGTGACTGTGTGTGCGCACTTTACGTCGGAAAACGTTGTTGGATCCTACGAGAGTAGCCGCGCAGGAGACTATCACACAGGCGCTCACTGTCGAGTACCGCGGAAATACCCTTAAGGACAGTGCTCTCTGCACACCTCAGTGTATCTCTGGTAAAAGCTTTATTGTTAATTGCTTACAGAGCGGTTTGTACCCTATTACGAACTTCAATCTTAAGAGTATTATGTTTCTCGAATGGGTACTAATATGGAAGGTTTTGAAACCCCCTTTACGCCTGTGACGCCATCAAGTAATAACAATCAAATCGTCATTGTTTCCACTATTTTGCAAACACCAATCCCTGATGTTTCTAAAATTGAACAGTTTAATGGACAACAGTATAGGCGTTGGCAAGAAAAAAATATTACTGCTTTAGAAGTTTCTAATGTCTCATTTTCTTTAACTGAACTCGGACCTGGAAATGATTCTGTTGATTGGGAAAAAGCAAATCGTATTTATTGACATGTGATTCTAAGTACATTATCTAACCAACTGTTTGACGCCTACTTTCTAATTAAAATTGCATCCGAAATTTGGGAAAGTCTGAACAAGAAATATATTCTGGAAGAGGCTTCTACCCAAAAATTTATTGTTGCAAATTTTCTAAATTTTCATATGACTGGAGATAAAGATATTACAACTCAAATTCATAAATTTCATATTTTACTTGATGATTTGAAAAATGAAAAAATTGATCTTCCTGAGTCTTTTGTTGTGGGTTCTTTAATTGAAAAACTACCTGGTTCTTGGAAACATTACAAGAACAATTTAAAGCACAAAAGAAAGACTATGTCACTGGATGATGTAATAATACATATCCAAGTTGAAGATCAAAATCGTACTAGGGAAAAATCTAAACTGAATAAAGAGTTGTCATGTACTGCTAACTTTGTTAATAATGAAGTTAAAGAAAATAAAGTTTCTATTGATCAATTTAAAAATAACTGGAAAAATAAGAAAAGGAAACGAAAAAAAGAATAAATATAAAGGAAACAAAGATATTAATAAAAAGAATGTTTTTTGCTATGTTTGTGGCAAACGTGGTCATACTTCTCCTAAATGCAGGGATAAGAAGAAACAAGCAGTCCAGGATTCGAAGGATACATCAACCAACCTTGTCACAGAGGACGTATTTGTGGCATTTGTCAGTATTGTCAGCATGGGATCATTCCACCAAAACGATTGATCACTGACTCGAGGGCTAGTCGCCACATCAGTGGCAACAGAGATGCTTTTGTGACCTACACTGAGGGAGGTAAGGAGGAACATCAGGTTGTTATGGGCAACTCTAGTGCTTCTCCTGTGACTGGAAAGGGCAATGTCATGATCAAGATGACTTCTGAAAAAATTCTGCTGATCAAAGATGTGATGTTTGTCCCAGATATCCGTGTTAATTTAATTTCTTCTTCTCAACTTGTTAAGTTTGGGGTGAAAGTGTCATTTGAATCAAACAAGGTCATTCTCACCAAGTCTGGGGACTACCTAGGCATGTGTTACTGCTCTAATGGGCTCTTTCTGCTGAATGTACCAAACTCTTCTGCTAATGAAATAGTCCTTCTGCTTATATCGTTGATTCTTTTGATATATGGCATAATAGATTAGGACATGTCAATTTTAAATATTTACAGCGCATGAAATCTTTAGGTTTACTAAAGGATATCAATGGTGTTGTTAATTTAAATAACTAATGTCAAATATGTGCTGAAACTAAATCTACCAAGAAACTGTGTTCTCAAATTTCACATAGAAATTTTGAATTGTAAGATTTAATTCGTACTGATCTTGGAGATTTAAAAGGAAATTTATCTAGAGATGGGAAGCGTTTCTACATCATTTTTGTAGATGATTTATCATGATATACAAAATTATATTTACTACATTCAAAGGATGAAGCTTTTGGAATGTTTGTTAAATATAAAACAGAAGTAGAGAATCAACTTAATAAGAAAATAAATCATCTTCTCTCAGATAGGGGTGGTGAATATGATTGTTCTCCTTTTAATGATTTTTTTATAAACCATGGTATTATACATGAATACACACCTCCATATTCGCCTCAATCAAATGGAATTACTGAACGTAAAAATAGAACTCTAAAAGAAATGATGAATTCTATTTTAATCAATTCAGGTGCACCCAACAACTTGTGGGGGAAGTGATTTCGTCATCCTGTTTTCTTCAAAATCACAACCCTAATAGGAAGACAAATAAAACACCATATGAATTATGGAAAGGATATCCTCCTAATTTGAAATATCTCAAAGTGTGGGGTGTCTAGCTAAAGTCTTTTTAACAGAGCCTAAGAAACGAAAATTGGGATCTAGAACCCTTGATAGTATTTTTATAGGTTATGCTCAGAATAGTGCATCATATAGATTCTTGGCTATTAGAAGTGGCAACAATGTTGTAGAACCTAATACAATTTTTGAATCTAAAAATGTTGAATTTTTTGAGAATATTTTTCCTATGAAAATTCCCTTAGAAAACTTATCTAATCCTTTAAATGAAATTTTAGAGAATATCCCAAGTACATCCAATTCTAATGTTGTTTTAGAACCTGATGATATAGAACCTAGAAGATCCACTAGGATGAGGAAGGAAAAGAATCTTGGTGATGATTCCTATTCCTTTATAGTGGATAATGACCCTCAATCTTACAATGATGCTATTAATTCAATTGATTCATCTTTATGGAAGGAAGTAATCAATAGTGAGATTGAATCTATATTATCTCATCATACATGGGAACAAGTGGAACTTCCACCAGGTATTAAACCCATAGGATGTAAATGGATATTTAAAAGAAAATTAAAAACATATGGGACTGTAGATAAATACAAAGCTCGTTTGGTTGCCAAAGGATATAAACAACAAAAGGATATTGACTATTTTGATACTTTTGCTTCTATAACTAGAATCTCTTCAATCAGGATTTTAATTGCTTTGGCATCTATTAAGAAATTAATTATACATCAAATGTATGTTAAAACTGCTTTCTTGAATGGAGATTTGGATGAAGATATTTATATGGATCAGCCTGAAGGTAATGTAGTTCCGGGAAAAGAACATATAGTATGTAGACTAATCAAATCACTCTATGGCTTGAAACAAGCACCTAAACAGTGGTATGAGAAATTTGATAAGGTAATTGTATCATATGGATTCCATATAAATGAAGGAGATAAATGTATATATTCTAAAGTCGATAATTAAGGTTGTGTTATCATATGTCTCTATGTAGATGACATGCTTAGTTTTGGCACTAATATTGATATTATAAATAGTACAAAAGGCTTCTTGGCTTCTAATTTTGACATGAAAGATATGGGTGAGGCAGATGTAATTTTAGGAATTAAACTCCTTAAAAATGATGATTGCATCATGCTATCCCACGAACACTATGTTGAGAAAATCCTCAAAAGGTTTTTAATGTTTGATTGTAAACCAGTAAGTACACCTTTTAAATCTAATTGCAATCTTAAGAAAAATAAAAGTACTATTGTTCAACAAGTCAAATATGCACAAGTAATTGGAAGCCTAATGTACTTAATGAATTGCACTCCTCCGGATCTGGCATATGCGGTGGGGAGATTAAGTAGATATACCCAAAATCCTAACAAAGATCATTAGGATGCTCTACATAGGGTTTTAAGATACCTTATAGGCACAATTAATCATGGATTGATTTTTTGTGGATCTCCAACTGTGCTAGAAGGATATTGTGATGCCAATTGGATTTCTGATTCAGATGAATTGAAATCTACAAGTGGTTACATCTTCACTATGGGTGGAGGTGCTATGTCTTGGAAATCTTCCAAGCAAAGTTGTATAGCTCGTTCCACAATGGAATCTAAGTTTATTGCCTTAGAAAAGGCTAGAACTGAAGCCGAATGGCTAAGATATGTTCTAATGGATCTTCCCATTTGGGAGAAACCTTCTCCACCAATGTTTATACACTGTGATAATCAAGCTTCCATAGAAAGGGATAAAAACAAAGTTCATAATGGGAAGAGTAAACATATTCGTCTACGTCACAATATTGTGAGGCAGCTTGTATGTGATAGCATAATCTCTATGGATTATGTAAAGTTAGAATTAAATTTGGCCGATCCTCTGACAAATCCATTAAGTCAAAAACTAGTGAGCGATACATCGAGGAGAATAAGATTATGCCCATACCAGATGTCGAAGTGATAGATACCCAACCTTCATGAACGGTGATGCTGGGAAGAAGATTCAATGGAAAAAATGAAGTCACTGGATGACTCAATGTGTTGTAATAAATGTATCTCATTCTTATGATGTAAACAACAATTTACAATGATTTAGTTTAATATATTTCTTAATGGATTTCATAGCCATTAATGGTGGTGTATATACTGCAATATATGCTTGATGAAAGTCCAACTATATGAGTGTGGAGTGGGGTCGCTCCTGTTGAGATTTGGGCAGATCTCTAGAGCATTCATGAATTTTCCCAGTAGGCACATGGCCTAAAGGCGCCAATCCATAAGAAAAGTAATTGATTTTATGAATGTCATGTGAGTAATGTACCTCTAATCAGATAAAGGAGGAATTGGTTCCAGGACATAGTTCAACCAATCTTCCACAGATTACGTACATCTACTCTATGCTTTACTTCAAAGAACTCAGTTCTACCAAAGCTTATGCATGTCATTTGTTTAAGTTCTTCCAGTGGTCAACTCAGTTTTTAATATTGTTTTGTTTTGAAACAGTGGGGGATTGTCATGCTTCTTTGTTGTATTTCAAACCAAAAGGCAAATAGTTTTAGTCCCATATTGCTTGTGTTAAAGACTTCCCACCTCCTTATATATGGACTCTTATCCATAGTACAATTGAGGAATGAAAGGAGACAAGCCCTACGCACGCGCATGGTGGGCCTTGCCAACGGGGTTTGAACTGGCCCGGTCCGGAAACCCTTTAATCGGGCGTGTTGGCGCATGTTGCATCCCGCACGCAGGGGGTGCAAATCTGGCCTCCCGGAGCCCCTTGTGTGGGCGCGGCCCCAGCTTGGTTTTTCTCTTCGGTTCACTGAACCAAATTGAGACATGTGCCGCAATTTTTGTTTTTGCACCTCTTCGTTAGGACACTTCCAAATGGCGGCCCGATTTGCTACCGCAACGCAACTCTTCACACGCCTTTTCGTTGTTACTTATACTTTATCCTTCACTGTTGTTCGGTATGATTGAACAACATCTCTCGTTCTCTTATTCCTCACTTCTCCGCCTTCAGTCTGTCCACTGGAAGGAGATCGGTTGCCTTTCGCTCGTCGCCACAAATGCGTGTGCGTGCTTCACGTAGGCAAATGCTGTTGGATTCTGGGAGAGTAGCCGTAAATGAGACTATCACACAGGCACCCGTCGTCGAGTACCGCGGAAATACTCTTAAGGGCAGTGCTCTCTGCACATCTCAGTGTATCTCTGGTAAAAGCTTTACTGTTAACGGCTTACACTGCGGTTTGTACCCTATTACGAACTTCAATCTTAAGAGTATTCTATTTCTCTGATGGGTACTAATATGGAAGGTTTTGAAACCCCCTTTATGCATGTGACGCCATAAAGTAATAACAACCAAATCGTCATTGTTTCTACTGTTTCACAAACACCAATCCCTGATGTTATGAAAATTGAATAGTTTAATGGACAACAGTATAGGCGTTGGCAAGAAAAAAGTATTACTGCTTTAGAAGTTTCTAATGTCTCTTTTGCTTTAACTGAACCCAGACCTGAAAATGATTATGTTGATTGGGAAAAAGAAAATCGCATTTGGCGACATGTGATTCTAAGTACATTATCTAACCAACTGTTTGACGCCTACTTTCTAATTAAAATTGCATCTGAAATTTGGGAAAGTCTGAACAAAAAATATATTCTATAATAGGCTTCTACCTAAAAAATTACTGTTGCAAATTTTCTAAATTTTCATATGACTGGAGATAAAGATATAACAACTCTAATTCATGAATTTCATATTTTACTTGATGATTTGAAAAATGAAAAATTTGATCTTCCTGAGTCTTTCGTTGTGGGTTCTTTAATTGAAAAACTATCTGGTTCTTGGAAACATTACAAGAACAATTTAAAGCACAAAAGAAAGACTATGTCAGTGGATGATGTAATAATACATATCCGAGTTGAAGATCAAAATCGTACTAGAGAAAAATCTGAACTGAATAAAGAGTTGTCATGTGCTGCTAACTTTGTTAATAATGAAGTTACAGGAAATAAAGTTTCTACTGATCGGTCAAAAATAACTGGAAAAATAAGAAAGGGAAACGAAAAAAAAAATATACAGGAAACAAAGATATTAATAAAAAGAATATTTTTCTATGTTTGTGGCAAACCTGCTCCTACTTCTCATAAATGCAAGCATAGGAAGAAACAAGCAGTCTAGGATTCAAAGGATACATCAACCAACCTTGTCACGGAGGACATATTTGTGGCATTTGTCAGCATTGTCAGCATTGGATCATTCCACCAGAACGATTGGATCATTGACTCGGGGGCTAGTCGCCACATCAGTGGCAACAGAGATGCATTTGTGACCTACACTGAGGTAGGGCAGGAGGAACATCGGGTTGTCATGGGCAACTCTAGTGCTAGTCATGTGACTAGAAAGGGCAATGTCATGATCAAAATGACTTCTGGAAAAATTATGCTAATCAAAGATGTGATGTTTGTCCCAGATATCCGTGTTAATTTGATTTCTATTTCTCAATTTGTTAAGTTTGGGGTGAAAGTGTCCTTTGAATCAAACAAGGTCATTCTCACCAAGTCTGGGGACTACCTAGGCATGGGTTACTGCTCTAATGGGCTCTTTCTGCTGAATGTACCAAACTCTTCTGCTAATGAAATAAGTCCTTCTACTTATATCTTTGATTCTTTTGATATATGGCATAATAAATTAGGACATGTCAATTTTAAATATTTACAGCGCATGAAATCTTTAGGTTTACTAAAGGATTTCAATGGTGTTGTTAATTTAAATAATAAATGTCAAATATGTGCTGAAACTAAATCTATCAAGAAACTGTGTCCTCAAATTTCACATAGAAATTCTAAATTGCTAGATTTAATTTACACTGATCTTGGAGATTTAAAAGGAGATCTATCTAGAGGTGGGAAGTGTTTCTACATCATTTTTGTAGATGATTTCTCATGATATACAAAAATATATTTACTACATTCCAAGGATGAATATTTTGGAATGTTTGTTAAATATAAAACAGAAGTAGAAAATCAACTTAGTTCGCTCAGATAGGGGTGGTGAATATGATTGTTCTCCTTTTAATGATTTTTGTATAAACCATGGTATTATACATGAATACACACCTCCATATTCACCTCAATCAAGTGGAATTGCTGAACGTAAAAATAGAACTCTAAAAGAAATGATGAATTCTATTTTAATCAATTCAGGCGCACCCAACAACTTGTGGAGGGAAGCGATTTTGTCATCTTATTTTCTTCAAAATCGCATCCCTAGTAGGAAGACAAATAAAACACCATATGCATTATGGAAAGGATATCCTCCTAATTTGAAATATCTCAAAGTGTGGGGGTGTCTAGCTAAAGTCTTATTAACTGAGCCTAAGAAACAAAAATTGGGATCTAGAACCCTAGATGGTATTTTTATAGGTTATGCTCAGAATAGTGCAGCATATAGATTCTTGGTTATTAGCAGTGGCAGCAATGTTGTAGAACCTAATACAATTGTTGAATCTAAAAATGTTGAATTTTTTTAGCATATTTTTCCTATGAAAACTCCCTTAGAAAACTTATCTAATCCTTCAAATAAAATTTTAGAGAACATCCCAAGTACATCTAATTGTAATGATGTTTTAGAACATGATGATAGAGAACCTAGAAGATCCACTAGGATGAGGAAGGAAAAGAATATTAGTGATGATTTCTATTCCTTTATAGTGGATAATGACCCTCAACCTTATAATGATGCTATTAATTCAACTGATTCCTCTTTATGGAAGGAAGCAATCAATGGTCAGATTGAATCTATATTATCTAATCATACATGGGAACTAGTGAAACTTCCACTAGGTATTAAACCCATAGGATGTAAATGGATATTTAAAAGAAAATTGAAAACATATGGGACTGTAGATAAATACAAATCTCATTTGGTTGCCAAAGGATATAAACAATAAAAGGATATTGACTATTTTGATACTTTTCCTTCTGTAACTAGAATATCTTCAATCAGGATTTTAATTGCTTTGGCATCTATTAAGAAATTAATTATACATCAAATGGATGTTAAAATTGCTTTCTTGAATGGAGATTTGGATGAAGAAATTTATATGGATCAACCCAAAGGTTATGTAGTTCCGAAAAAAGAACATATGGTATGTAGACTAATCAAATCTTTGTATGGCTTGAAACAAGCACCTAAACAGTGGCATGAGAAATTTGATAAGGTAATTGTATCATATGGATTCCATATAAATGAAGGAGATAAATGTATATATTCTAAAGTCGATAACCAAGGTTGTGTTATTATATGTCTCTATGTAGATGACATGCTTATTTTTGGCACTAATATTGATATTATAAATAGTACAAAAGCCTTATTGGCTTCAAATTTTGACATGAAAGATATGAGTGAGAAGATGTAATTTTAGGAATTAAACTCCTTAAAAATGATGATTGCATCATGCTATCCCAAGAACACTATGTTGAGAAAATCCTCAAAAGGTTTTTAATGTTTGATTGTAAACCAGTAAGTACACCTTCTAATTCTAATTGCAATTTTAATAAAAATAAAAGTACTAGTGTTCAACAAGTCAAATATCCACAAGTAATTGGAAGCCTAATGTACTTAATGAATTGCACTCGTCTGGATCTAGCATATGCATTGGGGAGATTAAGTAGATATACCCAAAATCCTAACAAAGATCATTGGGATGCTCTACATAGGGTTTTAAGATATCTTAAAGGCATAATTAATCATGGATTGATTTTTTGTGAATCTCCAATTGTGCTAGAAGGATATTGTGATGCCAATTGGATTTCTGATTCAGATGAATTGAAATCTACAAGTGGTTACATCTTCACTATGGGTGGAGGTGTTGTGTCTTGGAAATCTTCCAAGCAAACTTGTATAGCTCGTTCCACTACATAATCTGATTTTATTGCCTTAGAAAAGGCTGCAACTGATGCGGAATGGCTAAGACATGTTCTAATGGATCTTCCCATTTGGGAGAAACTTTCTCCACCAGTGTTTATACACTGTGATAATCAAGCTGCTATAGCAAGTGCTAAAAACAAAGTTTACAATGGGAAGAGTAGACATATTTGTCTACGTCACAATATTGTGAGGCAGCTTGTATGTGATAGCATAATCTCTATGGATTATGTAAAGTCAGAATTAAATTTGGTCGATCCTATGACAAAGCCATTATGTCAAAGACTAGTGAGCGATACATCAAGGAGAATGGGATTATGCCCATACCAGATGTCGAAGTGATGGATACCTAACCTTCATGAACGGTGATCCCGGGAAGAAGGTTCAATGGAAAAACGAAGTCACTGGATGACTCAATGTGTTGTATTAAATGTATCTCATTCTTATGGTGTAAACAACAATTCACAATGATTCAGTTGAATATATTTATTAATGGATTTCATATCCATTAATGGTGGTGTATATACTGAAATATATGCTTGATGAAAGTCCAACTATATGAGTGTGGAGTGGGGCCACTCTTGTTGAGATTTGGACAGATCTCTAGAGCATTCAAGAATTTTCCCAGTAGGGGCATCGCCTAAAGGCTCCAATCCGTAAGAAAGGTAATTGATTTTATGAATGTCATGTGAGTAATGTACCTCTAATCAGATAAAGGAGGAATTGGTTCAAGAACATAGTTCAACCAATCTTCCACAGATTACGTACATCTACTCTATACTTTAGTTCAAAGAACTTAGTTCTACAAAAGCTTATGCATGCCATTTGTTTAAGTTCTTCCAGTGGTCAACTCGGTTTTTAATATTGTTTTGTTTTGAAATAGTGGGGGATAAATAAGGCAGTCAAGAGTCTTATGAGAATGGCGAGACGAGGGAGAGGTGGAAGAGGGAAGGGCAGAGGGTGAAACCCTACAGCCGATGCGGATGCAGGGAGGGAGACTAAGATTGAGTTGACTGCGACTCCTCCGTCTGGCTCAAGTGTGGCCAATGGAGCAGGATCGTTCACATCAACCCAGAATCGCGAGGCTCAGAAGGCTATGACGTCTTCGTCCATCAACACCCAAAGTCCTTCCACTCCCTCAACTCCTCCGCCAGAAGGAAGGGACGAATCCCTACCACCTCCATCGGATCTCGATCGGATCCATTCCAGTCGACTGGGAAAAGTGTGCGAGGACGCCTGACATGATTTTACCATGCGTATTATGCAAGTGCACGCGTCAATGTAGTACATGCCCTTGTGAGGCGCGAGTTGAACTCAGGGACACTGAATTATCAGTAGACTACTACTAACTACTCGCAATCAGCTAGACCTATTAAAAAGTTATGAGAGTTGCTGTAAAATAAAAGAAAATAAAATAAAACAAAGCAATCAATTAAGTGTTTAGTTTAATCAATTCAAATGGAAATCTTTAGAATTGCGGTTTCACCGCGGGTTTTCATTGTATGAATTTCCACATAGTTATTCAGGTTCATCTCTCAATCCGGGTAGTGGCCTGTAGTCAGAATTGTCCACTGTCGTGGTACAATTCACTACCTAAGTCTAGGTCGGTTCCACCGTCGTAGTAACCTATACCCTAAACTAGGTGCATTAGAATCAACCTCTGGGTTTCCACCATTAACCGTACATGACCTTGTTTAAGGGATTTGTTAATTAATGTGAATTTCGTCTCTTTTCAACCGTTAATTCTTCTTTCAAAGTAATTAAAGGCATTATATTATCATTATGGTGATCAAGCATAACAATATAATTGAGAAAACGAAATCATACCACGGATTTAAGAGATAAATGATGAATTACTATGATAAAAATGTCATACAATGCTTCCCCGGGCTACTCCCGGTCCTAAAGATAAAGGGGATTAGCCCCGCATATTCATCTCAGAGCAAAATGTGGTTGAAGAAAGGGGAAACATGGAGAAAAATGTGAATAAGTAATGAAACCCATGAACGGAGAAGATCCAAGCGTTCCTCGGCGTAGAATGTGTGATCTACAGCCTTTCGACGGTGGAAAACACCTTCTTCAGCTTCCGGAATGGTTGGGGCGTGCTTATCGGCTCCGTTCTTCTCTCCACACCTTCTCGGGATGTGTGCAGTGGCTAATGACGTGATACCCTGCTCTTGGCCACCATCATTAGGTATAATCACCGAGTTAGGTCGCAAAAATATCACAACCGTCGGATTTGGGTCGATCTGAAACAAACTTGAATCTGACGGCGTCGATACCATCAACGCGGATCGATGGTATCGACCCCTCGAGATATCGGCAAGCCTTCTTTTCTTTTCTTCATTGCACCTGATGCTGACTCGATACCATTGACGCGGGTCGATGGTATCGGCACTCTTAGGTGTCAGTTTTATCCCTTTTCCGTCACTAAAGCTACACGTGTCGATAGTATCGACTTTGGGGTCGATAGTATCGATTGGCTGGTCACTGGCAACCTGATGGTATCGACTCTGCGCTGCTCCTTGCGGCTGGCTACCTATGGCTGTGTCGATAGTATCGACTGCTGTCGATGGTATCGACAATAGTAGATATGCGTTTTTCCTAAAATTGCAAAAAAAAACCACATAAGCCGAGATAAAACCTATTATTGTAATCATTTATGCTCAAAACAATAAAATAAGAGAGATTTGACACTGATAAGGATCATAGACTAAAGTAAGTGAATTATGCAATATTAACCACCAAAGTGACCAATAAACACATAAAACGCGAGTAAAACAAGTCTCTAAATGTGACTCAAAACCATCGCATCAAACTCCCCTAAGCTTGAACATTGCTCGTCCTCGAGCAACAAAACTCTAGAATAGAATTGCGAGGATCAACTAAAGAATAGATCACAACAGACTGCGCCATATGATCCCCACCAGACATTCATATTCCGGCCCTTACTAACCACGGAATGATAATTACCCTAAAGGCAAAAATAATCATCCATAAAAGATATCTACCTCAAAATCGATGAACACTATCACATAAGGCAGTTAACATAATACAATCCTCCAGTCCAAACTCGGTGCATCTTGTGATCTCCTATCTACGTTGCTCGCCCTAACTACCATCTACATTGAAGCAGCTCTCCTGGTCTTAATGAGTGAGGAGAAAATCATGGTGACCTACCAATTCGAGCAACGGGTGGATGGAATGGGTGGCTTGTGGAAGAAATGGAAGTATTATACGATTTTAAAATGCACAAAAACAATAATGACCTAAATGATGCATATGCAAATGAAAATGCCCTAATGCCTACATTTCGGGTGGAATGATGCATGCACTATCATTCTGTCTCCAGGTGAGATGGAATATCTAAGAAACTACACCATGCTTATTCTTCTTAGGATGCAAGTGTGAACATGTTCCTTTCTCCCTCTCATTCCTAATTGCTTCTCAATACTCTCTTTTTTTTCTTTTCTTTTTTTAACATTTTTTCTTTCAAGCCCTTATTTTCATAGATGACAATGAATTATTTGTCGGGCTCACTTATTTCTGCATAACTTATACATTTGAAGCATTCAGAAGGTATGGAACAAGTTCATCACCTTTTATGTTTCAGAAGACATAAGATGCATGATGTACTATATGCACAAAAGATGTGAATGCAGCTACAAAATGACAGGTATGCAACTAAATGGCACGCACCTAAGGATAATGTGCATGTGAAACTGATCATATTTTTTTTCATGAAAAAATATGTGAAAATAGTTGCAATGCAAGACCTATCTACATGGAATGCAATTAAAGAGATTAAAACCATAATGTTCTTCCAGTTCTTATGGTGGAGTATGAAAACAATGGGGTGGATAGATCACAAGATTAATTGACTGAACCTTTGGAAAAAATTATGTGTCCCTCCTTACTGACCTGTGTAGTAATTAAGAGGTTTCTCTCTCTTATTTCAAATTAAGGTCTCATTATCATTTGGTCAGTTTAGGCTCAAACAACCAGTTCCGTCCACTTTTCATGAATCATAGGAATGTACAGTTGTTATTTCCTATTTTAGAGTTGATAAACCCAATCATTTTCTTAAGTTATGTGCTCAAAGTTAAACAACACAAGCTTGAAAAAGCACTAAAAATTTTCAAATTTGTCCCTGATTCCCATGTACAAGCAACAAGATGACAATGACATTAGACATCCACAATTACACTAGATAGAGTGTGGATCCTATGAATAACTAAATAGCTTAGAGAAATAAATGACAAAACACAAAGCAATACAAACTAAAAATTGGAAAAAAAATAAAGGATAGAGTTGTTCCAACTCCCCCCTAAGCTTGAATTCGACTATGGCCTCATAGTCAAAAACAACCTTAAAAGGTGGAACAGTGATACCGATCATTCTTCAGGAGGAGGCGGGTACTACAGAGTCGTGGGTCCCAAGATGGGTATTTCCCCTGAAAGCTCGGATCGTACTGGGGCATTGGTGGAGGTTGTGGATACCCCCCAAAATAATTTTGGCTCCAGTAATTGTCGTAGAAGGGCTGCTGCTGCATCTCCATTCTTTGCAACATGTCGTGGATGTTTTGTTGGTTGTCGAGGAGGAGGCGCTCATTCTCAAAAATAGCCCTCTGGTTATCTAACAGTTGGTTCTTCGTATCCTGAATACCGGCGTATGAAGTTGTATGTTGTAGTTGGGTGTGCTGGATCTCTTGCAGCATTGTATACATCCCCTACATGGAGTAGACATCCTCTCCTTGATGAGAGGGTTGTGGTGGCGGAGGTTGCGAAGAAGAAGATGCACCCGGATGCATGTGGGGACGCTTCCGGGGTGCTACTCATGCCCGAAGAGGAGTGAAAGCCTCCTCTTCTTCTTCATGCTCGTCGCCGTCATCATCATTGTTGTCATCGCTGTCGTCTTCATCAGAGTCCTCGATGGCGATGACAGGCCATCGGAAATGCTGAGCACCCGCAGTGTTGAAGACGGGGTCGGGAAGCGAGCATTCTTGATAGGCGTGATTAACATGGCAATGCGCATATGCCAAGCCATCACGAAGCAGAATGAGGTTGGAGCGGTGCAGATGCTGGAGGTTGACTTTGCTCTTGCTGGAAAGCGGAGTAAGCTGGGAAACGTTCAACCCAAGGTAGTGGGCCAACGGTGTGATGAGCCCTCCAAAGTGTATAGGAGCCTTCCGCGTACTACTCCTCACAGCCAATACGCGCGTCAAGAAGAACACGCCCCAGTTGCACTCCTCGCGCTTCAACAATTTATACAGAAAAAATAAATCTGACTCTTGAAATTTACTAAGAGACAGATTGCCGCGACCAAAAAGCATCGTACAGAGCATGCGGTGCAGAACCCGCAGAAAAGGATGCTCGAAGTCAGCGACTGCAGCGTTGTGGTAGCTCACGGATTTGCCAGGAGGCGCAGTCACTAGCTCGGCGAAGATGGCTTCGTTGTCCGTCTGGTTGTCTGGCCTCCGGTACTGGTCTCTCCCATGATTCCAGTTGTAGATGGAATTGAACTGCCTGAGGGTGAGAGTGTAATCGTTGGTGTACAGCCAAAAAGAAACACGGCCCTTGATCCATTCCCGATCAGTGGCGATGACGTCGTTTGGCACGACGCATATGTCCAGCGACGCCATGAACTCCGCCACTAGCTCCTTGTATGTCGGCCATTCACTGAAGAATGGCTGGCCGTTGGTGTGGAATTCCATCTCATCGGGCCTCCTGCTCGTATGCCTTGCCCGCCCCTTTAGAACGTAGGTAATATTGGGCTCGAATCCAAGATAACGAACCATGTCCCGATCGACATAGCAGGTCGGCTCTATCTTTCTCTTCATCAGCTCCTCATACACTTTCCGGATCTCCACGGAAGGATGGACAATCCTCGGATAAGGAATTGACGTAGTTGGTGGAGGAATGAATGCGGGGATCTCCATAGGATCCGCCCGTGAAGAAGATGCACCGGCTGTACGCACCATCGTTGCCGAGAAAGAAGGAATTGATGATGGAGCTTGGTGAAGGTCGGAGAAGACAATTTCTGCTTGGTGAAGGCTCGGGGAAGATCGTGCTCTTTAGATACTCATAGCCGGGCTCCAGTCGCACAACAAGACACATGGCACAAGTGGAGGGCAAAGGCTCTGAAGGTGTGACGTCATATGACAACCATCCCTCTCTTTTATAACCACGGCCGGCACTGTTGTGCACCCGTCGATACCATCGACGTGGGTCGATAGTATCGACCCTTGTAGAACAATCCGGTCTTCCGCTAGTATCGATGGATGTCGATAGCCTGATGTGGGGGCCTAGATCGATGACGCGTCGATACCATCGACGCAAGTCAATGGTATCGACCCATCCCACAGATCGACTCTCTTGACGTAGCGATCACCGTTGATTTCCTCTCGCGGATCGGTGACGTGTCGCGTCGATACCATCGACGCAAGTCAATAGTATCAACTCTGCCTAGGGCAAACATCCTCGCGAGGCCCGGCCACCGCCTTCTGCCTGAAACTGGGTCGATACCATCGACAGGCCCGTCGATGGTATCGACTTCACTGAGACAAATGTTATCTGAAAATCTTCAGGGATCTCACGAGTATCGATAGCCATGTCGATACTATTGACCCCGTTCTGGCTATTTCTTCAGTGCCACTGATGGTAGGTCAATACCATCGATGAGGCCGTTGATAGTATCGACTCAGAGAGATTTTTGCAGCCGCCTCACTGTGCCCATGTCAATTCCATCGACACAAGGGTCGATAGTATCGACCCTGCCTCAGTCCTGTACATTGAACAAATGATCAAGGTATCTTTTTTACACTAAAAACAAAATTGAATCAAACTAACTTACAAATGTAAAAGAAACTAAACGAAACTACCGATGGCTGGGTTTCCTCCCAACAAGCACCCTTATTTAACGTCTTAGGCTAGACAAAATCAAGCTCCTCATACATCCATAAGTGCAATGAGTTTGACCTCATGCACTTTCCTCGTGTAATCTTCACTGAAGTACAACTTCAATCGATGTCCATTTACCAAAAATGTTGTCTCGCCATCACGCACCATTATTTCTCCATGTGGCCTGACCTCATCTACAGTGAAGGATCCACTCCATCGGGATTTCAATTTCCCGGGATGCATCTTCAACCTTGAGTTGAACAAGAGCACACGATCACCCTTCTTGAAGACACGCATTTGAATGTGTCGATCGTGAATAAGCTTTGTTCTTTCCTTGTAAATCCGCGAGCTTTCATATGCATTCATCCTCGGCTCGTCAAGTTCATTTAGCTCTAACAAGCATTTCTTCCCTGCCTCATCATAGTTCAAATTCAGCTTCCTCAGCGCCCAGTGCGCCTTATGCTCCAATTCCACCGGCAAATGGCAGGCCCACCCATAAGCCAACTTAAAAGGTGTAGTGCCTATAGGTGTCTTATAATCCGTCCTATATGCCCATAAAGCATCTGGTAGCAGAGTACTCCAGTTCGTCCATGTCGAAGCCACAGTGCGCTCTAAGATCTTCTTAATCTCTCTATTGAAGACTTCCACTTGCCCCTGTGTTTGTGGGTGGTACGGGGTACCAATGTTGTGCTTTACCCCGTACTTTCTCAACAATGTTGGATGTTGGTTGTTTTACACTAACGAGTTTCAATCATAAGAATGATCTTTTACTCAACTAGCTAGCTATATCCCACAAGTATACGAGAGTAGTTGTAGTCAAGGTCGAACACAAGGAGCGTTGGTTAGTTAGGCGCAAGAGTTATGATTTTCAATAATCTAGATCATTGTACATAAGATTATTGGATTAGAACAATTAAATTATAGATTTAAAACAAAACAGTAAATTATCACTTAAGAAAGGTTAAGATTCAGATTTGGAAGGATCTTAGACTTGGGATTTCACTATCACATCATAGCTTATACTAAAATATGAATTTAAACATGTTAATTAACTTGCAAAGGAGGTTTGTAGTCATCACTCACCTCCCAGTGAAGTAATGACGATTCTAACTCCATACATCACTCTCGTGCATGTATTTCATTTTGAATCACAAACCTTGCTCCTCAACTTAATCCCAGCCACTCTCGCGGTCAAGGACAAGCTGCCAAAAGAGTAACACCATACTCTCAAACACATCTTCTCAGGTTATGAAAGAAAGCATAAAACATGCAAGTATGATGGCCAATCACACAAACAAGCATTTCAGATCTGAAACAACTCTTGGAACATGCAAGAAACTAACATTTAGTATGAAATTCATATGATCATACAAGCTATGACATGGGAGTTACTCTCCCATGTCCAAGATTCGGATTCTACTCGTCCATGATCATGTATTGCAGAAATGCTACAGAATTTTCAGAGTTTAACATGGTTTAGAGAAGGAAAAGCTAGGAGAATTGAAAGTGTAACCCAAGAGAAGTAGAATTCCGTCTTGGGGATGAAATTCTACTCCTAAAGATGCTCCAAAATGGACTGGCTCCTCTCCCGAGAAGCTGCATGAAGTTGGGGAAGCTTGGCTGCACCTTGGAGAAGACAATGGAGAAGAAGAGAAGAAGAAATGGATTCCTTTCCCAAGAAACCACCCTTGATCTCCTCAAAATCGCCCTCCTCTGCTCTAGGCTTGCTCTGGGATGAGGGAACTAACACAAATGACCGAGCCTAACCGCTCATTAAGTTCCCACTTCGTTTTAAACAAAAACTCGTATTTTACAAAATACTGAAACTGCCAGGTGCACGTCGTGCACCCAAAGTGCACGTCGTGCACTTCGCTATTCTGGGCTGTTGTGTATTCTGCTCATAACTTTCAGTGTGTAGGTCCGATTTACATGCCGTAAAAAGTGGTATTTGTGCAATTTCGAACCCCAAAACATGTAGATATTTGAGGAGTGATCCAATAAGAGATAATGTGATATTATCCTCATAATTTCATTGCAATATGTAGTACCTACAATCCAAACTATGAGACAAGTAAGAATAGCTAAAAATGTAGAATGTAGCATGAATGAGAGTGATAATTGAGTCAAAACAACATGGATATGCAACCAAACATGATCCAAAAGGTGATATGATTTGTGCACATCAAGTCCATGGAGGACCGATGCTTTGATTTGCAGCTAGAAATTGTTGTGCTAAAGATTGATGCCTCCTTGCAAATATGTCCTTGATTTGGGGCAAGCAAAAGCACCTATTAGCTGCAACAAGAATAGTATTTTGTATACCAATATGATTTGTCTTTTCATTCCCCTTCGAAGCATCATCAAAATATGAGTTGGGAAGAGTGTTCTCATTATAAAGTAATGTGTCATCTAGAATGTGAGGAGGAAGGACATGTGGCTTGATTGAAGAATCAACATGTAGAGCATGTGTTGTAGCTTTCTCCCCTTTAGTTGAAACTTCATAATCATCATGGGTATCAACATCATCATACTTTGAAGGATATACCTCTATAACAACTCCATTCTTCAATGTCACCGGCCTGAAATATGTAGGATTCATCTCTGGTGGACTAGGCAAGAAAGGTGGAAATGCTTCTTTGCTAAAAAGAGCTTGTTGGGTAATTTGTTTCTCCAAGATGTGTGCATGAGTGGCAATATCGTCCACCTTAGAAGAGAGTTGGAAAATGGCACCCTTCATTGATTGTTTTTGTTGATGGAACTCCTCATTTTGCTGCATTTGAGTTGAAATAAATGTTGCAAGCATGTTCTCTAATCTAGAAGTTACTTGTGGTTGTTGTGGCTGAATGAAATTTGGGTTCACATTACTGTAGAAGTCCGGTGGAGTGTAGCCCATTGGAGAATAAATAGAAGAAGCATAACATGTAGAAGATGAGTGTCTAAGCAACCCACATGCATCACAAATAATATTGGCTGCTTGAAATGGCTGTGTGCTTAGCTTATCAAACCTTTGTGATAAAGTGTCTAGCTTTGCTGCAATTATGTCTATAGCACCAACCGTGTGATCTTCCCTTTGCTTTTCGGAAGTAGTATGTGAAAAGGATGGGTGGTAGATTGTATCCGGACTCTATTGGCAATGATTTGCTGTCATATCTTCAATAATAGCACATGCTTCTCCATAAGATTTGTTCATTAGAGCTCCATTTGTATCTGCATCAATAGACATCCTTGTATTATAGCACAAACCATTATAGAAAGATTGCAATAGAAGCCAATTGCTTAGATCGTGATGTGGACAAAGATGTTGAAGATCTTTGAACCTCTCCCATGTATCATACAAGGTCTCTCCATCCCTTTGAGAATAATTGATGAGTTGACTCCTTAGCTACAAAGTTTTGCTAGGTGGAAAATATCTTTCCAAAAAGACCTTTAGAAGCTCCTCCCAAGTGTCGATTGACTTCTTTGGCAAAGTATAGAGCCATGCCTTGGCTCTATCTCTAAGAGAGAATGGAAAAAGGATTAGGCGTATCCCATCAGTAGGAACACCATATATCTTTATGGTACTTAGCAACTGTAGAAATTCAACAATGTGCAGGTTTGGATCCTCCATTGGTGTCCCTCCAAATGCATTCAGTCGTAGCAATTGTATGATGGATGGGCTGATAGAAAACTCCTCTACCTCAAATTCTAAAATATTAATAGGCCCACTCATGTGCATTGCATCTGTACCAAAGTAGTCCTTAAGAGGAAGGTCATCCTACTTGACTAGTTCTTCTTGTGGATCCAGAGGATTAGGTGGGTGTGGCATAGATGGTGGTGATGTATGTGGTATGGGTGTTGGCAGTGTATATGATGGTGGTGAATTAGGTGTGAATGATGGTGGTGTGGATGAAGGATGTGTGGATGAGGGTGTTACATATGAAGGTGATGTGGATGAAGGCAACATGGGTGAATGTCGTTTGGATGATGGTGACATGGATGATGGTTGTGCAGGTTGCAATTCCTCCATACATGTTTGGGTTTCACTCCTTCTTGCTCCATGAGGGCTGCAAACGATGTGTTCATTTTCTAAATGTAGAGATATGCACGGTTCAAGGATCTTTTTATGAACACCCCATATGCTCCTGTAAATAAACAAGGTGAGTGAGATACAAAAACAAACATGGAAGATACAACAAATTATGATGATCATGATGAATTATGATTTATGGATATGATGGTGGATATGAAGGTTGTGATCTAGTCTCATTTACTTATCAACAACTCTTACTCTAACAGGAATATCGATGCTCCCCGGCAACAACGCCAAAAACTTGTTGGTTGTTTTACACTAACGAGTTTCAATCATAAGAATGATCTTTTACTCAACTAGCTAGCTATATCCCACAAGTATACGAGAGTAGTTGTAGTCGAGGTCGAACACAAGGAGCATTGGTTAGTTAGGCGCAAGAGTTATGATTTTCAACAATCTAGATCGTTATACATAAGATGATTGGATTAGAACAACTAAATTATAGATTTAAAACAAAACGGTAAATTATCACTTAAGAAAGGTTAAGATTCAGATTTGGAAGGATCTTAGACTTAGGATTTCACTATCACATCATAGCTTATACTAAAATATGAATTTAAACATGTTAATTAACTTGCAAAGGAGGTTTGTAGTCATCACTCACCTCCCGGTGAAGTAATGACGATTCTAACTCCATACATCACTCTTGTGCATGTATTTCATTTTGAATCACAAACCTTGCTCCTCAACTTAATCCCAACCACTCTCACGGTCAAGGACAAGTTGCCAAACGAGTAACACCATACTCTCAAACACATCTTCTCAGGTTATGAAAGAAAGCATAAAACATGCAAGTATTATGGCCAATCACACAAACAAGCATTTCATATCTGAAACAACTCTTGGAACATGCAAGAAACTAACATTTAGTATGAAATTCATATGTTCATACAAGCTATGTCATGGGAGTTACTCTCCCATGTCCAAGATTCAGATTCTACTCGTCCATGATCATGTATTGCAGAAATGCTACATAATTTTCAGAGTTTAACATAGTTTAGAGAAGGAAAAACTAGGAGAATTGAAAGTGTAACCCAAGAGAAGTAGAATTCCATCTTGGGGATGAAATTCCACTCCTAAAGCTGCTCCAAAACGGACTGGCTCCTCTCCCGAGAAGCTGCACGAAGTTGGGAAAGCTTGGCTGCACCTTGGAGAAGACAATGGAGAAGAAGAGAAGAAGAAATGGACTCCTTTCCCAAGAAACCACCCTTGATCTCCTCAAAATCGCCCTCCTCTGCTCTAGGCTTGCTCTGGGACAAGGGAACTAACACAAATGACCGAGCCTAACCGCCCATTAAGTTCCCACTTCGTTTTAAACAAAAACTCGTATTTTACAAAATGCTGAAACTGCCAGGTGCACGCCGTACACCCAAAGTGCACGTCGTGCACTTTTCTAGAAACTTTCAGTTTGCTCCAGAATGCACTGTGCACGGCGTGCACTGAAGAAATGCATGTCGTGCAACTTTTCAGAAACTTTCAGTTTGCTCCAGAATGCACTGTGCACGACGTGCGCTAAAGGAATACACGCCGTGCAACTTTCCAGAAACTTTTGGCTCCCAGGTGCACGCCGTGAAACTTTCCAGAAACTTTAGTCTGCCTAAAATTCTCAGGTGCACGACGTGCACCTCGCTGTTCTAGGCTGTTGTGTATTCTGCTCATAACTTTCAGTGTGTAGGTCCGATTTACATGTCGTAAAAAGTGGTATTTGCACAATTGCGAACCCCAAAACATGTAGATACTTGAAGAGTGATCCAACAAGAGATAATATGATATATTCCTCATAATTTCATTTCAATATGTAGTACCTACAATCCAAACCATGAGACAAGTAAGAATAGCTAAAAATATAGAATCTAGCATGAATGAGAGTGATAATTGAGTCAAAACAACATGGGTATGCAACCAAACATGATCCAAAAGGTGATATGATTTGTGCACATCACTGCAAACTTCTGATTTTGGAAATGTGTACCCCCATCACTAGTAATCATTCTTGGTACACCAAACCTGCAGAAAATGTATTCCTTGACAAACATGCACACTACAACAACATCATTAGTCCTAGCGGGTATTTCCTCTACCCACTTCGATACATAGTCAACAGATAATAGAATGTACAAGTTAGAGTTGGAGGACACAAAGGGTCCCATAAAATCGATGCCCCACAGATCGAACACCTCGACCTCTTGAAATACATTGAGGGGCATCTCATGTCGCTTTGAAATGTTACCTGCCCGTTGGCAGGAATCACATTGTTGCACATAGTCATATGCGTCCCGGAACAATGTAGGCCAATAAAGGCCGCTCTCAAGTACCTTGTCCGCGGTTCTAGAACTAGCATGGTGGCCACCAGTCAGTAAAGTATGGCATTGACGAAGGACACTTTCATATTCCACTTCTGGTACACACCTGCGCAACACACCATCCCTGCATTGCTTCAACAGAATGGGGTCATCCTAGAAATAATATCGTATAGAATGGAAAATTTTCTTTTTCTCTTGGTATGTCCAATCATCTGGGATAATTTTGCATGCAAGATAATTTAGAATATAAGAGAACCATGGATCTTTAGATTTCACAGATAGAAGTTGTTCATCAGGAAACTTCTCGGTAATGGGTATATTAATGTCCTTCTCATCTACCCTTTCCAACCTACACAAATGGTCTGCAACCACATTTTCTATGCCTGCCTTATCTTTAATTTCAATATCAAATTCCTGTAACAGTAAGATCCACCTAATCAGTCTAGGTTTGGCATCTTTCTTTTCCATCAAGTACTTTATGGTGGCGTGGTCCGTCCATACCATGACTTTAGATCCTACAAGATATTGCCGGAATTTTTCAAAAGCAAAAATGACGGCGAGAAGCTATTTTTCAGTTGTCGTGTAATTCAGTTGTGCTTCATTTAAAGTTTTGGACGCATAGAAAATCACAGCGGGTTTATTATCCACATGTTGTCCTAAAACAACCCCTACTGCGAAATTCGACGCATCACACATCAATTCAAACGGTTTTGTCTAGTCCGGTGTTTGCACAACCGGAGTAGAAATTATTTTTTCTTTAAGCACATTAAACGCATGTAAACACTTTTCGTTAAAATCAAAGACAACATCTTTCTCCAACAGCTCAGATAATGGTTTAGCGATTTTTGAGAAATCTTTTATGAAGCGGCGATAAAAACCGGCGTGACCTAGAAAACTCCATACCCCTTTAACCGAGTTCGGTGGGGGTAATTTGGAAATAACTTCAATCTTCACCAGATCTACTTCCAACCCCTTGCTAGACATTTTATGTCCAAGCACGATCCCTTTGCTAACCATCATATGACATTTCTCCCAATTGAGAACCAAATGCGTGTCCTCACATCATTGCAAAACCTTATTCAAATTGTATAAACATTCATCGAAAGACGCACCATAGATAGAGAAATCGTCCATAAAGACCTCCAAATAGTGTTCAACCATATCGGAGAAAATGGCAAGCATGCAACGCTGAAAGGTTGTTGGTGTGTTACACAAACCAAAGGGCATACGACGGTACACAAACGTTCTGTAAGGACAAGTGAAGGTGGACTTCTCTTGGTCCTTAGGATCAATGGAAATCTGATTGTAGCCCGAATAACCATCGAGAAAACAAAAATGAGATCGACCTGCCAATCGCTCTAAAATCTGATCAATGAATGGGAGAGGAAAATGATCCTTAAGCGTAGCAGCATTCAATATACGGTAGTCTATACATACACGCCACCCGGTTACCAGACGGGTCGTGACTGGCTCATTTAACAAATTATGTGTAACAATAATTCCCCCCTTTTAGGGACTACATGTGTAGGACTCACCCACGTCGAGTCGGATATCACATAGATGATACATGCAGAAAGGAGCTTGATCACCTCCATCTTGATGACCTCCATCATGCTAGGATTTAGTCGGCGCTGTGGCTGAATTATAGGTTTGGATCCCTCCTTGAGCCGGATCTTCTGCTGGCACAATGTAGGGGAGATCCCCTTGATGCCCGCTACCGACCACCCGAATGCACCTCGGTGGTTCTTTAGCACGATCAGCAGTTGCTCCTCCTCCTCGACACTCAGATATGCCGAAATAATCACTGGAAGCTTCTCACCCTCAGCTAGGAATGCATATTTCAAATGAGGTGGTAGTGGCTTCAATTCTAAATCTGGCGGGCTTATCAAGGATGACTGAAGCGGTGGTGGGAGTTATCCAAGGTCTTCATAGTACCTAGCGTAGAAACACGGCAGCACCTGGAGCATCTTGGCACATTCTTGTAGTTACTTGCTTCTCATCCAATCATGTGTTATATTAACCAGACAGGCTTCAAGAGGTAGTTCTGGATATGCATTGAAGACAGAACTTTCTATGGCCTCATCTTCAGTAGAAAGAGGGATGTCCTCCTCTTCATCATTTGGAAAACCCACAGCCTTGGTGAGAGAAATGACTTTAGTTTGTTCCATAATGTCCACAGCCAGTGTCCCTTTCTCCACCCTAGTCATCACATGAGCCATATCTAGAAATGACTTACCTAGACAAATAGAAATATTCTAATAAAAGTGCTTCATCATGCAACATTGTTCTTTAGCTTTTGGTTTTGTTGTACTGGAAGGCATGACCATCTCAAACCGATCATCAGCGATACCCAAGGTCAACCGACCTCTCCCCATCTCAAGTATCATGTCAGCAATTGCTTGGAAGGGTCGTCCAAGGAGTAACTCATTACCCTGTTCACCTTGCATTTCCATTACGACAAAGTCTGCTGGAAACACAAACCGATCGACTTTAACCAAAACGTCTTCACAAATGTCGTATGGCTTCACCACGGAATTATCCGCCAAATGTATTGTCATATTCCTTGGCCTTGATTCTTTTAGTCCAGCTTCTTGAATGTAGAGAGAGGCATCGGGTTTTTACTTGCCCCTGAATCACACAGTGCTTCGCCGAATTTCACTTTACCAATGTAGCATGAAATATTGAAGCAGCCCAGATCTTGCCTTTTAGGTGGCAATGTGCCCATGATGAAAGCACTCACCTGTTCCTTAAGAACCACAACCTCAGTATCTGGGATTTTCCTCTTCTTTGTAATGATGTCTTTCAGAAATTTTCCGTAAGAGGGAATATGCTCTATTGCCTCTAACAATGGAATGTTGACAGAAATTTTTCTAAAGCTATCTAGAAATTTCTTGAACTAAGCGTCCACTTTCTTGGCTTTCACGCTATTGGGATATGGGACTGGGACGGTCTGTGCTCTTTGATGTGGCGGCACATATGGTGTCCTCTTCTGCGTCTCCTCCTCAGCAATGACGGGTTTTGTTGCAACATCCTCTACTATATCCTCAACCGGCTCGGTGATTGGGATTTGAACCTCCTCAGTGGTCTCACCTGTGGTTTCTGGCTGGGGTGTGCTTGGTTCATCGGCCCTGGCGTTTAAAATCTTCTTACCACTCCGTAGCTAAATTACCTTTGCCTACTGGTTTCCTCCTGGAATGTTTGTATTACCTGAAAAGCCTTGCTGCACTGGCTTCTTCAAATTTGCTATTTCAGCTGCCATCTGCGCCAAGGATGTCTCTATCGTCCTCATCTGTGCCCCATGGCTCTGTAGGGTCTGACCGAATTGATTCATGAATTCCCCTTGCTGCTTTATCTACTGGCCAAACGTGCTCATTAGTTCTTGATTTTGCTTGATCACTTGGTTGAGCAACTCATTGCTCTTATCCTCAGGCGATGGTTGGGGTTTTGCGTCGGGGTCCTGCAAGAAATTATTTGGGTCCTTTCAGGAAAATTTCTTGTCTTTCCTCCATGAATAATCATTGTTTTTGTACCCCTGCTGCTGGCGCATGAATTTTACTTGAGCCTCATCATCTGATTATGCGTCTTCTTTTGCAAGCAGTTTCTTTGCTAGAAGGTCCATCTTCTCATTTAGCTCTTTGATGGGCTTTGACTCACCTACAGCCCGAACATGCTTTACGGCATCTCTGTCACCCCAAGATTGCTTCTTAGACATGTTCTTCAAAATTTCCCAACACCTCGTGCCTATGTTGTTTAACAAGAAACCTGAACCCGCAGAATCTAAGTTACTTCTATCATGCTCGGAGAGAGTAAAATAGAAGATTTTAACCTGCTTCTCCTTGTCAAGCCCATGATGTGGGCACCTCCTTAGCATGATCTGAAACCGTTCCCAGGTCTCGGAGTAAGTCTCTCCTTCTTTCTGAGTAAAATTATGAATTTTTCTGATCATATCATTTTTCTTCTTGGGCGGAAAGAACCTTTCAAAGAACGCTTCCACCATGTGGTTCCATGATTCCACATACTCATCATCAAGATTATGTAGCTATTCTCGTGCATTTCCCGCTAGAGAGATGGGAAACAACTTCAAGTACAACGTCTCTTGTGGAAACATGTCTATCTTGATCATATCACAGTTTTCCACGAACTGGCTTATATGAGTCACTGGATCTTCATTTTTAAGCTCGTGGAAAGCATTTGATTTGACCAAATTTATTAATGCCGGATCAATCTTATAAGTTGGAATATTAACTGCCTGCTTTTTGATTGGCCCCTTTGATGCGGATGAGGAAGAAGCTTTTATCTTCTCCCATATCGTCTGCTCTTCTGTCATGGCTTCTTGTTCTGAGTCGGAATCTATTTCCTCTGGTTGGTCTTAATTGTTATTCTCCTCGTCGTCTGGTCCCGACAGTGGAACCTCTGGTGATTCATACGTGTAGTCAGTGCTACGCGTCCTCACCATGCACTAGTACCTGCAAAATGATAATTTCAGTTTAGTACCGTGCTAGACGATTTCAAAATATGAAAGATAAACTATGAATTTCAAAAATGATTACAAAATAATAAAAATAAAAAAGTGGCCTAGAATGGCCACTTGTAGCACTCGTAGTGCCGATAATTTTCCGTGTCCCAGACAACGACGCCAAAAACTTGACACGATTTTACCGTGCGTATTACGCAAGTGCACGTGTCAATGTAGTACAGGCCCTTGTGAGGCCCGAGTCGAACTCAGGGACACTAAATTATCGGTAGACTACTACTAACTACTCACAATCAGCTAGACCTATTAAAAAGTTATGAGAGTTGTTGTAAAATAAAAGAAAATAAAATAAAACAAAGTAATCGATTAAGTGTTTAGTTTAATCAATTCAAATGGAAATCTTCAGGATTGCGGTTTCACCGCGGGTTTTCATTGTATGAATTTCCACATAGTTATTCAGGTTCATCTCTCAATCCGGTTAGTGTCCTGTAGTCAAAATTGTCCACTGTCGTGGTAAAATTCACTACCTAAGTCTAGGTCGGTTCCACCGTCGTAGTAACCTATACCCTAAACTAGGTGCATTAGAATCGACCTCTGGGTTCCCACCATTAACCGTACATCACCTTGTTCAAGGGATTTGTTAATTAATGTGAATTTCGTCTCTTTTCAACTGTTAATTCTTCTTTCAAAGTAATTAAAGGCATTAGATTATCATTATGGTGATCAAGCATAACAATATAATTGAGAAAATGAAATCATACCACGGATTTAAGATATAAATGATGAATTACTATGATAAAAATGCCATACAATGCTTCCCCGGGCTACTCCCGGTCCTAAAGATGAAGGGTATTAACCCTGCATGTTCATCTCAGAGCAAAACGTGGTTGAAGAAAGGGGAAACATGGAGAAAAATGTGAATAAGTAATGAAACCCCTAAACGGAGAAGATCCATACGTTCCTCGGCGTAGAATGCGCAATCTACAGCCTTTCGGCAGTGGAAAACATCTTCTTTGGCTTTCGGAACGGCTGGGCGTGCTTCTGGGCTCCGTTCTTCTCTCCACACCTTCTCGGGACGTGTGTAACGGCTAATGATGTGATACCCTGCTCTTGGCCGCCGTCATTAGGTATAATCACCGAGTTAGGTCATAAAAATATCACAGCCATCAGATTTGGGTCGATCTGAAACAAACTTGAATCTGACGGCGTCGATACCATTGACGTGGGTCGATGGTATCGACCCCTCGCGATATCGGCAAGCCTTCTTTTCTTTTCTTCGTTGCACCTGATGCAAACTCGATACCATCGACGCCGGTCAATGGTATCGACATTCTTAGGCGTCGGTTTTATCCCTTTTCCATCGCTGAAGCTACATGTGTCGATAGTATTGACTTTGGGGTCGATAGTATCGATTGGCTGGTCACTGGCAGCCTGATGGTAAGTTGCTACCATCGACTTCCCAGTCGATGTTATCGACTCTGCGCTGCTCCTTGCAGCTGGCTATCTGTGGTTGTGTCGATAGTATCGACTGTTGTCGATGGTATCGACAACAACAGATATGTGTTTTTCCTAAAATTGCAAAAAAAAACCACATAAGCCGAGATAAAACCTATTATTATAAATATTTATGCTCAAAACAATAAAATAAGAGAGATTTGACACTGAGAAGGATCATAGACTAAAGTAAGTGAATTATGCAATATTAACCACCAAAGTGACCAATAAACATATAAAACGCGAGTAAAACAAGTCTATAAATGTGACTCAAACCCATCGCATCAACGCCCCTGTCATCAAGTTTGTGGAGCCTACCGTGAAGAACAGATCGAAGGTCTTCTCATTCTCGAGCAAAAGTGAAGCAATGCCTAACTGGAGGGAGTACATCTTGATCCGATTCACTGGGAGAAAATTGTTCAAAGGCCAAATCCACGGGTGGATTAAGAGGAGATGGCGACCTAGTGGCGTGTTTCGAATAGTGGTGGAAGAACCAGAGGGATTTGTTATCCAACTCCCTACTGATACAGAACGGGATCGAATCTTGGGGGAGGCTCTGTGGATGCTGGACGGCACCCTAGTTATCGTGCACGTGTGGGAACCAGGTGAGCCACTCCAACCCCTCTCCTTCATGAAACTCCCTATATGAATGAAAATCGCAAATTTGGGGGTTCCCTGGACGCTGGATCGGCTCGGCAGCATTGCTAGTCTACTCAGCCGTCCTGTTGATTTCGATGAAGCAAATCTATCAACTAATTTCCTCAAAGAAGATCTTGTATGCGTGGAGATTGATTCCTGTGCAGGGTTCCCTTCTGAGGTCTTAATCGAGATGGATGAGATCCCGAAGAAGCTCCGCGTTGATTATATATCCAAACTCACCCTCTGTTCTAAATGCAAGAGTTTTGGGCATCGTTTTAGTTCATGCCCCATGGAATCCAGGCGCAAGAAACTTAGCTGTGACTTGCAGATAAGGTCAGGGAAGTCTGAACGCATCCCAGATCTTCGAAGGAATGCTGACAAGGCTAGCAGTTCAGTTCTAAATAGAGCTCATTCTGAGCAAATGATGACGTGTACGAGTAAGTCCAAGGAGCAAATCGTGGAACCTGATATGCATTGTGAAACCTTCTGTTTGGCAACAGAAGGGCTAGACTTGGGATGGGAGCTTTCTGCTTCCAATCTCAAGGTCACCCCGCAATGCATTCGGATTTTGCAATCTTCTGGATTCTCATTAGAATTCAATAGAGTATGTGAACAAGCTTCTGATGAAGAGCCCATTAGCTCATGTGATTTAGATCAAGAACTGCAGCTTGATTTCAAGCTCAGTGAGAGTCTGACGCTAACGAAGAAGAAGAAGAAGACACGAAGGGTCAGAGCGGACGAGATTCCTTGGATTGATGACTCCATATGAACTGGATACTTCTCCCTCTTGTTGCTTAGAAACTCTTTTGTTACACCATGTTGCTGCGAAGGAAATATGGTAATGTTTCAGTGATGACAGATAGCTTGGACCTTCCTGGAAGATTTCGGTGGTTCCTTCTTCTTATCTATCACATTTTCTAGAGGTGTGGATATTGCTAGTTGATGGTTTGGGTTGAAGTAGTTGTTCAAATCCAAAGGAAGGAAAGATCGACCCTGTTATCTTGGATAATAGCACATATTGTTTTTGCTGGCAAAGTAATTCTTTCTGGGTAGATCATTTTCCTTCTTGGTGGTGATATGATCTATGGATCGTGGTCTTTCATGTTTCGATCAGAGGAGATTGAAGATTTAGCTCTGATCTATCAGGACACTGCTGCTACATGACGTTGAGATGTTGTTTGTCTCTCCTCCAAGGATGCATACCTTCAGAGACGGTTCTATTGCTTAATGTTTCCTAGTTGGTGTGGCCCAAGCCTCCTTTTAATGTCATATAGTTCTTATTCTGATTTGTAGGCGTTAGGTTGGCTATTTCCTCTATTCCTAGTGCTAGAAGTAATGGAGCTACATCATGTACTGCTCATTACTAGTAGTCTTTGTTTCTCTAGGGGTGCTACGTCTCTTGTACATGTACCTAAAATTTTTGGTTTTTAGTAACACGCATTTTTGACCGACCAAACAAAAATAGTGGGGGATTGTTATGCTCCTTTGTTGTATTTCAAACCAAAAGGCAAAAAGTTTTAGTCTCATATTTCTTGTGTTGGAGACTTCCCTCCTCCTTATATATGGACTCTTATCCATAATACAATTGAGGAATGAAAGGGGACAAGCCCTACGCACGCGCATGGTGGGCCTTGCCAACGGGGTTTGCACCAGCCCGGTCCGGAAACCCTTTAATCGGGTGTGTCGGCGGACGTCGCATCCCGCACGCAGGGGGGTGCAAATCCGGCCTCCCGGAGCCCCTTGTGCGGGCGCGACCCTGGCTTGGTTTTGCTCTTCGGTTCACTGAACCAAATTGACATGTGCCGCAATTTTTTTTCACATGCACCTCTTCGTTTGGACGCTTCCAAACGGCAGCCTGGTTTGCGACCGCAACACAACTCTTCACGCGTCTTTTCGTTGTTACTTATACTTTGTCCTTCGTTGTTGTTCGGTACGGTTGAACAACGACTCTCGTTCTCTTCTTCCACGCTTCTCTGCCTTCAGTCTGTCCACTGGAAGGACGATCGGTTGTCTTTCGCTCGTCGTCGTGACTACGTGTGTGTGTTTCACGTCGGCAAACGTTATTGGATCCTAGGAGAGTAGCCACACAGGAGATTATCGCACAGGCGCTCGCCGTCGAGTACCGCGAAAATACTCTTAAGGACAGTGCTCTTTGCACGCCTCAGCGTATCTCTGGTAAAAACTTTACTGTTAACGGTTTACACCGCGGTTTATATCCTATTACAAACTTCAGTTTACTCTGGTCTTCTATTGTAAGGTAAGAAAATTATATATGTAAAAATTGTCAAGCATAAAACAAATGAGGTTATAAACGATGTAAAAGAATTTGTGTAACTGGTACGTAGGGCTGATAATTAAAAAAATCTCTGGTGTTTTTTGCCGTCGGCCCGTCATCATTTATAAAGACAGGTGTTATTCCGGGAAGGCTCGCCAGCTTCATAGAATCTAATTGAAGTTTGTCGTGACACTATGAATCACTACAGGATCCAAACAATGCAATTTGTTCATTGAATCTTTTCTCGTGTTGGAAGTATTTTCTTTATGCCGTCTTTCCTCGCTCATGAAATTTACTTGTTTTGTTCTTTTTTCTTTTCTTTCTTTTTTTACTATGTCTGACCCTGTCGATATAACGGGTGTTCTACTCTTGTCATTTAATTTTAGCGAATATTCGCAACCATCATTGTTGTCTCAATATGACATTATAGCGGCGGAATTCATATAATATTTTTCCTTAACTGTCAATATCTTCCACTATCTCGACCAACTACCAGCTGTAGTCATATTCGATTCGTTTAAGGACCGAATGGATTCAGCCAAAAGTTTGCAGCCAAGTACATGCGAATGGAAGAGAAAAGACTTGCATCCTCCGAACATGTGAATAGAAGAAAGAAAATGCTTTTGTTTTGTGCATGTAAATGAACTTTTCAGCCCATGGGGACCACCTACAAGGTATTACTCATCCTTTTGATCATTGGAGCCAATTGATCATGTGTTCAAGTGAGTTTGAGGAGATTATGAGATACATGCACACATGAGTTGGCTAGCACGGACTTTGAGCCTTTGAAATTTTCTATGGTTTCGGTTTCCTTTTGTATAATATGAAATTAATTTTATTAAACTATCCCAATGATTAAGTGACTGTTCGTAGCCGTACAATATATGGATGTCTTTGTCTGGATATTATTGTGCCAATTATGTAATCTGAAGGGTCATGTGCGATATTACAAAAAGGCAATACAATTAGGGCTATGAAAACCCTAATTGCATGGCTACTTCCCCCTTTTGTTGTATGTTAGAAACTTTTGAAACATGCCAAGATTCATCTTTTGTTTCTTCTTCGTGTTGTGGCTATTCTTTACAAGACTTGCCATTGCCACTACTTTTTGTTCCTCTGTTGGTGGTTTTTGTCGTTCATTATCTTTGTTGGTGTAGGTGTGGTTTGAAGTCATGGATCAAAATGTCCTTAGAAAGACACCATCAACATATGCATCCTTTGTCGGGAATTCATTTCTCTAAGAGAAATATTGATATGGATCACTGAATCAAATTTATTTCATTCTCATGCTCCGTTTTCTCATGTGGTTTTTCTTAATGTATAACCATGATTCAATTATTAAGTGAGTTTATTTCTCTTAGTTTGATTAAGTTAGGGTTTAGATGTACACTACGTTAAATGAGAACCAATCCTTCTAATAAAATCATAATACAATAATTAGGATGATTCTTCAAATAAACTCGTCTCACATCAGCAAACAACAAAATCTCAACAATGAAGTTGATAGAAAACTCATACACACTAACACGGTCATTGATATGCTTGGGTGTCCCGCTAGTTGTACTAGGGACATATTATGTAGTTTTGAAGTTAATACTCACAAATCATTTTAGATATTATCAATCTAGTAGAAAACTTGACATACCACCAAGTATGAACTAATAGAGAAGTAGGCATTCAACATAAATCATTAGATCTTATTTAGAATGAACTGATCTCATATTTATTGATCTTAGTAGATGTAAGGACCCTGACCTTCGTTTAGGTCTTACCCCGTTTGCTTTGCTTAACCCTGGTGTTTTGGTGCCTGCTAATCACCTTTGGTGGTGATTAGGGTTTGGTTGTGCTTTGTTGAAAGTTGGAGGTGTTGTTTGCAAATAATCCAAGTTTAGGGTTTTGTGTGCAAGTTTCCCACCTTGTGAGGTGTTCTTCTCTCTCTTTGCTTCCCCTAGGGTTGATAGGAAGGCTTGGGCTTGTTGCTTGAGTTGTTTGGGCATTTGTTGAGCTTGTTTGGGCCTTGAGGTGCCTTGTTTGGGTTTGGTTGAGCCTTGTGTCGGCCAAGTGTTGCTTGTATCAGCCTAGTGAGGTGTGTGTGTCGACCTAGGGTGTTTGTGTCGGCCAACAAAGAGGTGTGTCTCCCTAGTGCAAGCTTGGTGTGTCGCCCATGGTGCTTGGTCTTGTTTGGTGGACACTTGGTGCATGTCTTGGACAAGTGTCTTATACCTTGCTAGAATGTTGGCTTGAGTTCTAGGATAAGTGTCCTTTGTAGGGGCGACACCTTGCCATGTTCCACCTTGTTTTCTCCTCCCTTTCTTTCTATATAGGTGGTTCCTTCCTTAGCTTGAGGTCCCTTTGGTTCCTCTCCCTCTTGTGCATGACACACTCCCTCTTTCCCTTGCTTGGTGGCCGATACACCCTTGAAGGAGTTGCTTGGAGGTCGACACACCCTTGGAGAAGAAGAGTGGTGGCTGATACACCCCCTTAGAGGAGCTTTGGTGGTCGATATCCCTTGGAGCTCTCCATCCTCTTTGCTTGGTGGTGCGTGGAGCTTGGAGCTTAAGGTGGGTTGCATAACTCTAACCCTAGCTACTCTACTCTCTTTTCATATATGTTGCTTTAATCTTGCCTATATGCACGATAGTAGTTGGTTTTTGGTTGTCTTGCATGTGAGTAGCTTAGTTCTTTCCTAGTAGCCATGTTGGCCGATCCATGTAAGATTAGGGTTTAGGGAGCAACACTCCTTTCTCCCCTTGGTCTAGAAGAGTGAGTTTGGGTCCTAATACCATGAGCAATGCCCCTCTTTCCTAGCCGATTGAGGAGAGCTTATAACTTAGTGGCTTGATCAAGACTCTCTTCTCACCTTAGGCAAGAAGGTGAGCTCATTAGATGACCTTGATGAGATGCATCTTGAGCGTTTGGTGCTTGTCGAGGTGCTGCCCGACAACCCTCATGGCTTAGATGCCCTTGTACGACATGAGTGAACAATGTATCCCTTTTGTTCCTTGGGCGGGTGAGCATTCTGACCTTGCACGCCTTGAGCTAGTTCTGCCCGACAGGCTGCACGCCTTGGGGCTGCCCGCTCGGTGGGCTGCTCGCCCGACGCCTTGCTCGCCCGATACATCTGCTCGCCTGACCATCCTTGTAACATCCCTGACCTGGTTTATAACCTAACCCTGGAAGTTTTGCCTAAATATGTAATTAAACACCTGTGATGACTCCTTGGCATGTAATTAAGTTCCTTAGGAACATTTACTTTCATTTTTTTCTCCTTTTTAAACAAAGTTGTAGCATTGTGTTGTATGCAGGGACCTATGTGCAAATTACCCAGTTTAAGGGGTTAACTTGCAATGTTCACAGGTTGAGATGTTCTTTTGATAATGAGGCATCATATGAGTGAATATGATGAGGTAAGAAGGATTTCCCAAGCTTGGACATCAAGATGCAGCTTGTGGAATGATCCTTGTGCTTAAAAACCCTAATTTGGAGTAAAGTGCAATTTACCCAAATTGAGGGGTGCAATTTGTAATTTTCACCTTATAGAACATCTTTTATAACTCTTGTCATCATTTAGAGTAGAAATGATGAAAGGGACACATCAATCAATAATCAGATAAGAAAAGTGATCTTTGTGGTAAAAATCACCTAATATGGGTATGGAGATCTTTCATGTATGTACCCTAGTTGAAAGTTGACTTTCTTTACCCTTAGATCTTGAGATTTCATGAGCTTTGCATAAGTTTAGATGAGTTTGGACGGGCCCTTGAGCAAGGAGGGACTTAGGTGAAAATCCCATGCTTTAGAGGTCCTTATGGTGTAAAATGGCCTAAAGTATATAAGTCTTTTCCCTTGCAACAAGTGAACGGATCTTTCTTTACCTTCACTTCTTCTCTTCTTTCTCAAACGGATAAGGCAAAGCTCTGGAGCTCAGGGAGATGACCAAGTAGTTCCAAGGTGAGTAGGAACCATCTTCTAGCTCGAATTCATGGAGGAATTCTTCTTAAAAGGTTGGTTTTATGGTTAACTCACTTAGGTTCTTTGTTCTAGCCGATCATCCCCACCTTTTTTTGGAGAATCACCTCTGGCCGAGCTGTGGAGCTCAAGACACCATTAGAGGCTTGAAGCTTGGAAGCTTGGAGCTCTAGGAACAATGTTCTAAGGCGGGTTTTATAACTCTAAACTCTTTGCTTTATATGCATATTTTGTTCTTGCAATTTAGCAATTAGTTCTTCTTCTACCTCCCTTCTTCCTTGCACTTTTGCAAGCAAAACGGTGGAATAACCGACCTTGACAGAGGTTGAAGATGATGGGCGTGGATTCCTAGGTTACTTTATCAAACAACCTTGGACCCTTTTGGTCCAAACGGTTGCAAACCGTTTAAGGTCAAACGGTTTCAAACCGTTTGATCTCAAACGACCTTTCAAGATCGTTTGGATTGAAACGGTCTCAAGACCGTTTGATAGGGTTGACCAAGGGACGACCATTTGATAGGGTTGACCAAGGGACAACCGTTTGAGGGTCTTTTGGTAATATATTGAATTTCATTCTTGCAAAGAATCAAAGTTTAATTCTTAACCAATTGAGAGTTGAAGGCACTTCAACATCCAAACCCTAATCGGGCTGAGATTGCTGTTTTTATGCATAGATCTTGTTGAGTTTTGGGTTGAAGGACCCAAACGGTCTCAAGACCATTTGGGGGTTCCTCCAAACGGTCTCAAGACCGTTTGGGCACAACCCAAGACCGTTTGAAGGTCTAAGGTTTAGGTAATTTGATGGTTTGAAGGTCCAATTGCAATAAGATGATGAATTGATAAAAATGCTGATTTTAAACCTAATTGGAGTTCAACCCTAATCCAACCGACTTGGTATTTGGTCAAACTTTGGGCAAACGGTTTCAAGACTGTTTGGATGATGTCCAAACGATCTCAAGACTGTTTGGACCAAGTTTGGGCCCAATTGGAGGTCAATTGATAGGTTCAACCTTGAATTGATTAACATTGTTGAATATTGATGACCATCCGATTTGAAACCCTAATTGAGATGGACTTAACCCTAATTGGCTTTCAATTGATGGTTAATTTGGTGTCCAATTGATTGAGGTTCATCTTAATTGACTCAATTTATAAGTGGTTAATATGGCTTTGGCCAATTGAGGGCTTCAATATACTTAACCATAAACAAATGTAACTTTTGAACCATGTTGGAGGTCCAAACGGTTTGAGCCCATTTGGACCAAACGGTCTCAAGACTGTTTGAGGCCAAACGGTCTCAAGACCGTTTGGGCTCAAACGATCTCAAGGTCGTTTGGACCAATCGATCTCAAGGCAAGTTGATCAAACGGTTTCAAACCGCATAAGCTCAAACAGTTTGGAAAGTCAACCTTTCTAAACGGTCAACGCACCCAAACGGTCTCAAGATCGTTTGAGGCCAAACGGTCTCAAGACCGTTTGGTGGTTGAAGGTTGAAACCGTTTGGAAGTTTTCAAGGTTATTTATACTTAATCACTTGAAGTTGTAATTAGTTCAATGGTGATCTAAACTAAACCCTAATGGTATCTTAGGACATTAAGGGACTAAGTGATTAATGAATTGACCCATGATGGTGATCATGAGGTAAATTACCAAATTACCCTTGAGGGGTTTAATTGAGTAATACCTTGTTCTAATCAAACCCTAATCACATGATAGTGATGTTTTGGCTTATGCTAGTCAATGAGGACTTAACCCAACCTGATCTAGAGTGGTGTTATCACCATCTACTAGTAAGAGGAGAGAGAAAGTATCCTAAGAGAGAGAAAGTACCCTTTTATGGTGGAAACTCAAGTAAGATACCTTCAATACACATGAATGTGCATGATTAGGGTATGATCCACCTATGTGAGATCATGGAAACCCTAATTATGATGTTTAGTGAATCTTAATCTTATTTAAGAGCTTTAATGATAATGTTTCTCATACATGATGATGTTATGAGTTCAATTCACCATGGGGTGAATACTAAACCCTAATTCTAGGGTGATGACATGTAATATGAATAGTAAACCCTAATTCTAGGGTGATGACATGTAATATGAATAGTAAACCTTAATTCTAGGGTGATGACATGTAATATGAATAGTAAACCCTGATTGATGAAAATTGGGGAACTTGATTTCTTCTAAGAGTTTGAAGGTATAACCTCTAGAATGAATTGTTTACTGTTATCAGTTGAATTAACCATGCAGGTTGACATGAGATGATGATCATAACCAGGTATGGATTATGATACTATATTCATTGAAAGCATGTCTTAGCTTTATGAATAAGTGAAATATCCAGATGCCCTGTTAGGTGGCATCTAATGAGAATTAAATGGGCTGTGATAACCATAAATACCATCAAGGTCATGCTTTAGAGATGACTTGTGATGAATGTATTAAGAATTGATGATTGATAAGAGTTAGGCTTGTTACATTTAGTATTCTCATTTTATAGTTGTTATGCTAATGTTATTGTTTGAAGAACAATGTATGATGTTAAAAGAATACTGAATGTACCTAACTAATCAAGTGTAATGTAGAGCCCTGATCATAGATCCATCATTGTCAGAGACCAAATGATGGTGAAACAGGTTTTCCTAAGGGAACTCCTGGATCACATACTCTTGAGTATGTGGGGGAGATGGATGCGTAAATCCTTACATCCTAGTGTAGGAATTGATGTAGATTTATCATAGTCCGTCAATCCTTCACTACAAAACCCAAATGGTGAGATGTACCACAATTCTCCCAAGAAGACACAAATACTGCATCGATCAGAGGTAAACAAGAAATCTCTCGATGACGAAGAGAGTACAGAACGCCACTATAACTCTAAAATAGCGAAGGACCAGATTACCCTGGTAAGCTATAACAACGGAGACACAAAGTGTCCTGCAAGCAATCCTCTAACTGACTGAGGAAGATGAGGTCTTAAGAATCCGGCTCTTTTAATGACCTATGTATGATACTGATGCAACTTACTAGTGATCAGTTGGAGTATGAGTGGTATACCTCATCTCCACAGGGCATAATAATGTTTGAAAAACATAATCAACAGCGTAGTATATCTGTTAGAGTTAACTACGAGTTACTTGATTGATGTTACACTAAATAAAGTATATGTTCTTCATGTTTCATAAATGTTGAACTCTTGCTTATTACCAAAATTGTTGTTGAATACTTTAAAAGCTTTTACTGCTTAAGTTATTCCTTGTTTTGCTTATAAAGCTTCTAGTGGAGAGTTATAACTCTTGCTGGGACAATTATTCGAAATTGTCTCACCCCGTATACTTCAAATTTTTAGGTGGTCGTCGAAGACGGAGGAACCGGTCTACAGGTAACCAATCCCAGCAGCAGCAACACCAGGAGCAGCAGTAAATCTCAGGTGGAGATTCAGCCTGCTATGTGGTGTAGTTAGAGTCAGTCCTATGTGTCCTATGTACTCTCAGGTCTTGGAGTCTTTTGGTTATGAGTTCTTGAGATTTTGTATCATGATGTGTATAATTACTCAAGAAGTAATTTGACAGAGATGTAAACAGTTTAAATCCTTTTTCTATGGAAAAGGTTTGTGGTTTCAAGCTCTTATCTCAAAAAGTTTTAAGTTCCCGTGATTTTTGTCTTCTGCTTTAATCGATTGCTTCCGCTTAAGATTAAAACGTGTTTATATCATGGTTTGGAGATCGGAGCCCACAATTAAGTGGTATCAGAGCTCGAGGTTCTCCGAGTCTACAGAGGCATAGGACTTAGGAAGTCGAGTCTATCTTTAGTATTCCTTCCTTATCTAATAGAATCTTCTGCTCCTCAGGAGAAGAAGATACATAAGAATGTCAGAGCCACATGACGAGAACGTGGTAGAAAGTAGTGCTAGTGAACCTCAAGGCGGTGCAAGGGTTCCAGAAGTAGAACAGCCTGTACCTGAGCCACTCAGGGAGCCACCCCAGTTTGACCCAGCCGACATGGGTAATCCAGCAGTTCAAACAATGTTCGGGAAGTTCATGACTGCCATGACACACATAACTGACAGGATGCCTATGCCTGCACCCAGGGCACCTGTCCAGCCAGAAGGTCAAGGTATCGGAAAGACGTTCGAGCGACTACGTCGTATCGGATCTACCGAGTACCTTGGGACTTCCGACCCCGCAGATGCTGATCTGTGGTTGACAGAGTTGGAGAAGGCTTTCAGGATTCTCAATATCCCTGAACCTGAGAAGGTCAGACATGCAGTCTATCTTCTCAAAGGAAGCACTGGTCATTGGTGGACAATGGAAGAGAAGAGGAGACCTGGAATGGAGATTTCGTGGGAAGACTTTCGGCGGGAATTTGTTCATAGATATTTCCCAAAGACCTTCCTAGACGAGAAGATCTCTCAGTTTGAGAGACTGAGGCAGGGCATGATGAACATTAGCGAGTATGAAGCTAAGTTCATGGAATTGTTGCGGTTTTGTCCGCACATGGCTGTCACAGAAGATGAAAGAATTAGGAGATTCGAGAGGGGTTTGAATGCTGACATGACAACCCCTGTGTCTGCCTTAGAAAACCGAGAGAGATTCTATACCTTCGTTGAATCAGTCCGAAGGATAGAGAGATCTATGGTTGAGAAGAGGCAAACTCAGAAAAGATATCCACAGTTCCAGGGTTCTTCATCTAAGGACTTTAAGAAGCCTAGATCCTCTGCACCTAATCCTCCACCACCTATATCTAGTTCTCAGACTCAGTGGTCTCCAAGTAGAGGTAGAGGACGAGGACAACCACCTCAGGAGACTCAGAGTTCTGCATCAATGTCAGTTACTGGACCACCAAGACCACAACAACTGGAGAAAAGCTGCTACAACTGTAGTAAGGGGAAACATTTGATGAAGGACTGTCGATCTAAGCCTGTCAGTGTGACACAGCCTCCGAGACAAGGTCAACAGGGATCACAGAGAAGGCAATCTCAAGGAGCAGCTCGAGGACGCGGGCAAGCGTCTCAAGCTGGATCATCAGCACCACCTCAACAACAGGCTACAACGAGGTTCTATGCTATGAACCCACCAGAGGAAGTGGTCGATCCACAAGTGGTGACAGGTCAGATGGAACTTTTATATTCTGATATGTCTAAATCTTGTGTAGTATATGTTCTGATTGACCCAGGTGCTACGCACTCTTTCATCACTCGAAGAGTGATTTGCAACTGCAATATGACAGTTAGTCATAGGGCAGATAGTTTGTTGTTGGAGACTCCGTTGAGTGGGTCTGCCGTTCTACAGGAGGTATGCTCTCCCTGCATCCTCTTCTTTTCTGAGCATCGCATCCAAATGGACCTTATACCACTTGATATGCAAGGATTTGATGTAATCCTAGGGATGGATACCTTGGAAAGGTATCGAGTTGTCTTGGATTGTGAGTCCAAGTTGGCAGTGTTTACTGATGAAAGCAACACATGGATCTTTCAAGGGGAAAGAAAGATTCTGCCCACCTATCTTGTATCAGCTATGGTTACTGATAAGCTGATGAGGGAAGGATGTTATGTGTTCTTGGCCCATGTGGTAGATGTTACCAAGGAGAGTCCCAACCCTGCTGAAGTTCCTATAGTCACGGAATTCGAGGATGTGTTTCCTGAAGAACTTCCTGGTATACCACCACCTCGGGAGATTGATTTTGAAATCAATTTGGTCCCAGATACAAAACCTATAGCCCAGACTCCTTATAGGATGGCGCTTGCCGAGATGGCAGAACTCAAGAAACAACTTCAAGAGTTACTTGAGAAGGGTTTTATCCGACCGAGCACTTCACCTTGGGGTGCTCCGGTTTTGTTTGTTAAAAAGAAAGATGGATCAATGCGGTTGTGCATTGACTACAGACAACTCAATAAAGTAACAATAAAGAACAAGTACCCTTTGCCGAGTATTGATGATCTTTTTGACCAGTTGCGTGGTGCAACAGTCTTCTCAAAGATAGACTTAAGGTCTGGATATCATCAACTCCGCATTAAGGACAGTGACATATCCAAGTCTGCCTTTAGGACAAGATATGGTCACTATGAGTTCACGGTTATGTCGTTTGGACTAACCAATGCACTAGCTGCATTCATGGAACTCATGAATAGAGTCTTTCGACCCTTCCTTGATCAGTGTGTTGTCGTCTTCATAGATGACATACTGATTTATAGTAAGGATGCTCAGCAGCATGAGTATCATCTTCGCCAAACTTTGACTTTGCTAAGAGAACATAAGCTATACGCTAAGTTTAGCAAATGCGAGTTCTGGTTACCTGAAGTGTCTTTTCTTGGGCATGTGGTATCTGCCTCGGGAATTCATGTTAACCCTAAAAAGGTGGAATCTGTTCTACAGTGGGAACAACCGAAGACACCGACGGAGATTAGGAGTTTCTTGGGATTAGCTGGTTACTATCGAAGGTTTATTAAGAATTTCAGTTCTATAGCCTTACCTTTGACCAAGTTAACCCGGAAAGATGTTCCTTTTGCCTGGAGTGATAAGTGTCAACAGTCTTTTCAGCTGTTGAAGGAGAGGTTGACAAGTGCACCTGTGCTTGTGCTACCTGAGCAAGGAAAAGGATATGTAGTCTTCTGTGATGCCTCCAAGAATGGACTTGGATGTGTGTTGATGTAGGATAAACAAGTGATTTCTTTTGCTTCCCGACAGCTTAAGAAACACGAGGAGAATTATCTGACACACGATCTGGCGTTAGCTGCTGTGGTCCATGCCTTGAAGATCTGCAGACATTATCTCTACGGAGAAACCTTCTAGATTTTCACAGTCCACAAGAACCTTAAGTATATTTTCTCTCAGCATGAACTTAACATGAGGCAACGTCACTGGATGGAGTTAATCAAGGACTACGACTGTATAATTGATTACCATCTGGGCAAGGCCAATGTGGTTGCAGATGCCTTGAGTAGGAAAACAGCAACATCAACCATGGATGGAGCACAACTAAGTTCCTTAGTATGCTCTAGGAGAGATATGCTTATCTCTTTAAGGCAAGACAATGTGCAGTTGAAGGTGTCATTGTTAGCCGGTTTGTTAGCTGAGATGCAGATTAAACCTACTCTAAGAGAGCAGATAAAGGAGGCACAACAAGTAGATGCTGCAGTTCAACAGATTAGATCTGAGTATAGTAGCGAGAAGTGAGATGGTTTTCATGAGTCAGATGACCAAGTGGCATGCTATCATGGGAGGATGATAGTGCCAGATGTGGATAACCTGAGGAAGCTAGTTCTGGAGGAAGCTCATTCTTCGATGTATGCTATGCATCCAGGGAGCACTAAGATGTATCGAAACTTGAAAGATATGTATTGGTGGCCTAGGATGAAGAAGGATGTAGCTGAGTTTGTTCTGAGGTGTCCTGTGTGTCAGCAGGTCAAGGCTGAGCACCAGAAACCTGCAGGAACAATGCAACCCTTACCCATACCACAATGGAAGTGGGACCATGTGACCATGGACTTTGTTGTTGGCCTACCCAGGACAAGCAAAGGACATGATTCCATTTGGGTAGTTGTTGATAGGTTGACAAAGACAGCACATTTCTTACCTGTCAAAACAACCTATTCTGCTGAAAGGTTATCACAGTTGTATGTTCAAGAGATAGTGTGTTTGCACGGAGTTCCTGTCACTATAGTTTCTGACAGAGGTCCCCAGTTTACAAGTCGCTTTTGGGAGAAGTTACACAGAGCTTTAGGCACCAAGTTAAGGTTTAGTACAGCCTTTCACCCACAGACTGATGGACAGTCGGAAAGGACTATACAGACCTTGGAAGACCTGTTGAGAGCATGTGTTCTCCAGTTTACTGGGAGTTGGGATCTACATCTGAACTTGATAGAGTTTGCCTATAACAATAGCTATCAACATAGTATTGATATGGCACCCTATGAAGCTTTGTATGGTAGACGTTGTAGATCACCCTTGTGTTGGTATGAGACTGGTGAACATCAGTTGTTAGGACCTGATCTTGTGCAGCAAACTACAGAGAAGATTAAAGTTATACAACAATAGCTTAAGACTGCACAAGATAGGCAGAAGTCTTATGCCGATAGACGTCATAAACCTTTAGAGTTCCAAGTTGGAGACAGAGTGTATCTCAAGGTCTCACCTTGGAAAGGAGTCCTTCGTTTTGGAAGGAAAGGGAAGTTAGATCCTAGATTTATGGGACCTTATCCAATTGTTGAAAGAGTTGGAAAGGTGGCCTATAGACTAGAGTTGCCTCAGGAGTTACAGAAGCTACACCCTGTGTTTCACATTTCCATGCTGAGGAAATGTCACCCTGACACTGAGTTAGTTCTACAACCTATGGAAGTAGAATTGAATGAAGATATAACATATGAGGAGGGACTAGTATCAATCCTTGATAACAGAACTAAAAAGTTAAAGAAGAAAGATATAAGCCTTGTAAAAGTCCTCTGGAACCACCGTGGTGTTGAAGAAGCCACTTGGGAACTAGATGATGAGATGAGAAGGAGATATCCTACTCTTTTCTCTTAATATGTTTTATCAATTTCGGGGATGAAATCCTTGTGAAGGGGTGGATAATTTGTAACATCCCTGACCTGGGTTATAACCTAACCCTGGAAGTTTTGCCTAAATATGTAATTAAACACCTGTGATGACTCCTTGGCATGTAATTAAGTTCCTCAGGAACATTTACTTTCATTTTTGCTCCTTTTTAAACAAAGTTGTAGCATTGTGTTGTATGCAGGGACCTATGTGCAAATTACCCAGTTTAAGGGGTTAACTTGCAATGTTCACAGGTTGATATGTTCTTTTGATAATGAGGCATCATATGAGTGAATATGATGAGGTAAGAAGGATTTCCCAAGCTTGGGCATCAAGATGCAGCTTGCGGAATGATCCTTGTGCTTAAAAACCCTAATTTGGAGTAAAGTGCAATTTACCCAAATTGAGGGGTGCAATTTGTAATTTTCACCTTCTAGAACACCTTTTATAACTCTTGTCATCATTTAGAGTAGAAATGATGAAAGGGACACATCAATGAATAATCAGATAAGAAAAGTGATCTTTGTGGTAAAAATCACCTAATATGGGTATGGAGATCTTTCATGTATGTACCCTAGTTGAAAGTTGGCTTTCTTTACCCTTAGATCTTGAGATTTCATGAGCTTTGCATAAGTTTAGATGATTTTGGACGTTCCCTTGAGCAAGGAGGGACTTAGGTGAAAATCCCATGCTTTAGAGGTCCTTATGGTGTAAAATGGCCTAAAGTATATAAGTCTTTTCCCTTGCAACAAGTGAACGGATCTTTCTTTTCCTTCACTTCTTCTCCTCTTTCTCAAACAGCTAAGGCAAAGCTTTGGAGCTCAGGGAGACGACCAAGTAGTTCCAAGGTGAGTAGGAACCATCTTCTAGCTCGAATTCATGGAGGAATTCTTCTTAAAAGGTTGGTTTTATGGTTAACTCACTTAGGTTCTTTGTTCTAGCCGATCATCCCCACCTTTGTTTGGAGAATCACCTCTGGCCGAGCTGTGGAGCTCAAGACACCATTAGAGGCTTGAAGCTTGGAAGCTTGGAGCTCTAGGAACAACGTTCTAAGGCAGGTTTTATAACTCTAAACTCTTTGCTTTATATGCATATTTTGTTCTTGCAATTTAGCAATTAGTTCTTCTTCTACCTCCCTTCTTCCTTGCACTTTTGCAAGCAAAACGGTGGAATAACCGACCTTGACAGAGGTTGAAGATGATGGACGTCGATTCCTAGGTTACTTTATCAAACAACCTTGGACCCTTTTGGTCCAAACGGTTGCAAACCATTTAAGGTCAAATGGTTTCAAACCGTTTGATCTCAAACGACCTTGCAAGACCGTTTGGATTGAAACGGTCTCAAGACCATTTGATAGGGTTGACCAAGGGACGACCGTTTGATAGGGTTGAACAAGGGACGACTGTTTGAGGGTCTGTTGGTAATATATTGAATTTCATTCTTGCAAAGAATCAAAGTTTAATTCTTAACCAATTGAGAGTTGAAGGCACTTTAACATCCAAACCCTAATCGGGCTGAGATTGATGTTTTTATGTATAGATCTTGTTGAGTTTTGGGTTGAAGGACCCAAATGGTCTCAAGACCGTTTGGGGGTTCCTCCAAACGGTCTCAAGACCGTTTGGGCACAACCCAAGACCGTTTGAAGGTCTAAGGTTGAGGTAATTTGATGGTTTGAAGGTCCAATTGCAATAAGATGATGAATTGATAAAAATGCTGATTTTAAACCTAATTGGAGTTCAACCCTAATCCAACCGACTTGGTATTTGGTCAAACTTTGGGCAAACAGTCTCAAGACCGTTTGGATGATGTCCAAACGATCTCAAGACCGTTTGGGCCAAGTTTGGGCCCAATTGGAGGTCAATTGATAGGTTCAACCTTGAATTGATTCACATTGTTGAATATTGATGACCATCCGATTTGAAACCCTAATTGAGATGGACTTAACCCTAATTGGCTTTCAATTGAGGGTTAATTTGGTGTCCAATTGATTGAGTTTCATCCTAATTGACTCAATTTATAAGTGGTTAATATGGCTTTAGACAATTGAGGGCTTCAATATACTTAACCATAAGCAAATGTAACTTTTGAACCATGTTGGAGGTCCAAACGGTTTGAGCCCATTTGGACCAAACGGTCTCAAGACCGTTTGGATCCAAACGGTCTCAAGACTGTTTGAGGCCAAACGGTCTCAAGACTGTTTGAGGCCAAACGGTCTCAAGACCGTTTGGGCACAAACGATCTCAAGGTCATTTGGACCAATCGATCTCAAGGCAAGTTGATCAAATGGTTTCAAACCGCATAAGCTCAAACGGTTTGGAAAGTCAACCTTTCTAAACGGTCAATGCACCCAAACAGTCTCAAGACCGTTTGAGTCCAAACGGTCTCAAGACCATTTGAGGTCAAACGGTCTCAAGACCATTTGAGACCAAACGGTCTCAAGACCGTTTGGTGGTTGAAGGTTGAAACCGTTTGGAGGTTTTCAAGGTTATTTATACTTAATCACTTGAAGTTGTAATTAGTTCAATGGTGATCTAAACTAAACCCTAATGGTATCTTAGGACATTAAGGGACTAAGTGATTAATGAATTGACCCATGATGGTGATCATGAGGTAAATTACCAAAATACCCTTGAGGGGTTTAATTGAGTAATACCTTGTTCTAATCAAACCCTAATCACATGATAGTGATGTTTTGGCTTATGCTAGTCAATGAGGACTTAACCCAACTTCATCTAGAGTGGTGTTATCACCATCTACTAGTAAGAGGAGAGATAAAGTATCCTAAGAGAGAGAAAGTACCCTTTTATGGTGGAAACTCAAGTAAGATACCTTCAATACACATGAATGTGCATGATTAGGGTATGATCCACCTATGTGAGATCATGGGAACCCTAATTATGATGTTTAGTGAATCTTAATCTTATTTAAGAGCTTTAATGATAATGTTTCACATACATGATGATGTTATGAGTTCAATTCACCATGGGGTGAATAGTAAACCCTAATTCTAGGGTGATGACATGTAATATGAATAGTAAACCCTAATTCTAGGGTGATGACATGTAATATGAATAGTAAACCCTGATTGATGAAAATTGGGGAACTTGATTTCTTCTAAGAGTTTGAAGGTATAACCTCTAGAATGAAGTGTTTACTGTTATCAGTTGAATTAACCATGCAGGTTGTCATGAGATGATGATCATAACCAGGTATGGATTATGATACTATATTCATTGAAAGCATGTCTTAGCTTTATGAATAAGTGAAATATCCTGATGCCATGTTAGGTGGCATCTAATGAGAATGAAATGGGCTGTGAGAACCATAAATACCATCAAGGTCATGCTTTAGAGATGACTTGTGATGAATGTATTGAGAATTGATGATTGATAAGAGTTAGGCTTGTTACATTTAGTATTCTCATTTTATAGCTGTTATGCTAATGTTATTGTTTGAAGAACAATGTATGATGTTAAAAGAATACTGAATGTACCTAACTAATCAAGTGTAATGTAGAGCCCTGATCATAGATCCATCATTGTCAGAGACCAAATGATAATGAAACAGGTTTTCCTAAGGGAACTCCTGGATCAAATACTCTTGAGTATGTGGGGGAGATGGATGCGTAAATCCTTACATCCTAGCGTAGGAATTGATGTAGATTTATCATAGTCCGTCAATCCTTCACTACAAAACCCAAATGGTGAGATGTACCACAATTCTCCCAAGAAGACACAAATACCGCATCGATCAGAGGTAAACAAGAAATCTCTCGATGACGAAGAGAGTACATAACTCCACTGTAACTCTAAAATAGTGAAGGACCAGATTACCCTGGTAAGCTATAACAGCGGAGACACAAAGTGTCCTGCAAGCAATCCTCTAACTGACTGAGGAAGATGAGGTCTTAAGAATCCGGCTCTTTTAATGACCTATGTATGATACTGATGCAACTTACTAGTGATCAGTTGGAGTACGAGTGGTATACCTCATCTCCACAGGGCATAATAATGTTTGAAAAACATAATCAACAGTGTAGTATATATGTTAGAGTTAACTACGAGTTACTTGATTGATGTTACACTGAATAAAGTATATGTTCTTCATGTTTCATAAATGTTGAACTCTTGCTTATTACCAAAACTGTTGTTGAATACTTTAAAAGCTTTTACTGCTTAAGTTATTCCTTGTTTTGCTTATAAAGCTTCTAGTGGAGAGTTATAACTCTCGCTGGGACAATTATTCGAAATTGTATCACCCTGTAGACTTCAACTTTTTAGGTGGTTGTCGAAGACGGAGGAACCGGTCTACAGGTAACCACTCCCAGCAGCAGCAGCACCAGGAGCAGCAGTAAATCTCAGGTGGAGATTCAACCTGCTATGTGGTGTAGTTAGAGTCAGTCCTATGTGTCCTTTGTACTCTCAGGTCTTGGAGTCTTTTGGTTATGAGTTCTTGAGATTTTGTATCATGATGTGTATAATTACTCAAGAAGTAATTTGACAGAGATGTAAACAGTTTAAATCCTTTTTCTATGGAAAAGGTTTGTGGTTTCAAGCTCTTATCTCAAAAAGTTTTAATTTCCCGTGATTTTTGTCTTCCGTTGTTAATCTATTGCTTCCGCTTTAGTTTAAAATGTGTTTATATCTTGGTTTGGAGATCGGATCCCACAATTAAGGGAGGTGAAAATTACAAATTGCACCCCTCAATTTGGGTAAATTGCACTTTACTCCAAATTAGGGTTTTTAAGCACAAGGATCATTCCACAAGCTGCATCTTGATGCCCAAGCTTGGGAAATCCTTCTTACCTCATCATATTCACTCATATGATGCCTCATTATCAAAAGAACATCTCAACCTGTGAACATTGCAAGTTAACCCCTTAAACTGGGTAATTTGCACATAGGTCCCTACATACAACACAATGCTACAACTTTGTTTAAAAAGGAGCAAAAAGGAAAGTAAATGTTCCTGAGGAACTTAATTACATGCCAAGGAGTCATCACAGGTGTTTAATTACATATTTAGGCACTTAATTGTGGGCTCCGATCTCCAAACCATGATATAAACACGTTTTAAACTTAAGCGGAAGCAATCGATTAACAGCGGAAGACAAAAATCACGGGAACATGTAATTAAACGTGTTATCACCATCTACTAGTAAGAGGAGAGAGAAAGTATCCTAAGAGAGAGAAAGTACCCTTTTATGGTGGAAACTCAAGTAAGATACCTTCAATACACATGAATGTGCATGATTAGGGTATGATCCACCTATGTGAGATCATGGAAACCCTAATTATGATGATTAGTGAATCTTAATCTTATTTAAGAGCTTTAATGATAATGTTTCACATACATGATGATGTTATGAGTTCAATTCACCATGGGGTGAATAGTAAACCCTAATTCTAGGGTGATGACATGCAATATGAATAGTAAACCCTAATTCTAGGGTGATGACATGTAATATGAATAGTAAACCCTAATTCTAGGGTGATGACATGTAATATGAATAGTAAACCCTGATTGATGAAAATTGGGGAACTTGATTTCTTCTAAGAGTTTGAAGGTATAACCTCTAGAATGAATTGTTTACTGTTATCAGTTTAATTAACCATGCAGGTTGTCATGAGATGATGATCATAACCAGGTATGGATTATGATACTATATTCATTGAAAGCATGTCTTAGCTTTATGAATAAGTGAAATATCCTGATGCCCTGTTAGGTGGCATCTAATGAGAATGAAATGGGCTGTGAGAACCATAAATACCATCAAGGTCATGCTTTAGAGATGACTTGTGATGAATGTATTGAGAATTGATGATTGATAAGAGTTAGGCTTGTTACATTTAGTATTCTCATTTTATAGCTGTTATGCTAATGTTATTGTTTGAAGAACAATGTATGATGTTAAAAGAATATTGAATGTACCTAACTAATCAAGTGTAATGTAGAGCCCTGATCATAGATCCATCATTGTCAGAGACCAAATGATGGTGAAATAGGTTTTCCTAAGGGAACTCATGGATCACATACTCTTGAGTATGTGGGGGAGATGGATGCGTAAATCCTTACATCCTAGTGTAGGAATTGATGTAGATTTATCATAGTCCGTCAATCCTTCACTACAAAACCCAAATGGTGAGATGTACCACAATTCTCCCAAGAAGACACAAATACCTCATCGATCAGAGGTAAACAAGAAATCTCTCGATGACGAAGAGAGTACAGAACGCCACTGTAACTCTAAAATAGCGAAGGACCAGATTACCCTGGTAAGCTATAACAGCGGAGACACAAAGTGTCCTGCAAGCAATCCTCTAACTGACTGAGGAAGATGAGGTCTTAAGAATCCGGCTCTTTTAATGACCTATGTATGATATTGATGCAACTTACTAGTGATCATTTGGAGTATGAGTGGTATACCTCATCTCCACAGGGCATAATAATGTTTGAAAAACATAATCAACAGTGTAGTATATCTGTTAGAGTTAACTACGAGTTACTTGATTGATGTTACACTGAATAAAGTATATGTTCTTCATGTTTCAAAAATGTTGAACTCTTGCTTATTACCAAAACTGTTGTTGAATACTTTAAAAGCTTTTACTGCTTAAGTTATTCCTTTTTTTGCTTATAAAGCTTCTAGTGGAGAGTTATAACTCTCGCTGGGACAATTATTCGAAATTGTCTCACCCCGTAGACTTCAACTTTTTAGGTGGTCGTCGAAGACGGAGGAACCGGTCTACAGGTAACCACTCCCAGCAGCAGCAGCACCAGGAGCAGCAGTAAATCTCAGGTGGAGATTCAGCCTGCTATGTGGTGTAGTTAGAGTCAGTCCTATGTGTCCTCTGTACTCTCAGGTCTTGGAGTCTTTTGGTTATGAGTTCTTGAGATTTTGTATCATGATGTGTATAATTACTCAAGAAGTAATTTGACAGAGATGTAAACAGTTTAAATCCTTTTTCTATGGAAAAGGTTTATGGTTTCAAGCTCTTATCTCAAAAAGTTTTAATTTCCCGTGATTTTTGTCTTCCGCTGTTAATTGATTGCTTCCGCTTAAGTTTAAAACGTGTTTATATCGTGGTTTGGAGATCGGATCCCACAATCCTGCTCGCTTGATAACTCTGCTCGCCCGACACCATGTTGCTCGCCCAGCATCAGCCAGTGTCGCCCGACACACTCTGCTCGCACGACATCCCTCTGCTCACCCGATACATACCCTGCTCACTCAGCTTCACCCTGCACGCCCAGTAGTGCCCTGCACGCCCGTTACACCTTGTACGCCTTGGGGCTACACGCTTGATAGAGCTGCACGCTCAGAGATGCGCGTTGCATGCCTGACTAGGCTACACGCCATGGCTTGGGTGAGGGTAGAGGTGCCCGACACTGTGTCAGTGAGCCTTGCCTGACACACTCTTTGGTGAGGGTTTTGTAATACCTTTTTGTGAGGGATCGTTACATCATGCAAACGGCTTGAACTATATACGCCTTGATATCATTGGTGACGCCTTGCTCTCTTAATGATGAAGATAGTGACAATGGTAGCAATGGTAATAATGCTAGTTTGTATGTTTAGCATGATGTTGAAACAAGGTGAAGCACATGCGTACGAGTGTGACTACCCTGGTTATCTCTTTGATGCTAAGAGTAACGTTAAGCATGCATTAGGGTTGTTTGATAATGTACTTATCTATGTGACCTTAAGATGAGGCATGGATATAATTATCATTGTCATTATGTGCTGGCAATATACTTAACTCTAATTGTCACCTTATGATAATAATATGAGTCTCTTGATTATTCATATGGTTATTGAATGATGCTAACCATGCAGGTAATGCTTAGCCAAATGAAAGGCTATGCGAAATGGTTATATGTGAATATTGTGATGACAGGTGCATTATGAATGATGTTCCATAATGATGATGAAAGCTTTGAGAGGCTATGGCATTATGTGATGAGGGATTGAGATCCCATGTTTTGTGATGATCCTTGAGGTGGATCTGGATGGTTGGAAAGAGGCCAAGTGATAACATGTGATGTTGGATCCTTGAAATGAATCAGGTTGATGTAATTGCAATTATAACATAATATTGAGTTTATGTTGGTTATTTTCCCTCTACAATTTGCATGTTATACAACTTGGTTGAATCTTGCAATCCATCTAAAAGAAACTAATTAATTACAGTGAAATCTATCATGTAGTTTTCCCTGGCCATAGATCTATCATCAGTCAGGACAGGGTGATGGTGAAACGTGTTCTCCTGCGGGTTAACCTGGAGCGCATATTTTTTAATATGTGAGGTTTCTCCTAGCCTCAAATAGAGAGGTGAAACGAGTGCAGCTGTGGTTGCAGACTCAGATATGTGATGAGCATGGTGAACATGGCCCATGGCTCCGGATATGTGATATGTGATGAGCATGAATGCGTTCATGGCTCAGAGCACGGTGTTGAGACTCGTGGCTCAGTTTTACTAGTGTCGTGACCTGTACCAAGGTGGGCTAGAGGAAGGGTAGCCTGAGGAGTTGACCCTGTGGCTTTAGACCACTTGAGCATGAGACTACGGTCCTGCTTTGTGTTCTCGTGTACTGACCACGAGGGGTGAGGTCGTGGATTTCCAGCTCTTCCATTGACCTTGTATGGCACCGGTTATGGGCTTCGCAGCCGATGGTTGGAATTGAACGGTACGGTTCACTTCCTCAGGGCATAATAAAACGTAATCCAGCCGATTAGTACTCACTACTTAAGTCAAACACGAAACGTTGGTTGAGGCCTTGTGTGTGTAGTTACTTTCTTTATATTGCAGTATTTATACGTTTCTCATATGTAGTTGAAATTGGATATAGCTGGTAAGATTAGTTAGCCTTATTTCAATAAACTGTTCTTGTTATATCTTCTATTAGATAGCTGCTTAATGTATACGATCTTATGAGTTATGTAGCCTTGGTGGGGAGTTATGCCTCCCGCTGGGAAAATGTTTAATTGTCTCACTCCGATGGTTTACACCCTTTTTAGGTGGTCAAGCTAGATGTGGTGGTGGTCGCGGAGTTGCGGCTGAGCAGCTTGATGAGCAGTAGAAGGCAAGCGATGGATATGTTGCTGCTTTAATGTTTTGTGGTAGAGTCTAGAGTCATCCCTGTACTCTTAGGTCCTTGGCAATGTTTTGACGCTGTTTCACGATGTGCATCTACGGATGTTTTTTGTATATCCTGCTGCTGGTCAGATGTGGGCCTTATGTATGTATAAACAGGTGATGAACTCATGATATGATAGGACAGCTATTGCTCTAAGTTGTGGACATGTATCCAGGCTCGTATGGATGTGTATATAACATGTTTTCTTGCAGGATGTGGACTAAAATGTAATATGTTTCTCTGTTTATCAGTTTTCCGCAATCGGTTTTGATTAACTCGTGTTTTTTTTTGTTTTTTTTTATAATATGTGGTTATGGTGATTTCCGCACATTTTCGCGTAACACCTCGTTATCTGTGTGATAATGGGATGTGTTGCCACAAGTTTTGGTATCAGAGCTTTAGGTTTGCTGAGTCTACAGGGATCTAGGACTAGGTTGTATTTGTTCTTATGTGTTTTCCAGACTTTCTCATAGAAATCTTTTGCCTCAGTGGGAGAAAAGCCAAGATGTCTGGAAACCATGAAGAACATGCTCCTGAGTATAGTGATGATGCATCCGTTGATGGAGCAGAAAGACAGGCACATGAAGATCGGGTGCCTGAGGTCCCCCAACCTGACCCAGCCATATTTGAACATCATGCCTACCAATAGATTATGGGGCAGATGATGGCTACGATGAATCTCATGGTGGAGCGATTACCAGTGCCTCCTCCGCGAGCACATGTTCCCCATGGAGAAGCATCGGGTATTGGGAAGACCTTCGAGCGGCTTCGCCGAGTCGGAGCTTCGGAATATGCTGGAACGGCTGATCCAGCGGATGCGGATCTGTGGCTGACAAGTCTTGAGAAGGCTACCCGGATCCTCGACATCCCCAAAGCAGACAAAGTAAAGCATGTTGTCTACCTTCTGAAAGGTAGTGCTGGTCACTGGTGGACCATCGAGGAAGAGAAGCGGTCCGGTGAGGTGATCTGTTGGGAAGTGTTTCGACGTGAGTTCGTCACCAGATACTTTCCCAAGACGTATCTGGATGAGAAGATCCGTCGGTTCGAGAGTTTGCGACTAGGAATGATGAACATCACCGAATATGAAGCCAAGTTTATGGATCTGTTGAGGTTTTGTCCTCACATGGCAGCGACAGACAAGGAACGGATCAGACGTTTCGAGAAGGGTCTGAGTGCTGAGCTGACGACACCAGTTTCTGCGTTGGAGAACTGGGAGTGGTTTGCGACGTTTGTGGAATCTGTCTGGAGGATTGAACGATCTGTTAAGGAGAAAAGAGAGTCTATGACCAAGAAGAGATCTGCTCAGTTTCAGGGACAGAGGTTTAATGGCTTCAAGAAGCACAGGTTTTCAGCACCATCAGTGATGAGAGGTTCTGGAGGACCGTCTCAGTGGTCTCCGAGTAAAGGAAGAGGTTATGTTTCTTCGCTACCCAAGGCACAAAGTTCGGCTTCTGTGGCAGTGACATGACCATCTAGGCCACGATTTGATGGTAGGACATGCTATGCATGCAGTCAGATAGGTCATGTTAAGTCGAGTTGTCCCTTCAGAGATGATGAAGTAACCTAGCAGCCGAGGCAGAACCTTCAGGGGTCAGAGAGACCACAACCTAGTGGTAGCAAAGGACGAGGATGCGGTCAAGCGTCACAGGCAGGATCGTCTGCTCCAGGAAGCAGAGGATGTGGATAGCAAGCAACGGCTCCATTCTATGCTATGAATCAGCCGAAGGCGATAGTCAATCCACGAGTAGTGACAGGTCAGATGGAGTTATTTCATTCTGATATGTCTTCTTCTTGCTTTATATCTGATCTGGTTGACCCGAGTGCTACGCACTCTTTTATCGCCCATAATATGCTTGAGAACTGTCGTTTACCTGTTAGTAGTAAGAGAGATAGCTTGTTGTTCGAAACCCCTCTTGATGGTTCCTTTTTGCTTCAAGAAGAGTGTCCCTCTTGTGTCTTGTCTTTCTCGGGACGCTGCATTCAAATGGATCTTATACCACTTGATATGCAAGGTTTTGATGTTATCCTTGGAATGGATACCTTAGAAAGGTATAAGGTTGTTCTGGACTGTGGTTCCAAGCAGGCACTGTTTGATGTTGCTGGAGAAAAGTGGATCTTCTAGGGAGATAGGAAGATTCTTATGACATGTTTGGTATCAGCTATGGTGGAAGATAGGTTGTTACGACAAGGTTGTGAAGCTTTCCTAGCTCATGTGGTGGATACCGTTGTGGCTGCCAAGGCAAAAGGTCCTAGCCTTGAGGAGGTGTCAGTTGTTCGTGAGTTTGCAGACGTGTTTCCTGAAGAGTTTCCTGGTGTTCCCCCACCCCGAGAGATTGATTTCGAGATCAATCTGGTACCAGGAACACAGCCAGTTGCGCAGACACCATACCGAATGGCTCCAGCAGAAATGGCAGAGTTGAAGAAGCAGTTGCAAGAGCTGCTGGACAAGGGTTTTATCCAACCGAGTACGTCACCTTAGGGTGCTCCCGTGCTATTTGTTAAGAATAAGGATGGTTCAATGTGGTTATGTATAGACTACCGACAGCTGAACAAGGTCACGATCAAGAATAAGTACCCGTTGCCGAGGATAGATGATCTGTTCGATCAGTTGCGTGGTACCATAGTGTTCTCGAAGATCGATCTACGGTATGGATATCATCAGTTGAGGATAAAGGTAGATGACAGACCAAAGTCAGCGTTCAGGACTAGGTATGGTCATTATGAGTTTGTGGTTATGCCGTTCGGGTTAACCAATGCACCTGCTGCTTTCATGGATCTGATGAACCGAGTGTTTCGTTCGTTCTTAGATCAGTTTGTTGTAGTCTTTATAGATGACATCTTGATCTACAGTCGGGACACGCTAGAGCATGAACAACATCTTCGTCAAGTGTTGACTCTTCTTCGCCAAATCAGTTGTAAGCTAAGTTCAGTAAGTGTGAGTTCTGGTTGGAAGAGGTGGCTTTCTTGGGTCATGTGATATCCGCTGAAGGAGTCAAGGCAGATCCGAAGAAGGTGGAATCTGTTGTAGAATGGGAATTACCGAAGACGCCGATAGAAGTTTGCAGTTTTCTGGGTCTAGCAGGATACTATCGGAGGTTTATCAAGGATTTCAGCGTGATTGCCTTGCCGATGTCAAAGTTGACCAGGAAGGATGTACCTTTTGTTTGGGACGATCGATGTCAGCAAGCTTTCCAAAGTTTGAAGGAGAAGCTGACCAGTCCTCCAGTGTTGATCCTGCCAGAGCCTGGGAAGGGCTATGTGGTTTTCTGTGATGCTTCCAAGAAGGGTTTAGGTTGTGTGCTGATGCAGGAAGACCATGTGGTTTCTTTTGCCTCGCGACAGCTCAAGAAGCATGAGGAGAATTATCTGACTCATGATTTGGAGCTAGCGGCAGTGGTTCATGCATTAAAGATTTGGAGACACTATCTGTATGGGGAAGTGTGTCAGATCTTTACTGATCATAAGAATCTAACGTATATCTTTACGCAGCAAGAGTTGAACATGCGACAACGGCGTTGGATGGAGTTGATCAATGATTACGACTGCACTATCGAGTATAATCTCGGTAAGGCGAACGTGGTAGCTGATGCGCTTAGAAGAAAGTCTTCTTCTCCTCCTTCAAAGAAGGCACAGTTGAGTTCCCTGGTATGCCATAAGCGGGATATGTTTGTCTCTTTGCGGAAGATGAATGTGCGGATGGAAGTTTCTTTGTTTTCTGGTCCTTTCGCACAAATGCAAGTCAAGCCTACATTAAGACAGAAAATCAAGGATGCACAACAGACAGATGCGACAGTACAGTTGATCAGATTAGAGTTTGGCAGCGACAAGCATGATGGGTTTCATGAGTCTGAGGATGGACTAGTCTGTTATCGTAATAGGATGGTGATTCCTGATGTTGATATGTTGAGGAAGTTGGTGCTTGAGGAAGCACATACGTCGATGTATGCTATGCATCCAGGTGTCACCAAGATGTATCATAGTCTGAAGGACTTGTATTGGTGGCCCGGTTTGAAGAGAGATGTAGCTGAGTTCATGGCAAGATGTGCGGTTTGTCAGCAAGTTAAGGCTGAGCATCAGAAACCGACAGGTACGTTGCAACCTTTGCCAATACCGCAGTGGAAATGGGATCATATAACCATGGATTTCGTATTTGGTCTGCCCAGAACAACTAGGAATCATGATTCCATTTGGGTGATAGTGGATAGATTGATGAAATCTGCCCATTTCCTGCCTGTGAAGATGACGTATACAGCTGAGAAACTCGCCAGAGTATACGTGGATGAGATAGTACGTTTGCACGTTGTGCCAGCGACGATAGTTTCTGATAGAGGTCCTCAGTTCACGAGTCGTTTCTGGGAACAGTTGCACAGAGCATTGGGGACGCAGTTAAGATTCAGTACCACCTTTCACCCATAGACAGATGGACAGTCTGAGAGGGCTATTTGGATTTTGGAAGATCTTCTTCGAGCTTGTGTTTTGCAGTTCCCAGGAAGCTGGGATGTACATCTGAGTTTAATAGAGTTTGCCTACAACAACAGTTATCAGCGAAGCATCGACATGTCTCCTTACAAAGCTTTATATGGAAGGAAGTGCATATGCCCATTGTGTTGGTATGAGTCTGGTAAGTATCAGCTGTTGGGTCCTGAATTAGTTCATCAAATGATAGAGAAGATCAAAGTGATACAGCAACAGCTGAAAGTAGCACAGGACAGACAGAAGTCTTATGCAGACAATCGCTGACGACCTTTGGAATTCCAGGTAGGAGACAAAGTATATCTTAAGGTCTCGCCTTGGAAAGGTGTGTTAAGGTTTGGACGGAAGGGTAAGTTGGCACCCAGGTATATGGGGCCTTACCCAGTCATAGCACGCGTTGGCAAGGTAGCTTACGAAATAGAGTTGCCTCTCGAGTTGCACATGTTACATCTAGTGTTTCATGTCAGTATGCTGAAGAAAAGTCATCTGGATCCAGAAATAGTGATACAGCCAGTCGAGGTTGAGCTTGATGTCGATGTGACCTACGAGGAAGGTCCGGTGGCGATCCTTGACAGAAGGATCAAGAAGCTGAAGAAGAAGGACCTGGTTCTTGTGAAAGTTCTTTGGCAGCGTCGTGGCATTGAGGAAGCCACGTGGGAGCTTGAGGAAGAGATGAGGAGGAAGTATCCCACGCTTTTCTCTTCGGATTTTAGGGACGAAATCCATTAAAGGGGGTTAGTTTGTAAGGACCCTGACCTTCGTTTAGGGCTTACCCTGTTTGCTTTGCTTAACCCTGGTGTTTTGGTGCCTGCTAATCACCTTTGGTGGTGATTAGGGTTTGGTTGTGCTTTGTTGAAAGTTGGAGGTGCTGCTTGCAAATAATCCAAGTTTAGGGTTTTGTGTGCAAGTTTCCCACCTTGTGAGGTGTTCTTCTCTCTCTTTGTTTCCCCTAGGGTTAAGAGGAAGGCTTGGTCTTGTTACTTGAGTTGTTTGGGCCTTTATTGAGCTTGTTTGGGCCTTGAGGTGCCTTGTTTGGGCTTGGTTGAGCCTTGTGTCGGCCAAGTGTTGCTTGTATCGGCCTAGTGAGGTGTGTGTGTCGACCTAGGGTGTTTGTGTCGGCCAACAAAGAGGTGTTTCGCCCTAGTGCAAGCTTGGTGTGTCGCCCATGGTGCTTGGTCTTGTTTGGTGGACACTTGGTGCATGTCTTGGACAAGTGTCTTATACCTTGCTAGAATGGTGGCTTGAGTGCTAGGACAAGTGTCCTTTGTAGGGGTGACGCCTTGCCATGTTCCACCTTGTTTTCTCCTCCCTTTCTTTCTATATAGGTGGTTCCTTCCTTAGCTTGAGGTCCCTTTGGTTCCTCTCCCTCTTGTGCATGACACACTCCCTCTTTCCCTTGCTTGGTGGCCGAAACACCCTTGAAGGAGTTGCTTGGAGGTCAACACACCCTTGGAGGTCAACACACCCTTGGAGAAGAAGAGTGGTGGCCGATACACCCCCTTGGAGGATCTTTGGTGGTCGATATCCCTTGGAGCTCTCCATCCTCTTTGCTTGGTGGTGCATGGAGCTTGGAGCTTAAGGCGGGTTGCATAACTCTAACCCTAGCTACTCTACTCTCTTTTCATATATGTTGCTTTAATCTTGCCTATATGCACGATAGTAGTTGGTTTTTGGTTGTCTTGCATGTGAGTAGCTTAGTTCTTGCCTAGTAGCCATGTTGGCCGATCCATGTAAGATTAGGGTTTAGGGAGAAACACTCCTTTCTCCCCTTGGTCTAGAAGAGTGAGTTTGGGTCCTAATACCATGAGCAATACCCCTCTTTCCTAGTCAATTGAGGTGAGCTTATGACTTAGTGGCTTGAGAAAGACTCTCTTCTCACCTTGGGCAAGAAGGTGAGCTCGTTAGATGACCTTGATGAGATGCATCTTGAGCGTTTGGTGCTTGTAGAGGTGCTGCCCGACAGCCCTCATGGCTTAGCTGCCCTTGCACGACATGAGTGAACAATGTATCCCTTTTGTTCCTTGGGCGGGTGAGCATTCTGACCTTGCACGCCTTGAGCTAGTTTTTCCCGGAAGGCTGCATGCCTTGGGGCTGCCCGCTCGGTGGGCTGCTCGCCTGATACATCTGCTCGCCTGACCATCCTGCTCGCTTGATAACTCTACTCGCCCGACACCATGTTTCTCGCCCAGCATCAGCCAGTGTCGCCCGACACACTCTGCTCACACGACATCCCTCTACTCGCACGACATATACCCTGCTCACTCAGTTTCACCCTACACGCCCAGTAGTGCTCTGCACGCCCGTTACACCTTGCACGCCTTGGGGCTGCACGCTCGACAGAGTTGCACGCTCAGAGATGTGCGTTGCACGCCTGACTAGGCTGCACGCCATGGCTTGGGTGAGGGTAGAGGTGCCAGACACTATGTCAGTGAGCCTTGCATGCCACACTCTTTAGTGAGGGTTTTGGGATACCTTTTTGTGAGGGATCGTTACATCATGCAAACGGCTTGAACTATATACGCCTTGATATCGTTGGTGACGCCTTGCTCTCTTAATGATGAAGATAGTGACAATGGTAGCAATAGTAATAATGCTAGTTTGTATGTTTAGTATGATGTTGAAACAAGGTGAAGCACATGCGTACGAGTGTGACTACCCTGGTTATCTCTTTGATGCTAAGAGTAACGTTAAGCATGCATTAGGGTTGTTTGATAATGTACTTATCTATGTGACCTTAAGATGAGGCATGGATATAATTATCATTGTCATTATGTGCTGGCAATATACTTAACTCTAATTGTCACCTTATGATAATTATATGAGTCTCTTGATTATTCATATGGTTATTGAATGATGCTAACCATGCAGGTAATGCTTAGCCAAATGAAAGGCTGTGAGAAATGGTTATATGTGAATACTGTGATGACATGTGCATTATGAATGATGTTCCATAATGATGATGAAAGCTTTGAGAGGCTATGGCATTATGTGATGAGGGATTGAGATCCCATGTTTTGTGATGATCCTTGAGGTGGATCTGGATGGTTGGCAAGAGGCCAAGTGATAACATGTGATGTTGGATCCTTGAAATGGATCAGGTTGATGTAATTGCAATTATAACATAATATTGAGTTTACGTTGGTTATTTTCCCTCTATAGTTTGCATGTTATACAACTTGGTTAAATCTTGCAATCCATCTAAAAGACACTAATTAATTACAGTGAAATCTATCATGTAGTTTGCACTGGCCATAGATCCATCATCAGTCAGGACAGGGTGATGGTGAAACGGGTTCTCCTGCGGGTTAACCCGGAGTGTATATTATTGAATATGCGAGGTTTCTCCTGGCCTCAATTAGAGAGGTGAAACGAGTGCAGCTGCGGTTGCAGACTCGGATATGTGATGAGCATGGTGAACATGGCCCATGGCTCTGGATATGTGATATGTGATGAGCATGAATGCGTTCATGGATCAGAGCACGGTGTTGAGACCCGTGGCTCAGTTTTACTAGCGTCGTGACCTGTACCAAGGCGGGCTAGAGGAAGGGTAGCCTGAGGAGCTGACCCTGTGGCTTTAGACCACTTGAGCAGGAGACTGCGGTCCTACTTTGTGTTCTCATGTACTGACCACGAGGGGTGAGGTCGTGGATTTCCGGCTCTTCCATTGACCTTGTATGGCACCGGTTATGGGCTTCGCAGCCGATGGTTGGAATTGAACGGTATGGTTCACTTCCTCAGGGCATAATAAAACGTAATCCAGCCGATTAGTACTCACTACTTAAGTCAAACACGAAACATTGGTTGAGGCCTTGTGTGTGTAGTTACTTTCTTTATATTGCAGTATTTATACATTTCTCATATGTAGTTGAAATTGGACATAGCTGGTAAGATTAGTTAGCCTTATTTCAATAAACTGTTCTTGTTAAATCTTTTATTAGATAGCTGCTTAACGTATATGATCTTATGAGTTATGTAGCCTTGGCGGGGAGTTATGCCTCCCGCTGGGACAATGTTCAATTGTCTCACTCCGCTGGTTTACACCCTTTTTAGGTGGTCGAGCTAGACGTGGTGGTGGTCGCGGAGTTGCGACCGAGTAGCTTAATGAGAAGTAGAAGGCAAGCGATGGATATGTTGCTGCTTTGATGTTTTGTGGTAGAGTCTAGAGTCATCCTTGTACTCTCAGGTCCTTGGCGATGTTTTGACGCTGTTTCATGATGTGCATCTACGGATGTTTTTTTGTATATCTTGCTGCTGGCCAGATGTGGGCCTTATGTATGTATAAACAGGTGATGAACTCATGATATGATAGGACAGTTGTTGCTCTAAGCTGTGGACATGTATCCAGGCTCGTATGGATGTGTATATAACATGTTTTCTTGCAGGATGTGGACTAAAATGTAATATGTTTCTCTGTTTATCAGTTTTCCGCAATTGGTTTTAATTAACCCGTGTTTTTTTTGATAATCTTTGGTTATGGTGATTTCCGTACGTTTTCGCGTAACACCTCATTATCTGTGTGATAATGGGATGCGTTGCCACAGTAGATAGATTACATTGAGAACTATATACATATGTTACAACATGATTAGCAATCTAATATTTTGATCACCACTACCCCAACAATCCCCATAGAATGAGGATAATGAGGTAAGAATTTGAATATAACATAAATGTTCAAGACTTTTGAAAAAATAAAATAGAATAAATGAACTACTTTATTCCATGTGAAAAAATTGACAAAAACACCATCAGGATTTACATGACAATATTGAAATACCTAATTGTTGGATTAAAAACTTAATACATAAACTGAAACAAATAATCTACATGATGTACTCCATTATTTTCCACATTGCTATCAATTTTTCTAGGGTTCCATGCTAACATGAAAACGTCAATAGCCCAAAAATCAAGAAACTAGGTGTGTGGTATGTGGGCACACAACTCACGAGTATAGTTCATTTAACCAACATTTAAAAAGTTAATACTCTTCGTTTTGATGCTTTATCCATATGTCTATTTGTATCTCTTAGATTCAACAACATATCTCTTCTTTGGCATGCAAGGTGATACAAGTTAGTTGTTGGTTTAGAAGATAACATTCAACTGAGTGCATCTTCCACCAGATAATCTTTTCATGGATGGTAGCCTTTTATGAAATCATTATCCTTGATATCTCAAGCTATCTCTAGTGCCTCAAATTCAACTCTTTTTTTAGTAAAGATGTCCTATAAGCTCTTAAAATATATAAACTACTAGCATTGTTCAGTATTTATATAAAGCCACTAAGTTTTAGGAGCTAGTATAGTACATCTAGTTCTAGTTCATGTGTAGAATAGTGTTCCTTGCACTTTTTCAAGTGTCTAGAAGCATAATAAATAGCATTTCCATCTTACGTTAGCACACAACCTAGGACTCTCCTTGATGCATTACAAAATAACATATATCCATTCACATTCCTAGGTAGTGATAAAATAGGTGTTGAGGTCATTTTGTTTTGAGTCTGGAAACTGACTTTGATCACACTACTTGATTCAAATAAAGGGTGTCTCTTTTCATGTCAACCAGACTAGAGGCATGGTGATAACCTTGAAGTTCTGAATATATCCCCTGTAATATCCAACTAGCCCTTGAAAACTATTAATATCAATAGGCATCTTTATTTGCTCCTACTAAAGTACATATTCTACCTTCTTGAGATTCAAACAAATCCCTTCACTAGATATGACGTGCTAGAAAAGAAACTTCACACAACCAATACTAATACTTATTGATCTTAGACTATAATCAATGTATAAGTAGGAGTTGCAATTTTGGTCATAAGTTTTTTCTGCATTTACAAAGTATATTAGAAAGTCATCAACAAATACTAGCACCAACTGATGTAGAACTGGATAGAGAACTCTATTCATTAAATCCATAAAGGCTACATGAGCATTCTTTAGTCCAAGAGAAATAACCAAGAATTCACAATTATCATATCGAGTAAAAACACTATGTTTGGCACGTCCTTGGCCTTGTTTCCCAATGTTTAGTATCTAAACAACATGTAAATCGTGTAAAAAATGTGTCTTTAGTCCTAGTTGATCAAAGAGGTCATCAATCCTAGGCAACATGTACTTATTCTTGAATTAACCTTATCAACTTTCTTGGAATCAATAAAGCTACATCATACTATATTTCTTCTTGACAAATGAGAGAGGTTCTCCCTACTATGAGGTATAAGAATGTATAAAGCCCTTCTCCAAGAAATCATCTAGTTGCTAACTTGATCTCCTACATTTATATGGTGACATTTAATATTATAACAGCCCCCTCATCCCACTATTCTCATTGAAGGTGGGGCATTGAGGCAAGGGAATTTATCCAATTTACGTAATCCATATTTACATAAATAAAAAATAATGATTAATAATTCCTAAATAAGGTATCACTTACAAAATGAATTATAAATATCCTCAGAGGGAGTTTACAGTATTCTTGAACTTTAGGAGAGACGAGCATTTTATGAAACTAAAAACGGAAATGGAACAATCCAAAATCCTCCATTGTTTTCATCTTTAGCATTATTATTCTCTTGTAAATTGATCAATAGCTTCAAGTTAGCATTCTTAACCTAAAAATATGACAAAAAAAACCCGATTAGTACATGATTATGCTAAGCACATGAGTGTAACAAAAAAGTATGCATATAAATTGTAACAACATAAACGTGAATTCAAGTCAAATAAGTACAGTTAACATGACTTTCATACTATTGTTATATTTCAACTTGTAATCTTTCTCATCTCACTTGGTAAACCAATAATTTGCATGAGTAGATTCTAAAGTGTATGTACTATCATCAGTCTTGTTGGTGCGTAACATGTCATTGGACTCTTCACTTAACATGTGGTTAAATTATGAAACTAAAATTTTCAATGTCATAAAACAAAATAAATAGTCCATGTAAAAGCATCCTGAAACACGAACCCAATTTAATTTAATAATGAATATGGTGACGATTGATAAGATTGGTTTCCTCAATCCTTCTTTTTTTCATTTCATGCCATTCTATAATTTTCTTTCACTAATTCTCATTGAAGCACTTGATGTTCCTTTAGAATTAGTTTACTATAAGGTAAGAAAATTTTATATGTAAAATTAGTGAAGAATAAAACAAATGATGTTAACAACGATGTAAAAAATTGGTGTAACCGGTACATAGGGATGATATTTAAAAGAACTCTAGTGTTTTTTGTCGCTATCATTTATACGGATAGAGGTGTAACCCATGCAAGCTAGCCTATTTCATAAAATTTAACCAAAGTTTATCCTGATGCATTTTTATAGGTTTTATTATGAATCACTTCATAGATCTGAACAATGTGATTTTGGTCATTATATCTTTTTCAATTTGGAAGTATTCTATCTATGCCACCTTTCCTCACTCATGAAATTTACTTGTTTCTTATGCATTTTTTTTCTTTCTTTTTCTTTCTTTCTTAACTATGTGTGACACTACCTATGTTATAAATGTTCTACTCTTGTCATTTTTTTAAGTGAATATTACCATCCATTTATATTATCTCAATATGGCATCATAGTGGCAGAATTCAAGTTATATTTGTCCTTAACCGTCAATATCCTCCTTCTTCGTCACCACCTTCTTCCTGTTGTAGTCATATTTGTTGGTTTTAGGACCAAACGGATTAAGCCAAAAGTTTGCAGCCAAGTTCATGCAAATGGAAGACAAAAAACTTGCAACCTCCAACCATGTGAATGGAATAGAGAAAATGTTTGTCTTTTTGTATGTAAAGGGAAGGGTTTGTCCCATGGTGACCACCTCCAAGATATTGCTCATCCTTTTGATCATTGGAGTCAATTGATCCATGTTTTCAAGTGAGTTTGAGGAGATCATGCAGAAAGTACATGCACACATGAGTTGTCTAGGCACAGACTGTGGGCCTTTGAAATTTTTTTATGTTTTCTGGTCTCCTTTTGCATAATACAATTAGTAAATTATCCCAATAATGCTATTAGTGACTCCTAATAGGCCTAAATGCATGAATGTGTTTATGTTGGCATTATCTTTCCACTTGAGTGAAATAAAGGGACATGTGTGCTATTACAAAAAAGGTGATGCAATCAGGGCTATGACAACCTTAATTGCATGGATGCCAACTACTTTTTTTGTATGTGGGAAATTTTCATTTTATGTCAAAGTTGATTTATTGTTTCTTCTTCATTTTTTCATTATGCTTGACATGACTAACCATTTCATCTACTTCTTTTGGTCTTGTTGGTGGTTTTTGTTGTTCATTGTCATTGTTGGTTTCATGGATCAGAATATACTTAGAGAGAGACATTGTCAACCCACACATTAGGGATTTGATTTATCTAGTAATAATCTTGATCTAGATGATTAAATAAAATCAATCTCATTACCATGTTCTATTTTCTATTATGGTACCTTTAGGTGTATAACCATGACCCTAAATTAATTCTTAGCATGTAATTAGTGTGTACTTAGTTTCTAATTACTTATGATACTTTGTTCATAGTATTTTCATACTTGAAAAATCAAAGACGTGAGTTCATTTCTATTAGTTTGATAAAGTTAGGATTCATGTGTACATAACCTAATCACGAGGAACAACATTCTAATAAAATTCTTAAACAATCATTAGGATGGTTTTTTAGATAAAGTTGTTAGACTAGGAAACAACATAAGCTTGACAATGAAGCAGATAGAAAAAATGAGTAATGTTAATTAAAACATTCACATTAAACCTCCCCTTAGAAAATACATATGTAATAAAACTCTATTGATTAAGATCATTGATATGTTTTGGTGCCCCACAATCATACTAGGAACATGGCTTGTAGTTATGAAGCTAAAACATGCAAGCCATATCTAGATCTTGCCAAGATAGTAGATAAGTTGACATATCACCAGGTATGAACTAACATAGAACAAGGAATCCAACATAAACCAAAATATCTTATCTACAATGGATTGATCTTATTGTTATTTATCATGGTATCTTGGTTACATTAAGACTAAAATATAAAAGTTGTAACATGATTATCAATTTGAAATTTTGATCACCCATACCCTTATAATTTTCAAAAAAATGAGGAAAATAAGACAAGAGTTTCAATATAACATAAAATGATCAAGATTTTAAAATATAAAATAGAATAATGAACTAATCTATTCTATGTGAAAGACAATATTTTAACAAAAAGAAGGATAGTTTTGCCATTAGGAGTTACATGATAATGTTAGAATACCTAACTTTTGGAATGAAAACTTAATACATAAACTAAATTAAATGTACTCCATGATGTTTTTAAAGATCCATCCTTTTTCGCATTCATCTCCCTTTGTCCAAGGTAACATGTTAACTTATAAACATAAAAAAAACTAGGAATCAAGAAACTAGGTGTGTTGGTATGTGGGGAACAAATTCATGAACATAGTTCAATTAAAGAAGATTTAAGAAATTTAGAATCTTCCTTCTGATGCTACATCCATGTGACGACCTGATTACAATCAAGCCATCACCAGTAATAATCGCAGAATAACCATAATCAGCAAAATTTAACAAAAAATCACTAAGAATTAAAACAATTTTGCACATAGATCCCGTTTCAGGAAATTCTTACAAAAAGAACCAAAATTGTATATACATGTGGTTCATATCGTACATACATTGTATCGTCTCATCTCGAGGATAATAAGTGCCAGTTGCTTTACTTTAACATGTACAATAGCAACGTAAAAATCTCGAGGTAAACAACCAAAATCTCAAGTTGTTCGTAAAAACCACTAAGAACTATTTCCCAAGGACCTGAAACTATAGAGACGACACATAGGACTTTTATTTATAAAACATGATAGACAGTACATCAACCTGAGCTATCACTCTATCCCATATGTTGTTCTCCTTCTGTAGAAAGGTCTCTACCTCCTCGTACACATCCACCTAAAAATTGTGGATCCCACGGGGTGAGACAATTGTCCCAGTGAGAGATATAACTCTCCGCCGACTATATTATTAAAAAACTGAGTAGAGGTTCTTTTGTATAAATGAGCAGGATTAATCACTATTATAAGCAGAACAAAGTAGTCATTCTTCTTAAAATAATGCATCTATCCATGGTAGAGCAATAAATCATCTATTCACTATTCAAGGGAATATGAAGAATATGAATAACATCTATGCAACGAAGATGTATAAAAGGAGTGTACATCAACCAATGTCTTTCAGTATTTGATCCTTAAGAAAATACACTACATGGCTGATTACATATTACAGTCAAATTTATGCCCTGAGGAGATGAAATATACCTCTCATACTCCAATCGACCACTAGTAAGTCGAAATCAGTACGATACAAGGTCAATGGAAGAGTCGGTTGTCAAGACCTCGCCTGTCTCGGTCAGTACGAGACCACTTAGGATTCAGCAGGACATCGTGTATCAGCTACTGGCAGGACATCTTGTGTCATCTACTTTTAGCATGTCGGGGTATAGCGGCATCTTCACTATAGAGTTAATTCCGTATCATGTACTCTCTTAGGGAGAAGTCCACATAGCTTTCTCAGATTATAACACTACAAAACATTTGGCTTTTGTTGAAGAACATTTGTGAGGAACCAAAAATCGTGAATAATGATGTCCATTTTTGAGGGCTCATCCTTCAAATATGGGACCAAATCCCTCAACCGTGTTCTTGACATCGTTAGGCATTTTATGTGAACATTGGTCCCTCACAAATACATTTCTTACGAATCACCCCCTCAAAAACTCCATGCCAAATGTTCCCTCCATCTCATAATCCTTCCCTCCATTCTAAAACACTGAATCGTCTATCAAAATTAATGAAAAAATCACCCAGTCCCGGCGGGCGCTCCTTTCCCCCTCATTTCCTCCGCACTCCTCCACTAAACCCTCCCCCTCCCGATTCTCTCATCGGTTCCTCCGCACTCCTCCACTGAACCCTCCCCCTCCCGATTCTCTCATCGGTTCCTCCGCATTGGGTCATCCTTGACGCCAATCGCCCTACTCAGTTGCTGCTGTTCATCCTTTGCATTGGGCTCATCCTTCATAACTCCTTGCCGCCGTTGACGGTTGCTGCCCTCTGCCATTGACGGTTGCTGCCCACCGCATTGGTCGTTGCTGCTACGCAGGCACCGTGCTTGATTTTCGCTGATCGCCCTGCTCGGCCATTGGTCGTTTCTGCTACACAACTTGCTTCTTCGGCCACTGGAATCCTCTCTAGGTTCGTATCTTTTTCTGTTTTTCTCATTTGGGAGAGCACTAGCCCCCACTTCGACCCCTGATAGCCAAGATTGGTTCTTCCTCCAATGGGCTTCCAGTTCATACCTCATGTGTCCGCCTCATCTCCCCCCAATGTGATCTGCATAGGATTAGCTGGGTTTACTTAGTAAAAATACTAACCATCTAGTATTCATATGAGTTATCTCCCCCTCCCCTAACGGTTAACGTTCTCACGTATAAGAAACATATCACAATGTTGAAAAACTTTGACTATCCTCAGTTGCATGGAGATGGTCATACAACAGTAATAGAGAGTAGTCAGGGGCGTGTTCAATATTTGGAAGTGAGGAAATAGCTCCTTGGGAGTAGCTACCATAACTAAATGGAAGGGAATCAAAGTTGTGATGTACATAAATTCCTAGGCTATGCATCTATAGTATAGCATCCTCATAATGATTTTCTATCATACAACTTTGTGTTTTGTCAATAAGAAAAGAATAATTTACTGATGTGATTGAGTAGATATAGTATTTGATTGAATATTGTCTTTCTCGAATATGTACAATATCTATTAATTGTACAAACTCGAATTTATGTATAATACCTACCATGTAATCCAAGTCATACTTGATCAAATATTACTCATATATAATTGTTGAGGCTCAAGCTTGGTTCAAAGCAATACACATGTGTGCATGTATGTTTAATTTTGCTACTTTGTTCTATTCTATATGAACAAGTGTTCTCATGACACACATATATATGGGTCAGAGCCAAAGTAGTTGATAATGAATGTATTAATAATATTCCTAGTTTCTTTGAAGACAGTATGAAGGAAATAAGCAATACCTCCTTTAAATCTATTATATGTATCCTTTACTATATCTGGTGGTATAGAAATAAGGTGATTTTTTAGGAATGGTTAGTCAATGTGAGTGTGCTATAGTCTATTATCCATAATGAGATAAAAGTGCTTCTTTACTAAACGAGCCCTGTGTTCTTTTTTTCTGGAATTGCTATTCTTGTGCTTATTTTCTAAAGATGAAGAAGGGTTCCATCTGATGTTACTGGTTTATTGATGTAGTGGTGATCAAGATGCTTGTAAACTGTTGTGCTGAAATGATCTTTCTTTTGAAGAGCAATTCTAGAGGTGACCAAAGCATCATTCTGATTAAAAACCCTTACATTTAAACCCATTCCTATAAACACATTTCTTATTGGGTGAAAATTGTAGATTGCTTTGGTGGCTGCATTAAATTGCTTCTCAAGTGAGGCAAAGCTTGGGGAGTTACATTCTTCTCTTCTAACTCAACATTGTTGGCTTTTCTTTTCCCATAGTCAATTTTCTTAGGAAAGATCTTGTCAAACATGTATGATGGAATCACCAACATGGGATTATATTTTTATCTTCCTCCATGCCAACATGGTTTAGATAGTTGACTCTCATGGAAATAATATTGTCATGGGGGGTCACTTGTACGAGTGTTGTTCTGTTTTCTCACTGCGTTGTTTTTGAATGTTTTGTTTTTGGTTGTAAGTATAATATAGCCTGGTGTTTTTGCATTTTGCAGAGGTACACTAAGTCATTGTCAACATCTCAGAGGTCTGCTCTGGTTGATAAGTCTAGGCAGAAGCCTCAAGAACGAATGGGTGTTCTTAGTAATGTGGGTTCCTCCTAAAACAACAATTGGATATATTATATGTTTTTTTCCTTTACCCCCTCCATCTAAAATAATACCCTTTCGGTAACATGTGGTTGTGATGTATGACCTAAAAGCCAATAACTATGGTAATGATCCTCGGCTAAGTGCAGCTCTGTACTTAGAGATTAACTAAAGGCCGACTGCCCAGGGCTCCCATGTGACACATCCATTCCTAATATAATAGTTGGCACTTTGGAGTTCTTTGGCATGGATGGAGGATGCTCAGATGTGGTGAACTTCTCTGCATCTTCCATCCATGCCAAAGATCTCCTAAGAGCCAACTATTATATTAGGAATGGATGTGTCCCATGGGAGCCCTGGGCAGTCGGCCTTTAATTAATCTCTAAGTACAGAGTTGCACTTAGCAGAGGATCATTACCATAGTTATTGGATTTTAGGTCATACATCACAACCACATGTTACAGAAAGGGTATTATTTTAGATGGAGGGGGAAAACAAAAAAAAGACAAATATACAAATGTTGTTTTAACAACAAAGGGATCAAGGAGGAACCCACATTACTAAGAACACCCATTCGTTCTTGAGGCTTCTGACTAGACTTCTCAACCAGAGCATACCTTTGGTTGAATGCATGTCTGAAGCTTTCCATGGTCTTGACAGACATTCTATTGATGCTAAGTGTGCACAAAGATGGTATGCTACTAACTTAATAATGATACATATCATACAAGTGAACCAGAAGTTACATTCATTTTACGCCCATGCTTTAGTGCTTCTATGCCCATCATTTGATTTTTAAAGATACCAAACTTATTTACATATCATTTCAGTTTCCATTGGAGACTAGAACTTTGTAATTCTACTATGTCCGCCAATCAAAAATTCTGGTCCTCTTCCTTTTCACTTCCTACTTCTATCTGTGATGAAGTGGAAATAATTATTATAAATTTCTTGTGGGGATAGTGTGAAGGCAAGAATGATATCCATCTTCTTAAGTGGGATGATGTAACCATCTTCTTAAGGTAGTCTATGGATCAAATTGATCCATGAGAAATACCTTCTTAAGGATTCTATCTAAAATATTGATATCTATGGTCAACTTTCTTGGTATTTAATTCAGATGATCATACATCTGAATTTAAAATCCTATTACGAAAGATTGCTAGAAACAACATCTCAGTGATGAACAACCTAAAAAAAGAGGGTTTTTCTATACTTCTATATGTTTTCTGTGTAGACGTTCTAATGAATTTATCATACATTTATTCTTTAATTGCCATGTAGCTGATTTCATCGGGGTACGGCTGTTGAGTGTAAACTCATTGATAGGATTCCCCTGTATATTTACAAAGTTAATCAAAAGTATATACATTTTTAAATGTGTTTATTGTACTCCCAGGTTGGAGGCTATTGCTACTCATCTCTGTATCCAAATTGCCATTTTTCAGAAGTGGGTATTTTCCTCTTTTGATATCTAGCAGCTATCAATGAAAGTAATCTTTTTAGATAGGATAGACACTTCTACAATGTTTCTTTTGGGAGGAAACTTCTTTTCTTCTGTAGTGGTTGGTATATATGAACTGTTTTCTTCTGCTAGTCTATTGTTCTGCTGGTTTACAGTTTCCTACTATCATAATTTGAGTGTTGTGTTATTAACAAGACACCAAACAATGAAATTGTCCCTGTTGTCCTGGTTTGCATGTCATATGTTCTATCTTGGTTGGTGTTAAGTCTTATGCAGCTGACTTATTTTAAGTATTTCAGTTCTTAATTTTATGAGATGTTATACATGATATCATATACTTATATGTTTAAGTATTTCAGCTGACTTATAGGGACAGTTAGGTATTTGTCTCATAATGCTTGTTATGAGTAATAACAATATGTTGATATCAGATCTAAGAAGAAATAGACTGTCAGTGCCTTTATGCATAGAGATCTGCTACAATATTGAGATTCTATGGGATATGTTGGACATAACCCATAGCATCAGGACCACACACAACTTTGAATCTCCTTTGGTAGAGTCTAAATAGCCATGCGTCAAAATACTCCTTTGTAGTAGAGAGATTGCCTAGTTTGAGAAGAGAAGCTATGTAGCTAGTCTGACAGTATAAGTAGCCCCTGTAATCGAGTATATGTTGAGACATGTGAGAAAAAGTTAATGGATGGATCTGTGAACTATTATTGATTAGGTGGGTACCTATGCTATTGCAGTTCTTGAAGGATTTTTCTTGAAGGATGTTTCTTCTGCCTCTTTTTTTGCTTCTTGTATATTGATAGACTTCATGTATGTCTTCTCCCTTCCCTCCCCTTTTCTCTTTTTCCTTTTTCATGTTGTATATTCGACACCCTTTTGCTGCAATTGTTGCAAAAAAAACAATCCTTTTATACTACTGTTTCTTTGATTTGTTTTCTATTTCCTCTTGTGTCTCCTATTCTAGCTTCTTTTCTTTTCTTTTTTTGCAATTTCTCCTTCATTTCATGTTCCTGCTATTGCATCTAAATTTTTGTTACTTCTATGTCCCCTCTTATTGTTTTTTCCTTGTTACTCATATCAGAAATTCAGATTCTTACTTGCATCTCCTGCTCGCACGTCTACTAGACTACTAGTATCACTTCTATTTGCAAGTTTTCTTCTACTTTTTCTTACTTATTCTTGCTCCTACATGACTACATCTCCTACATGACTACATCTCAAACAGCTGTTCCTCTACTTATTATATATTTTCCTTCATGTAGATGGATTTTCTAATAGATCGGAGTTGGATGTATATTGGGAACAGAGTGTGAAGTGATGTATTCAAGGCAGGGTTATGAAAGTTCATTGAGTTTGCTCTTATCCATCAGAGACCAACTAGACAGGGGAAATTAATATGTCCTTGCAAGGTATGTTTGAACAGATACCTTAAAACAGAGGAGGAGGTATTCTCACATGTATTACAAAAAGGATTTATGCATAGCTATGATGTTTGGACGTTTCATGGGGAGGTGATTGGTAGGAGCAATCCTGTTGTGGCACCAAACATGCCTAGCACCGACAATATGCATCAGATGTTGGAGGATTTGTTTGGTATGGGTGACACAACAAATGACCACTCTACTGAATCTATAGAGGAACCTGCAAATGTAGATGCACAAAGATTTTACAATCTACTAAAAGAGGCAGATCAACCACTCTATAGAGGTTGCACAAGTCATTCTAAGCTATCGTATTTGGTTGCCTTGCTATTTCTGAAGGAGGAATCTGGATGGTCCAACGATTCTTTCACAAAGTTGTTACAGTTGATTGTTTCAGGATTTCTGGAAGAAAATTGTCTATTCCCGGAGACGTACTATGAAGCAAATATGATCGTGAAGGATTTACGACTTGATCATTCTACTATAGACGTATGTACAAATAATTGCATGCTTTTTCGCAAAGACGCAGCTTCAAAAGAAAATTGTGATACTTGTGGTGCTTCAAGATGGAATGAAAAGCAATACAAAACAAAGGGAAAGAAGGTAGCTGCTAAGTTCATGTATCACTTCCCTTTGATACCTCGGTTAGAGAGGCTCTATATGTCTTCATCTATTGCTAAAGACATGATTTTGCCATCAGAAGTAAAAGGCAAGGATGGTCGTATTCATCATCCTTCAGACACACCAGAATGGTTGTCTATTGATGCCAGGTATCCAGACTTTGCTGCTGAACCACGCAATGTTAGATTGGCATTAGCAACAGATGGATTTAATGCATTTGGCAATATGAGTGCATCACATAGCATCTGGCCTGTGTTGGTGACACCTCTCAATCTTCCGCCTTGGCTTCTTATGAAAGAACAATTTATTATGATGTCCCTATTAATCCCAGGTCCACATATGGTTGGCAATGACCCTGATGTATACTTGGAGCCATTAATTGAGGAGTTGCAACTACTTTGGGAGCTTGGAGTCAAAGTTTATGATGCATATAGAAAAAGGAACTTCACTATGCGGGCAAAGATTTTATGGACCATTAACGATTTCCTAGCATATGGTGACTTATCTGGTTGGAGCACTAAAGGTAAGAAAGATTTGGGATGTCCTTGTTGTAATGTGGAGACTGTATCAAAATGGTTACAGTATGGGAAAAAGCAATGCTATGGTTTCCATCGACATTTTCTTCCAATGAATCATCCATATAGACGTGATAGGAAAAATTTTGATGGTGAAAAATATTTTCGACTTCCACCTAAGCCACTATCTGGAGAAGATATACTGAGGCAATTTGATGGGTATGAAAATATCACATTTGGAAAAATGAATAAGCGCAAGAGGCTTGGAGATCAAATTCAACCATTACCTACTGGTTGGAATAAGATAAGCATCTTTTTTCAGCTACCTTATTGGAAGTATTTATCTGTTAGACACAATCTGGATGTGATGCACATAGAAAAGAATGTGTGCGAGAATATTTTAAAAACATTATTGGGTGATTCTAAGAAAAGTAAAGACAACTTACAAGCTCATCAAGATTTGAAGAAAATGCGCATTCGAAGAGATTTATGGCCAGTAGATGCAGGTGACCGCTATTACTTGCCTCCAGCATCTTACACCATGACTAATGCGCAGAAAGATAAGTTCCTATCTGTGTTAGAAAAGTTGAAAGTTCCTTATGGCTATTCTTCTAACATATCTAGGTGTGTTAGCAAATCTGATAGAAAACTTGTTGGGCTGAAAAGTCATGATTGTCATGTTCTTATGCATCAACTTCTACCTGTTGCCTTGAGACATTGCATAAGCTTAGATGTGTACAAGCCTATTGCTAATTTGTGCTCATTTTTCAACAAGCTTTGCTCTAACATTATTGATGTGGAGGAATTCAAAGAATTGGAACAAGAAATTGTTGTCACTCTTTGCCAGTTGGAGAGAATCTTCCCTCCTTCTTTCTTCACCATCATGATGCATTTGCCCATTCATTTAGCTTATGAAGCCAGGCAAGCCGGATCTGTCCGAACTAGGTGGATGTACCCAATAGAGAGATACTTGAAGAAATTGAAGAAGTATGTAAGAAACAAAGCTAAACCGGCTGGTTGTATTGCTAGTTGCTATTTAGCTGAAGAAAGTTTGACATTTTGTGGTAGGTACTTGCATAATTTTGAGACAAAACTGATCCGCACTCCTCATAATGTTGATGGATCTCCAACTAGAGTTGGAGTGTCAAGAAATTTCGACATCCACACTTTGGAACAAGCCCATCGTTATGTCCTTTTCAATAAAGAGGAATTGGATGTTTACAGAAGGTAAGATTTAATTACGTCCTAAAATTCTTGCTGATATTTGTATATATGTTGTACATTAATTTAGACACTTCTTATAAAGCAGTGAACACATGTGTATTCTTCAAGATATGGAACCCAACATTGCCCCATAGACCCTAGAAACAAAACATGCAAAGGAGTTCTCTAAGTGGTTGAAAGAGCATGTAAGTCTCAAACATAAATATTGTTGTCACTCTTAATGTTCAAGTTAGTGTAGATTACATTAATGTTTTACTTTTTTATGAAGGTAATGAAAATGCGAGAGATTAGGCCGAACAGTATTAGCGATGATTTGAGATGGTTATCCCAAGGCCCTTGTGTTGAGGGAATGTCTTATGAAGGATTTTTGGTCAATGGATATCGTTTCCGTTCAAAGCCCATTGAAAGTACATGTACTACACAAAATAGTGGAGTGTATTTGTGTGCTGAAACTTCAAGTTATTCAAGTGGTAGAGATCGAAATCCTATAAATGTTGAAGTCACGTACTATGGCTACTTAGAGGAGGTTATTGAGCTAACTTATGGTCCAGGAATCAAAGTTCCGTTATTCAGATGTTCTTGGTATGATGAAAGCACTTCTAACGGGTTGCGAATTGATGAGTATGGGTTCACACAAATCAACACTTCAAGGATAAAAAAAAGGAGGAACCGTTTATCCTGGCTTCTCAAGCATTGCAATGCTTTTATGTGAAGGATCCTAATGATGATGATTGGTGCACAGTGCTAAAGCATACTCCTAAAGATTATTCTGAAGTACCTCTTATTGAGAATTGTTTGACTGGTTTACAATCTGATGGTGGTGTAACTAGTGATGTGTCTTGGACGAGGAGTGACACCGGGGGATCTTTTGTTGATAGAACTAAAAAAAAGAATGATGGGGCTAATGTTTAGTTCATTAATCTGTCTGTTTTGTTTGCAAGTATAGAATAATTTACTTGGGGAATATGTTGTATTGCATTTTTTTGCAAACTATTACTATATGGCATATTCTTTGCAATTTATTTAGTCTTGTTTCATATACCAGCAAGTAGGACATCATTATTCTTTTTTGGGATATGAAACCAAGGTACTCTACAAGTTATATATTTTTCAAATGTTGAATATTCATATGTTGGTGTCTCATATTCTCCGCAATTTATTTGTTTTTCAAATGTATCTACTACTTTTGTTACTGACATTTCTGCACTAATAATCTAATTTTTTTTCCTTGTCAATTGAAGGATGGCAGGAAGAAGATTCACTAGATCTAGTTGTAACAACACACCCAGTCAACCTATTGTTGTCCCTCCATCCACAATTGAAGAAAATTGTGAGGATGAACCTACTCTACTGTCCAACAATATTGAAAATGATGTAATAGTTGAAGAAAATGTTGAGGATGAACAGGAGAATAGGAAGTATGGATGTGGGCCTGCAAGTGAGCAAAGCCTACTTCCTAAGCAAGGGCAGCCACGTCACAAGGTCCAATGGGATGATGAAGGAAATGCTATTGGGGAGAATGGTGCCAAATTGAATCGTTATTGTCATATGCTAGCAAGGAAACCACACATATGGCATCTAGACTTGAAGTGGAACGAACAACCAGAACAAGCTTTTGCAGATAGAAAATCATTTATTGAGGTAATCTTTTTCATAAAAAGACCAACAAATTGTATGATTGTTATATCTAAAGTAATATTTTCTATGTTTTTGTAGAAATACTTTGATTTAGGCAGTCACCCTAATGCATGGAATCACATTGATGAACACATTAGCAAAGGGATATCAGTGTGGAGGGCACGTGTAAAGAAAGATTACTATGAAAAGTACAAGATTGAACCAGAATTGATGATGAAGAAAGTTGAGAAAAATGCTTCCATAGATATGGACCAGTTTAAAAATCTTATTAAAGAATGGGGAACCGAGAAGTCTAAGGTACAATGGTTTCATATAACTTTTTTTATTATCAATAAGCGTCTTTCTCTTTCATTACTCACAAAATTTACAAAGGGGAGAAAAGCTCAATACATCTATAAAGATAGATATCAAAAGTCAAAAAGAAGGATGCAATTTATCTATGCAAACTTCTATAATCAGTATTTATGCAATGCCACACACTGTTTGGTTTGCTCCTACTGTCTTCAAAAACACATTTGTTTCTATGTATCCATATGTGATAAATGATAAGAGTAGCAAGAAGAGCTTCATTTCTATTCTTTAGCAGGTGTACTTCATTTCTGTTCCAGCAGCAGGTGTACTTCAACGCTGCTGCAGATTTTTTGATTCTGCTCAATTCCTATGATCTCAGGGAGCTTCCACACTCCACACTTCACATCAGTCCCCTTTCCAATGTGGAATTGGACATTATAGAGATATCTATCTCTTATATTGAGGATGTTCTTCCACATCCAGCTATTGGCTTGCTTATATTGAGGATGGTTTCATATAACTTGCATGTATACCTATCTACTTTTTCTAATTATATGTTTCTTATGGTTTAGAAAATTTCCGAGATCAACAAGGCAAACATAGCAAAAAAAGTGATGGATCATACCACAGGATCAAAGCCATGGAGTTGTTATCGGGCAGAAATGGTATTAATAATGGACACTTGTCTTTCTTAGTAGGAGTTGAACATATAACATGGACAATTATTATGTTATCTATCATGTGTAGGTCAGTGAAGATCAACCCGTTGTGCCTCTTAACAAATTTTTGGAAAAAGTTTACGACAAAAGCCCACAAGTGGTTAGAAAATGGATATTTGCTTTCCTATGATGTCTACAAAGCTACATATGCTTAGATATCTCAATTTAAGCTTTCCTTTTATGATGCTTTCTAATTACAGCTTGAAATCTCTGATATCGTGGAAAACCAAGTAGCAAACCAAGAAGAAATAGCTCCTAGAAGTGTTGATAATCTAACACGTGCTGCTTATTTGCAAGTTTTAAATCCTTCCAAAAAGGCTAGGATCCGAGGTGTTGGAATTGGGCACAAAGAGATAAGACATAGGGGAAAAGCTGCCCGTATAAGATATGAAATGCTTCTTGAGGAAAGCAATGCAAAGGATGTATGTTGGAGAGAATCTAAACTTGAACTATTAGTTACAACTAGTCTATTAGATTGATGTTTGTAATTTGTTTTCTATTTCAGGATAAACTTAAGGAACTTGAAGAAACAGTAAATGGATTGAAGAACTCCGTCTCCCAATTAATGACTTGGTATAATCAATCACAGGTAACTCAGATTCAGTTGTTTATGTCAATGTAATATATAATTTTTTTTTGACATTGTTGATGTATTTGTTATAGGATGGCGGTATTAATGTTGATTGTGTAGCTGAATACCCCAATCAGAATACTACAGGTGTCTTACACATGCAAAGTGGCACAAATAGGTCGGATGTGGGTTCTTTTCACATACAAGACAATACAAGTAATGGTGCAGATGTAGGCATGTTTCCCAGCCAAAATAATTCAAGCGGGGATGGCTTAGGAAGACTTTCTAGACCAAGCAATTCAAGGGAGACTGGAGTAGGCAGACTTTCCATACAAGCCAATTCAAGGGAGAATGGAGTAGGTAGGCTTTCCATACAAGGCAATGGACATCCACAGATCTTTGCGCCACAGGTAACTCATTACAGCTATAGATTATTTTCAATATTCATACACATAAGAATATTAACATGTACACTTTATTAAAGGTTGTAGTTGAAAGTTGGTCCCCTTCTTCTGGTAATAATCGACAAAGTTATCCTCAAATGCAGAACACACCAACCACATCTTCATCAGTGTCTTTCACACCAAGAAATCAGCGTTTAAATCCTGTAAGTAATTCATTTCAGCTTATCTACATGAAGTGGGCGTTTAAGGCGTTTTAGGCCCAAATTATGCAATTTAAAGGCTAAACTAGCATGAATCGAGTCTAGATTTGGTCAAATTAGATCACCTTCAGTCATTGCATGGTTGATATAGGTCTGATTTAGAGTAAATCAGGTCAAATTTTGGCAAATTAGGTCTGGTCTGAGGAAAATCAGGTCTGATTTGGGGAAATGAGGATTGATTTGGGCCAAATTGGTATGTCCTCATAGCGCTGTTTGTTAAGTTTTTTCTACTTTTTCATATTTTTATTGTTCTTGCTTCTTTCTCTTTTCTTTTTTTATCCGTTCTCCTGCATCTTATTCCTGCGTCCTGCTGCTATGTTTTTTTTGAGTTATTCATCCTATATTCCCTCCTACTACTATGCAAGCATGTGCATATTTTCTTTTTCAAATTTGTCCTATACATCCTGCTATGAAATCTACTACTACTATTTACATATCTAATTTTCTTTTTCTGATTTCTTCCTCCTAAATCTCCTCTCTTAGCGACTGTTGTTTGCATGTTTCCATTTATTTTCACTGACCTATTCCTTCCTCTATATTTTCTAATTCAGCACCTGCTACTGCTGTTTCTTATTTTGTTTTGTTGATTCTTCCTCTTTCAATCTCCTTCAACTGCCCTTGGTTTGTCTTATTCTGACATCTTCCTACAGAACTTCTACCATTTGCATGCTCTTTTTATCCCATTTTCTCTCACCAATTCGTACTTGTCTTCCTCTTACTGTTGTTTTATTTTCTTCATGTTAATTCTGTTGTCCCTGATTCTCCTATAGTTATCAATTCAAAATAAAGATGACAGTAATTGTGATGATGAATATTGTTATTGCCTACTATTTCTGCTCCAGATGCCCTTGTCCCCTGCTTGTCCAGTCAAGGAACTGCCTGGTTCTTGAACTATTCCAAATCTTATATGTTCTTGAACTATTCCAAATCTTTGTGTGCCCTGCTAGAAATAGTGATGGTCCCATATGGAAGCTACATACCAGGATAGCTAAATGCTACATTTGCTACAAAACTCCCTTTTAGTTCTAAGAGGCATAGATCTTCAAAAATATATCCTCAAATTTTTAGTACATCTGCTGCTTGGCTATAGATAAGGTGTGGAAGTGGCACTGCATTTGAGTCTATGACAAAAGGGTGGGTGTAAGAGATGATGAGAGGCTGGTTGATGGTGTTCTCTAAAGGGTGGGGTGGGGTCAAATTTCTCAAGAAACTCTCTCAGGAAACCTAGTCAGTTTCTTCATATACTTCATGCTGCTAATATCTCTAATATATGTAAGCACACTGATGATACAAGTTCGTCAGGTCTCAACTCTTCTAGGTATGTTATGTTGTCCTCGTGGTTGTGCAATTCCTACTACATATTATTAATCTTCATATCTTATCCTCATAGCTCGTGGTTGTGAAATTCCTTTAACTCCTCAATTAACATGTCAATTGAGGATAAAGCTGCAGCCTCCCTTTGGTTTCCAAAAACCCTTAGGATTGATGGTGGTGGATGTTGGATGGTGGTGGTGGTGGATGTTGGATGGTGGTGGTGGTGTTGGCTGGTGGGTGGGAGTGTTGATGTGTAGGTGTTGGTGGTGGCTGATGGTGTGGGCTGTTGGTGGTGGCTGATGGTGTGGGCTGGTGGTGGCGTGCAGTAGCATGCTGCTAGGAGATGATGATGTTATGATGGAAGATTGGGTGGTATGTAGATTTGTAGGTGGTTTCTAGGAGATGGGAGGAAGTAGTAGCATGTTGCTGATGTGGAGGTGGTTTCTTGGGGTGGTTGTTGGCTGATGTGGAAGCATCAGCTTGCTGCTATGCTAAAGATGGTTCAAGAGTAGAATGTGTAGGTGTTAAGAGGTTGTGGAGGGAGAGAGGGGGTGGTTGCTAGAGTGGAAGCAGCAACTTGTTGTAGTAATTGAGGTTCTAATGTTAAATTGTCTACTGGAGTCTGTTCTAATGTTTAAACTCTACGATCCAACTACATGGAAGTTGGAATGAGATATAGGCTTGTGTATAGATAGAGTTTTATTCATGCTCATCAATAATGTGAAGTTTTTCTGCAAAATAATGTTCATGTGGTTAATCATGAGAGGATCGTCCTCTTTTTGTATGTGTAGATGCATCTCACTTATGAAAGAAACTAAGTGCAGTCAACAGAGATATAGGCATGTACTATTTAACTAACCCACTGAGTTTTTTTAATTATGTATTAGTTACTAAGCTCAACCATAATTTTAGTTTACGGGTGCATGTTGCTGCTATGTTGGTTCACTTACATATTTCTCTACTTCGCACTCGCTCTGATTCCTTTTTGTATTTATATTGATAGGGTAGAATTGCTTTTAATGATGCATTTCGACCGACAATGCGCCTTGGAGTAGACCAAAACCGAAATATAAGGGTAAGTTATTTGTTGTACTATGATTTATGTATTAACTTTAAATTCTATTAATATAATGATTTGTCATTTTTAGGAGAAGAATATTCAAGTACCTAACCGTATGAGGCCTGGAATTGATGAAGAGCACCACACCAGTTGAAGGAATATGGAGACATTATAGATCTTAAGAGTTTCTAGCATGATATGTTGATTGTCATCAATCTCAAATTTTAAAACCATATGTACTCTTTATTTATATCAACGTTGAGCACGCAATGTATGGATAATATTTTTCTTCAATAAAAAAAATTGGTTTGAGGTGATTTAACATTTTTATGTGTCATTTTGTCATGTGAATTAGTATAAAAATATTGCTTGAGGTTATGTATACAAAGTTTTCATTTAAAATTTGATATTCACTATAGTAATAATTAATTAACATTTAATAAATCATTCAATAATCAATAACCAAATCATTTACAGTAGTCCCTCATAAATATATTGATGAAGGTCCAGATTGACCATCAAAATTGCATTGATGACGACCACATAGCCCCTCAAAAATATTTTCTCCAGGACCATCAAGTCCCTCAAAAATGTATTCATGAAGGCTAAATAGTCCCTCAAAAATGTATTTATGAAGGCTAAATAGTCCCTCAAAAATGTATTTATGAAGGCTAAATAGTCCCTCAAAAATGTATTTATGAAGGCTAAATAGTCCCTCACAATTGTATTCGTGAGGGCCACTGGTATTTGTCACGTGAGTTCTCTTCACGGACCATTTGTGAGGGCCAGACCCTCAACCGTCCCTATTTCTGAGGGCATGTAGAGAGGGGTTTGTGACAGGACTGTCCCGTGAATAATGGCCCAGTTTTTTGTAGTGTAATGTAAGGATAAGGAAGATCAACATCAATTCCTTTCCTGGTCAAGAGATTTTATATTTCATTCCCGACATCACTTAGGAATGAAGAAGGATTTACACATCAATTTCTTATTTGGTTGGGATATTTACATCATCCCGGGATAAATAAGGAAGGTGTGACACTGATTCTTCATTGGGATGTTTGGATATACTTCATCCTTTACCCCCGCATATTCAAAAATATGCGCTTCTGAGTTAAACTCATTTCACCATCAGCAATTTCTGATACTGAATGGATCTATGGTTAGGGCACTACATGATAAGATTTAACTTGATTAATTAGGTACTTTACAATATTCTTTTAGCCTCAACCAAGTTTCAAAAATGAATTACAATAGATGTTATTAAAGAAAGGATAGAAATTTTAAGATATTTGGAACATTCTTGATAGTATATCACTCGGGATCTCAGTCCCTTATCACATCACTTGGAATTCTCATCCCTTCATATTGTCATCATCATGATTACTGGAACTGGGTATTCAAACCCTTAGATCCTCACATAGCATTGTTACCTCTGTAATAGGTAACTATTTCCTCTAGGTTCTCTGACCAAGGTATTCATCTTACTTGTTGTACAAGTATTTCACATAGCTCACATAGTTCATTAAACATCTTGTCACCTTTTACTAGGCAACAACTTATCCTTTAAGAAATCAGACTGTATAATCATTATAAAAATATTCCACACAGCTTACAAGACTTATTTAAGTCTAATGATATATCACATCATAGCTCGTATCTCACTATGGTCATTATTTCATGATTCAGGTATAGTGTGCACTTTATGATGAAAGATTCTTATTAACATATAACACCATTATTCAATTTATGAGAAATGAATCCTTCCCATGATTATGGTTAGGATTATCTACATCATCACTCTGTGATATAAGAAAGTACATCCTTCCCATTATTAGGGTAATATTATCTCAATCTAACCGATTATAATTGTAAAAGCATATCATCATCCTACCTTAGGTATAGATTTTCTCTTTATTAACAATTAAGGATTTAAGATCATAATGTATATAATCAAACCCTAATTCATACCCCACTCATCGTAGGATTATCAATACATACTTATTAACATGTTTATCACCCATATTAAAGTTTATCTCTCTTATCCTTATTGGGATATTGATTGCATCTTACTTAATTCACCTCTTAAGGTCTATTATCTTAACATTATTAAATTAAATTAAACTCATTATGTCTCAATATTAATCACAGAGTATACATCACTTAGACAAGTTTAATAAATAACATCATGTCTACCATATCGTGTAGCATGATGGATAATGTTATGCTATCATGTTTGAAGATGCATATATCATTATAACAAGTACCATTATTAGTCATGTGGTGCATCCACACCATCATATCGGGATTAGGGCATATCCCTTAACACCATATCGTGTAGACATGTTGAGTTAAGTATCACTTTAACTTTTTTTTCATTTTAAGTCAACCTCATATGATGTATAGGTTAGACCATTATCCTCATATCGGGTATAGAGGTTTATGGGGTTCTCATATCGTGTACAAGAGTACACCATATCAAGCATACCATTATGGCTTTGCCATATATATTTGAAGATAATATTATATTTGTAACATCCCTGACCTGGGTTATGAACTAACCCTAGGTGTTTTGCTTAAATATGTAATTAGATACTTGTGATTATCTTGTGTAATGTAATTAAAGCTTCTGAGGAACATATATTTCCATTTCAGTCCTTTTTGAATAATGTTGCAATATTGTTTTGTTAATTATGGATTAAAGTGCAAATTACCCAATTAGAGGGGTTAACTTGCAAATTTCACATGTTGAGATGTTCCACTGATGATAAGACATCATAAGAATGAATATGATGAAGTTATATGGATTCCACAATCTTAGGAACCAAGATATAGCTTGTAGAGCAATCCTTATGCTTTAAAACCTAGTTTTGGTGTAAAGTGCAATTTACCCAAAACCTAGGGTGCAAAATGTAAAATATACTCTCTAGAGTATCTTTCATGACTCTTGACATCAATTAGAGTAAGTATAATGAGGAAGGCGCCTCATTTGAAAAATCAAGTAAGAAAGATAACCTTGATATTAAAATAATCAAGAATTAAACAAATGACCTTTAATATATGCAACTTAGTAAGGTGTTTGGTTTCTTTACCTTTCTCCCTTGGATGAGAGATAGGTTTTTCATGTGAAAAGGAGGAAGAAACGTGGCCAAGGGTGGAGTGATCATGAGTGGATGAGTTTAAGGAATAAAAAAAATAACTATCTATTTCTTTGCCTTGATAATATCCAAAAATATATAAGCAACCTTTTTCCTCCAAAGCAAGGGAACGTTTCCCTTAGTTTCTTTCCTCATCTTCTTACTTTGGCTGACTACGGAGAAGCTCAGGAGAAGAGGAGGACGACCAAGCTGGTTTGGGTAAGCTTTGATCATCACCTAGCTCGAATTCTTTGTGGAAAACCCAAAGCAAGGTTGGTTTATTAGCTTTCTTCACATGATTCTTCTTTCTAGCCATCTTCTCCATCCAAACCTTGAAGAACGGACCTTGGACAACCTTTGGAGCTCAAGCCACCATTAAAGCTACGAATCTTGGAGCTCTGGATCAGTCCTAGAGGCGGGTTTTATAACTCTAACCCTTAAGTTTTGCTCTTGCATCGTCTTTCCTTAGAATCATTGCTTGTTCTTCTTCCTTTAGACACTTCTAAGTGTTCTTACTAGCAAATCCGTGAAGAACAGCCCCTGTTCTTGAGGTAGAATATGATGACGTTAAAACCAATGTTTATCCAAAAAGTAACTTTAGAAAACGGTCTTCCACCTCTTGCACAAACGGTTTCCCAAACCGTTTGGGAGCAAACGGTTTCAAACCGTTTGAAAGCAAACGGTTTCAATCAAGAACACATGGAAGCAAATGGTCCAAGACCGTTTGGGAGTGTTGACCAGGTGTTGACCATTTGGAGATCTGTTATAAAGATTATGGACTAATCACCCACCAAAAATCATCAAGTAATTTCAAGTAAATCACCAATTGAAGGCACATTAATCACCTAAACACTTATCGGGTTAGTTGATGATTTCAATAATACATTCATGTTGAAGTTTGGGTTGAGTGGCCCAAACGGTTTCAAAACCATTTGGGAATCACCCAAACGGTCTCAAGACCGTTTGGTGATCACCCAAGACCGTTTGGAGGTCTAGGGTTAAGTGGGGTTGACCAATTGAGGGTCCAATGATATCAAGTTGTTAAACAATTAAGTGCTGATTTTGTGACCAAATCTAGGGTTCAACCCTTAAGAGAATGACTTGGTTTTTGATGCAATAATGAGAAAACGGTCTCAAGACTATTTCGAGGATGTCCAAATGATCCCAAGACCGTTTTGGGGTCACCCAAGACTGTTTGGAGGTCTAGGGTTGACTATGGTCAAGTGGTTGAAGATCTAAAAGAAACAAGTTGAAGTACAATTGATTAGTGACCTAATGATCAAATCAATGAATCAAACCTTAATAGATTGAGTTAGATTTTGGTGTTGAATTGATAAAACGGTCTCAAGACCATTTGGAGGCCATCCAAATGATCCCAAGACCGTTTGGGGTCAGGTCATGACCAAATTGAATGATGGTCCCATGGGTTCAATGTCAATTAGACTTATGTTGATACATGTTGAAGGGTGATCGATTCTAAACCCTAATTCAATTGATCCAAACCCTAATTGGTGATCAATTGAGGGTCAACCGAATGTCAAATCAGTTGAGGGTTGACCTTATTGACTCAATTGATAAGTGGCTAACAAGTGCATGAACGATTGAGGGGTTCAACATTGGAAACCCTAACTCAATTGGAATGGTTGAGATACTTTTTGGTCCATGCGGTTTTGAGATGGTTTTGTCCAAACGGTCTCAAGACCGTTTGGGACCAAACGGTCTCAAGACAATTTGGGACCAAACGATCCCGAACTGTTTGGTGCTCATGCGGTTTCAAGATTAATGTTGCCCATGCGGTTTCAAAGTCAAAGTTGGCCAAACGGTCAACGAGATCAAACGGTCTTCACCCCATCTTGGGCAAACGGTTTTGAGTGTACATTTCATCAAATGGTTTCAAAGTCAAACTAGACCAAATGGTCAACACCACCAAATGGTTTCAAGGTACTTCCAAGACCGTTTGGGGGGTTGGTGTGCAAGACCGTTTGAGGTCTAAAAAGGTCAAGATCGTTTGATGCTTTAGTGGTCAAGATGGTTTAGTAGTTGATTAACCTAAACCCCATAGATACCTAAAGTGATTAAGGGACTAAGTAATTAGTGATTTGATGCATGATATGATCAATAGTGAACATTACAAAAGTATGCTTGATAGGATAAAGTAACATATACCCATTTGATCAAGTGAACCTTAATGACCACAATAGTAATAACATAACCTACGATGTCAGTGTTGATTTGACTTAACCTAATTAAGAAATGATGTAAACATCATCTAATGGTAAGAGGAGAGAGAAGACTCCTCATATAAATGAGAATCATGTAATAAGCTTCCGATATGTATGAATACATCTAATTAGGGTATAATCCTTCATAGTGAGATCATGGAAACCCTAATTATGATGATTAATAAATCTTAACCTAATTTGAGGGCATTAATGGAAGTGATCCTCATACATGATGATGGTATGATCTTAATTCACAATAATGTGAGTAGTAAACTGTAATCTAGGGTAATGTGATGTAATGTGAATAGTAAACCCTAAATCTAGGGTAATGTGATGTAATGTGAATAGTAAACCCTAATCTAGGGTAATGTGATGTAATGTGAATAGTAAACCCTAATCTAGGGTAATGTGATGTAAAGTGAATAGTAAACCCTAATCTAGGGTAATGAGATGATGTGAACTGTAAACCCTAATTCTGGGTTATGCTTTTAAGAATGACACACTATGATTGAATTTAGGAAATAATTTGTACTGTGTTTATATAAACAAAATGTGCACGTTCTCAATTGTGCTAATCATGTAGGTTTTGATATAGAAGTGATCATAGCCAGGTAGGGGTTATGATGTTCTATTCATTAAACGCACTTTACAAGCTTTGAAAGTAATGATATGCTATGTTGCCTAGTAAAAGGTAACATATGAAATTGATAGGCTGTGATAGCCATGAGAAATATTTGCATTGTCACAATCAAGGTCATACTGTTAAAATAACTTAATGACAATATGTTACTTGGTAACAAGTGTTTTGATAATCTAAGGGATTGAACACCCATGTTCCTGAATCATAATGATGAGATGGTTAGGGATTGATATCCCAATGATAATTGGATGAGAAATGAACTTGATACAATTAGTACACCTTCTATACAACAATTGTCTTATTGGTTTATGTTTGAAAACATGCTTGATGCTAAAATAATGCTATAATGTACTTAAATAATCAAGTATAATGATATCATGAAGAGCCCTGACCATAGATCCATCATTGTCAGAAGTTAAATGATGGTGAAATAGGTTTTCCTAAGGGAACTCCTGGAGAGCATACTTTTGAGTATGTGGGGGTTATGGACGTGAATATCCTTACATCCTAATGTAGGATTTGATGTGAGATGTACCTGTAATCTCCCAATCCTTCATTATATGTTTATGCCGGGATGATGTATCACTAATCTCCTGATGATGTTGATAATGCCACATCGATGAGAGATAAACAAGAAATCCCTCGATGGCGAAGAGAGTATAGAATGCCACTGTAACTCTAATAGAGAAGTTGCCAGAATGACCTGGAAAGCTATTATAGCAGAGACACAAGATGTCTTGCATGTTGTTCCTCATACTAACTGAGGAGGATGAGGTCATAGGAATCCGGCTCTTCTGATGACCTATGTATGGTACCGATTGCGATTTCGTAATGGTCGGTTGTAGTATGAGAGGTGTAACTCATCTCCTCAGGGCATAATTATGTTTGTAAAATGTAATCAGCCATGTAGCATATTTGCTTAGGTTGAACTACGAGAAACAATGAATGATGTTACATTATTTATAGTGTTCTAGTTAAATAACTAGTATACATGTTCTTCATATTCCTTATTGATATATGTCTTCTCATTCAATTAAGTTATAATTGAAATGATTGTTTAAAAGAATGTTGCTCCACTTAGTTTACACAATGTTAAACTTGCTGTTGAATGTTTATAATTCTACTGCTTAATGTTATTCCATTATTGCAATAACAATGCTTCTGGCGGAGAGTTATAACTCTCGCTGGGACAATTATTCAAATTGTCTCACCCCTGTGGGATTTGACTTTTTAGGTAGATGCCAAGGACAGAGAAACCCATCAGTGGGTGAGCAACAACAACAGTAGCAGCAAAATCAGGGACAGTAGTGATTCTCAGGTGGAGACACTATTTGTCAAGTTTGTAGATAGAATGTCCTATATGTCGTCTCTGTACTCTCAGGTCCTAGGAGTCAGTAGATGTTTAAAAGTAGATCTGAGATTTTTGGCTTAATGCCTTGAGATTTTGTATCTTACCTTGTACAGCTAACAAGGTAGTTGATGTTTGTAATATTCGAGATATGATATTACAGAGATGTAATGATGAATCAGTCTGTGAACAACTTATCATGTTTCTTTATGAAAGAGTTTTATCATTTTTAGATCTCTTTACAAAAAGTTTTAATTTTTAGTCATTTTTAATAATTCCACTGCTAGTTAATGGCTTCCGCATTCGTTGATCTCATTTTATAAGATCGGTCGCCACAGTTTAGTGGTATCAGAGCTCTAGGTTTGCTGAGTCTACAGAGACATAGGACATAGGATGTTGAATCTGTTCTAGTGTCTTCCATTATGTCTGATAGTGTCTTCTACTCATTTAGGAGGAGAAGATAAGACTAAGGATGTATGGACCACACGAAGAACATGAGGAACACGTTGCAGAGAGTAGTGTTGCTACACCCAGAGAAGGTGCAAGAAACCCAGATAGAGAAGAACTTGTGCCTGAACCACCCCAGTTCAATCCAACTGACATGGGGAACCCAGCCGTCCAAGCCATGTTTGGGCAGTTTATGACTTCCATGACACACATGACTGATAGGATGCCTATACCTGCACCTAGGGCACCTACCCATCCTGAAGGACAAGGAATCGACAAGACGTTTAAACGACTTCACCGAGTTGGAGCCACAGAGTATGCTGGATAGCTGACCCAGCAGATGCTGACTTATGGTTAACTAAACTAGAGAAGGCCTTTAGAATCATGAACATCCCAGAAGCTGAGAAGGATAGACATGTTGTATATCTTCTCAAGGGGAGTGCTGGTCATTGGTGGACCATGGAAGAACAGAAGAGGCCAGGTGTAGAGGTTGAATGGGAAGTCTTTTGATGGGAATTTATCAACAGATACTTCCCTAAGACGTTCTTGGACGAGAAAATCTCTCAGTTTGAGAGGTTAAGACAAGGTCTGATGAACATTAGCGAGTACAAGGCTAAGTTCATGGAGCTTTTGCAGTTCTGTCCGCACATGGCAGCTACAGATGAAGAAAGGATTAGGCATTTTGAGAAAGGATTAAATGTTGAATTGACTACTCCTGTGTCTTCCCTAGAGAATAGAGAAAGGTTTGCTACCTTTGTAGAGTCTATCAGAAGGGTAGAAAGGTCTGTGGCAGAGAAGAGACAGACCCAAAACAAGAGGATGTATCCCCAATTCCAAGGATCCTCATCTAAAGAATCCAAGAAACCAAGGTTTGTTGTGCCTACACCACCACCTAGATTCAGTACCCATATGCAGTGGACGTCAAATAGGGGTAGAGAATGAAGCTTACCATTAGAAGGAGCTCGCAGTTCAGCATCTATGTCAGTCACAGGACCACCCAGACCACAACAACTGAATAGAAGTTGTTATATATGTGGAAAGATGGGACATTTGATGAAAGATTGCAGAGCCAGAGAAGTGAGTGTGACTCAACCTCAGAGGCAGAGTCAACAAGGATCCCAATGGAGGCAATTCCCAGGAAATGCTAGAGGACGTGGACAAACATCCCAAGCTAGATCATCGGCACTAGGAAATCGAGCACTGAATCAACCACAAGGAACGGCGAGATTCTACATGATGAATCCACCTGATGCAGTGATCAACCCTCGGGTTGTGGAAGGTCAGATGGAATTGTTATATTCTGATATGTCTACATTTTGTGTTGTATCTGTTTTAATTGATTTGGGTGCTACGCACTCCTTTATCACTCAAAGAGTGATTCTTGACTGCAACTTGTCTATAAGTCATAGAGCAAATAGTTTGTTGCTATAAACTCCGTTAAGGGGATCAGCTGTGTTGCAGGAGGTATGTTCTCCCTACATCCTCTTCTTTTCTGAACATCGCATTCAAGTGGATCTTATACCACTTGAGATGCATGGATTTGATATAATCCTTGGGATGGATACCTTAGAAAGGTATAAGGTTGTTTTGGATTGTGAATCCAAGCAAGTTGTGTTTACTAATGATAGTGACACATGGATCTTTCAAGGAGAGAGAAAGATTCTACCCACCTGTCTTGTATCAGCAATGGTTACTGAGAACTTGATGAGGCAAGGATGTTATGCATTCTTGGCCCATGTAGTAGATACTACCATGGAGAGTCCTAACCCTGCTAAAGTTCTGGTAGTCAGGTAATTTAAAGATGTATTTCCTGAAGAACTTCCAGGTGTGTCGCTACCTCGGGAAATTGATTTTGAAATCAATTTAATCCCAGACACGCAACCTATAGCACAAACACCATATAGGATGGCGCCTGCTGAAATGGCAGAACTCAAGAAAGAACTACAAGAGTTGATTAAGAAGGGTTTCATCTGACCGAGTACGTCACCCTAGGGTGCTTCGGTCCTCTTTGTTAAAAAGAAAGACGGTTCAATGCGGTTGTGCATTGATTATAGACAATTAAATAAAGTAACAATAAAGAATAAGTATCCTCTACCAAGGATTGATGATCTCTTTGATCAGTTGCGTGGTGCAACTATCTTCTCAAAAATATGTTTGAGATCGGGATATCATCAGCTGCGTATTAAGGATGGTGACATACCCAAGTCTGCCTTTAGGACAAGGTATGGTCACTGTGAGTTCACAGTTATGTCGTTTGGACTAACTAATGCACCAGCTGCATTTATGGAACTCATGAATAGAATTTTTCGACCTTTTCTCAATCAGTGTGTTGTTGTCTTTATAGATGGCATCCTGATCTATAGTAGAGATGCTCAGCAGCACGAACATCATCTTCATCAGACTCTAACTTTGCTAAGAGAGCATTATATGCTAAATTTAGCAAGTGTGAGTTCTGGTTACCAGAAGTTTCTTTCCTTGGACACGTAATATCTACTTCAGGTATTCATGTTGACCCTAAAAAGGTAGAATATGTCCTGCTATGGGAGCAGCCGAAGACACCGACAGAGATTTGTAGTTTCTTAGGGTTGGCAGGATATTATCGGAGATTCATTAAGAACTTTAGTTCTATAGCCTTACCCTTGACTAAGTTGACAAGGAAGGATGTTTCTTTTACCTGGAGTGATAAGTGTCAACAATCTTTTCAGTTGTTGAAGGAGAGATTGACAAGTGCACCTGTGCTTGTGTTACCTAAGCAAGGGAAAGGATATATAGTTTTCTATTATGCCTCCAAAAATGGACTTGGATGTGTGTTGATGCAGGATTAACAAGTGATTTCTTTTGCTTCCCAACATCTTAAGAAATACAAGGAGAATTATCCGACACATGATCTAGAACTAGCTGTTGTAGTTCATGCCTTGAAGATCTGGAGACATTATCTTTATGGAGAGACATTCCAGATTTTCACAGACCATAAAAACCTTAAGTATATCTTTTCTCAGCATGAGCTTAATATGAAGCAACGCCGCTGGATGGAGTTAATCAAGGACTACAATTGTACAATTGATTACCATCCAGGAAAGGCCAATGTAGTTGTTGATGCTTTGAGTAGGAAATCAGCAACACCAGCCTTGGATAAGGCACAACTGAATTCCTTAGTGTGCTCAAGGAGAGATATGCTTATCTCCTTAAGGCAAGACAATGTATAGTTGAGAGTATCATTGTTAGCCGGGTTGTTAGCTGAGATGCATATAAAACCTACTCTGAGACAGCAGATCAAGGAGGCACAACAAGTTGATGATGCAGTTCAAAAGATCAGATCAGAGTATGGTAGTGAGAAACGGGAAGGTTTCCATGACTCAGATGATCAAGTAGCCTATTATCATGGTAGGATGATAGTGCCTGATGTGGATAACTTGAGAAAGTTAGTCCTGGAACAAGCTCATTCTTCGGTGTATGCAATGCATCCAGGAAGTACCAAGATGTATCGAAACTTAAAAGATATGTATTGGTGGCCTGGTTTAAAGAAAGACATTGCTGAGTTTGTTATGCGGTGTCTTATGTGTCAGCAAGTTAAAGCTCAACACCAGAAGCCTGTAGGAACAATGCAACCTTTACCCATACCACAGTGGAAGTGGGATCATGTAACCATGGACTTTGTTGTTGGCCTACCCAGGACAACCAAAGGACATGATTCCATTTGGGTAATAGTTGATAGGTTGACAAAGATATCACATTTCTTACCTGTCAAAACAACCTATTCTGCAGAGAAGCTGGCACAGTTGTATGTAAATGAGATAGTACGACTGCATGGAGTCCCAGTTACCATTGTTTCTGACAGAGGTCCCCAATTTACGAGTCAATTTTTGGGAACAATTTCATAAAGCTTTAGGCACTCAGTTAAGGTTTAGTACAACCATTCATCCTCAGACTGATGGACAATCAGAAAGGACTATACAAACCTTGGAAGACTTGCTTAGAGCATGTGTTCTTCAGTTTACGGGGAGTTGGGATCTGCACCTAAGCTTGATAGAGCTTGCCTACAACAATAGCTATCAACATAGCATTCATATGGAACCTTATGAAGCTTTGTATGGTAGATGTTGTAGATCACCCCTATGTTGGTATGAAACTGGTGAATATCAACTTTTAGGTCCTGATCTTGTGCAACAAACCACTAAGAAGATTATGATAATACAACAACAGTTGAAGACTACACAGGATAGGCAGAAATCATATGTTGATAAGCGTCGTAGACCTTTAGAGTTCTAGGTTGGAGACAGAGTGTATCTCAAAGTCTTACCTTGGAAAGGAATTCTAAGATTTGGAAGGAAAGGGAAGTTAGCTCCTAGGTTTATGGGGCCTTATTCAATCATTGAACGAATTGGGAAGGTAGCCTATAAGCTAGAGTTACCACCAGAGTTACAAAAGTTACACCCTGTGTTCCACATTTCCATCCTTAGGAAATGTCATCCTGATACAAAATCAGTTCTGCAACCTATGGAAGTAGAACTAAATAATGATGTGTCTTATGAGGAAGGACATGTGTCGATCCTTGATAAAAGAATTAAAAAGCTGAAAAAGAAAGATGTAAGTCTTGTGAAAATCCTCTGGAATCACCGTGGTGTTGATGAAGCCACATGGGAACTAGAGGAAGAGATGAGAAGGAAATACCCTGCTCTTTTCTCTTAATATGTTTTGTTGATTTCGGGGATGAAATACTTGTAAGGGGTGGATAATTTGTAACATCCCTGACCTGGGTTATGAACTAACCCTAGGTGTTTTTCTTAAATATGTAATTAGATACTTGTGATTATCTTGTGTAATGTAATTAAAGCTTCTGAGGAACATATATTTCCATTTCAGTCCTTTTTGAATAATGTTGCAATATTGTTTTGTTAATTATGGATTAAAGTGCAAATTACCCAATTAGAGGGGTTAACTTGCAAATTGCACATGTTGAGATGTTCCTATGATGATAAGACATCATAAGAATTAATATGATGAAGTTATATGGATTCCACAAGCTTGGGCACCAAGATATAGCTTGTAGAGCAATCCTTATGCTTTAAAACCTAGTTTTGGTGTAAAGTGCAATTTACCCAAAACCTAGGGTGCAACATGTAAAATATACTCTCTAGAGTATCTTTCATGACTCTTGACATCAAGTAGAGTAAGGATAATGAGTAAGGCACCTCATTTGAATAATCAAGTAAGAAAGATAACCTTGATATTAAAATAATCAAGAATTAAACACATGACCTTTATTATATGCGACTTAGTAAGGTGTTTGGTTTCTTTACCTTTCACCCTTGGATGAGAGAGAGGTTTTACATGTGAAAAGTAGGAAGAAACGTGGCCAAGGGTGGAGTGATCATGAGTGGATGAGTTTAAGGAATAAAAGAAATAACTATCTATTTCTTTGCCTTGATAATATCCAAAAATATATAAGCAACCTTTTTCCTCCAAAGCAAGGGAACATTTCCCTTAGTTTCTTTCCTCATCTTCTTACTTTGTCTGACTAAGGAGAATCTCAGGAGCAGAGGAGGACGACCAATCTGGTTTGGGTTAGCTTTGATCATCACCTAGCTCGAATTCTTGGTGGAAAACCCAAAGCAAGGTTGGTTTATTAGCTTTCTTCACATGATTCTTCTTTCTAGCCATCTTCTCCATCCAAACCTTGAAGAACGGACCTTGGACAACCTTTGGAGCTCAAGCCACCATTATATATACGAAGCTTGGATCTCTGGGTCAGTCCTAGAGGTGGGTTTTATAACTCTAACCCTTAAGTTTTGCTCTTGCATCTTCTTTCCTTAGAATCATTGCTTGTTCTTCTTCCTTTAGACACTTCTAAGTGTTCTTGCTAGCAAATCCGTGAAGAACAGCCCCTATTCTTGAGGTATAATATGATGACGTTAACACCAATGTTTATCCAAAAAGTAACTTTAGCAAACGGTCTTCCACCTCTTGCACAAACAGTTTCCCAAACCGTTTGGGAGAAAACGGTTTCAAATTGTTTGAAAGCAAACGGTTTCAATCAAGAATGCATGGAAGCAAACGGTCCAAGACCGTTTGGGAGTGTTTACCAGGTTTTGACCATTTGGAGATCTGTTGTACAGATTATGGGCTAATCACCCACCAAAAATCATCAAGTAATTCCAAGTAAATCACCAATTGAAGGCACATTAGTCACCTAAACCCTAATCGGGTTAATTGCTGATTTCAATAATACACTCATCTTGAAGTTTGGGTTGAGTGGCCCAAACGGTTTCAAAACCATTTGGGAATCACCCAAATGGTCTCAAGACCGTTTGGTGATCACCCAAGACCGTTTGGAGGTCTAGGGTTAAGTGGGGTTGACCAATTGAGGGTCCAATGATATCAAGTTGTTAAACAATTAAGTGCTGATTTTGTGACCAAATCTAGGGTTCAACCCTTAAGAGAATGACATGGTTTTTTATGAAATAATGAGAAAACGGTCTCAAGACCGTTTGGAGGATGTCCAAACGATCCCAAGACCATTTGGGGGTCACCCAAGACCGTTTGGAGGTCTAGGATTGACTATGGTCAAGTGGTTGAAGATCTAAAAGAAACAAGTTGAAGTACAATTGATTAGTAACCTAATGATCAAATCAATGAATCAAACCTTAATAGATTGAGTTAGATTTTGGTGTTGACTTGAGAAAACGGTCTCAAGACCGTTTGGAGGCCATCCAAATGATCCCAAGACTGTTTGGGGTCAGGTCATGACCAAATTGAATGATGGTCCCATGGGTTCAATGTCAATTAGACTTATGTTGATACATGTTGAAGGGTGATCGATTCTAAACCCTAATTCAATTGAGCCAAACCCTAATTGGTTATCAATTGAGGGTCAATTGAGTGTCAAATAAGTTGAGGGTTGACCTTATTGACTCAATTGATAAGTGTCTAACAAGTGCATGAACGATTGAGGGGTTCAACATTGGAAACCCTAACTCAATTGGAATGGTTGAGATACTTTTTGGTCCATGCGGTTTTGAGATGGTTTGGACCAAACGGTCTCAAGACCGTTTGGGTCCTAACGATCTCAAGACCGTTTGAGTCCAAACGGTCTCAAGACCATTTGGGACCAAATGGTCTCAAGACCATTTGGGACCAAACGGTCTCAAGACCATTTGGGACCAAATGGTCTCAAGACTGTTTGGGACCAAACGATCCCAAACCGTTTGGTGCTCATGCGGTTTCAAGATCAATGTTGTCCATGCGGTTTCAAAGTCAAAGTTGGCCAAACGGTCAATGAGATCAAACGGTCTTCACCCCATCTTGGGCAAACGGTTTTGAGTGTACATTTCATCAAACGATTTCAAAGTCAAACTAGACCAAACGGTCAACACCACCAAACAGTTTCAAGGTACTTCCAAGACCGTTTGGGGGGTTGGTGTGCAAGACCGTTTGAGGTATAAAAAGGTCAAGATCGTTTGATGCTTTAGTGGTCAAGATGGTTTAGTAGTTGATTAACCTAAACCCCATAAATACCTAAAGTGATTAAGGGACTAAGTAATTAGTGAATTGATGCATTATATGATCAATAGTGAACATTACAAAAGTACCCTTGATAGGATAAAGTAACCTATACCCATTTGATCAAGTGAAACTTAATGACAACAATAGTAATAACATAACCTATGATGTCAGTGTTGATTTGACTTAACCTAATTAAGAAATGATGTAAACATCATATAATGGTAAGAGGAGAGAGAAGACTCCTCATATAAATGAGAATCAAGTACTAAGCTTCCAATATGTATGAATACATCTAATTAGGGTATGATCCTTCATAGTGAGATCATGGAAACCCTAATTATGATGATTAATAAATCTTAACCTAATTTGAGGGCATTAATGGAAGTGATCCTCATACATGATGATGGTATGATCTTAATTCACAATAATGTGAATAGTAAACCCTAATCTAGGGTAATGTGATGTAATGTGAATAGTAAACCCTAAATCTAGGGTAATGTGATGTAATGTGAATAGTAAACCCTAATCTAGGGTAATGTGATGTAATGTGAATAGTAAACCCTAATCTAGGGTAATGTGATGTAAAGTGAATAGTAAACCCTAATCTAGGGTAATGAGATGATGTGAACTGTAAACCCTAATTCTGGGTTATGCTTTTAAGCATGAAACACTATGATTGAATTTAGGAAATAATTTGTACTGTGTTTATATAGAAAAAATGTGCATGTTATCAATTGTGCTAATCATGCTGGTTTTGATATAGAAGTGATCACAGCCAGGTAAGAGTTATGATGTTCTATTCATTAAAAGCACTTTACAAGCTTTGAAAGTAATGATATGCTATGTTGCCTAGTAAAAGGTAACATATGAAATTGATAGGCTGTGATAGCCATGAGAAATATATGCATTGTCACAATCAAGGTCATACTGTTAAAATAACTTAATGAAAATATGGTACTTGGTAACAAGTGTTTTGATAATCTAAGGGTTTGAACACCCATGTTCATGAATCATAATGATGAGATGGTTAGGGATTGATATCCCAATGATAATTGGATGAGAAATGAACTTGATACAATTAGTACACCTTCTATACAACAATTGTCTTATTGGTTTATGTTTGAAAACATGCTTGATGCTAAAAGAATGCTATAATTACTTAAATAATCAAGTATAATGATATCATGAAGAGCCCTGACCATAGATCCATCATTGTCAGAAGTTGAATGATGGTGAAATAGGTTTTCCTAAGGGAACTCCTGGAGAGCATACTTTTGAGTATGTGGGGGTTATGGATGTGAATATCCTTACATCCTAATGTAGGATTTGATGTGAGATGTACCTGTAATCTCCCAATCCTTCATTATATGTTTATGCCGAGATGATGTATCACTAATCTCCCGATGATGTTGATAATGTCGCATCAATGAGAGATAAGCAAGAAATCCCTCGATGGCGAAGAGAGTACAGAACGGCATTGTAACTCTAATAGAGAAGTTGCCAGAATACCCTAGAAATCTATTATAGCAGAGACACAAGATGTCCTGCATGTTGTTCCTCATACTGACTGAGGAGGATGAGGTCATAGGAATCCGGCTCTTCTGATGACCTATGTATGGTACCGATTGCGATTTCATAATGGTCGGTTGGAGTATGAGAGGTGTAACTCATCTCCTCAGAGCATAATTATGTTTGTAAAATGTAATCAGCCGTGTAGCATATTTGCTTAGGTTGAACTACGAGAAACAATGAATGATGTTACATTGTTTATAGTGTTCTAGTTAAATAACTAGTATACATGTTCTTCATATTCCTTATTGATATATGTCTTGTCATTCAATTAAGTTATAATTGAAATGATTGTTTAAAAGAATGTTGCTCCACTTAGTTTACCCAATGTTAAACTTGTTGTTGAATGTTTATAATTCTACTGCTTAATGTTATTCCATTATTGCAATAACAATGCTTCTGGCAGAGAGTTATAACTCTCATTGGGACAATTATTCAAATTGTCTCAACCCCGTGGGATTTGACTTTTTAGGTAGACGCCAAGGACGGAGAAACCCATCAGTGGGTGAGCGACAACAAAAGCAGTAGCAACATCATGGACAGCAGTGATTCTCAGGTGGAGACACTGTCTATCAAGTTTGTAGATAGTATGTCATATATGTCGTCTCTATACTCTCAGGTCCTAGGAGTCAGTAGATGTTTAAAAGTAGATCTGAGATTTTTGGCTTAATGCCTCGAGATTTTGTATCTTACCTTGTACGGCTAACAAGGTAGTTGATGTTTGTAATATTCGAGATATGATATTATAGAGATGTAATGATGAATCAGTCTGTGAACAACTTATCATGTTTCTTTATGAAAGAGTTTTATCATTTGTAGATCTCTTTACGAAAAGTTTTAATTTTTAGTGATTTTTAGTAATTTCACTGCTAGTTAATCGCTTCCGCATTCGTTGATCTCGTTTTATAAGATCGATCGCCACAATATTAGTTCTTTACCTTAGTTGGCCATATCAGCTTTTTCATTTTAAACTTTCCATATTGGTTTTCCATCATATCAGTTTTCCTCTTGGATTTTTATATCGGATTTCATCTTGGGTTACCATATTGTGTCCCCATATTGAATTTTCCATATCGTGATCCCATGTTGACTACCATATCAGTTTACCTATCTTAGGTATCATATCGGGTTACACCTTTGAACATCATATCGGTTTTCCTCATGGATTTTCATATCAGATTTCATCTTGGGTTACCATATCGTGTGCCCATATTGAATTTTCCATATCGTGATCCCATGTTGACTATCATATCGGTTTTCCTATCTCATATTGGGTTACACCTTTGAACATCATATCAGTTTTCCTCATGGATTCACCATGTTTTTTACTTGAATAGATAAAAAATTGAACTCGTAATATTTTTAAGGTTCAGTTCTTTTCTTATAAGTACACGACAAGATGGATTCTAATTTGTTCTTCTACCCATCACAAAGTAATGGGATATATCGAGTCTTGAAAGGAGTATAGATTCTAAAACATATCGGGTTCCCATGTCTTCATCTAAGGTTTGCTCATATCGTGCAAAGGTATTGCTTTACCTTTGTATCATGTATAAGGTTCTAGTAGGTAACTCCCACCTCATTTATAAGACATGTCTCTTATCAAGTATAAAGTATCACCCACCACTGTATCGGGTTACTTTTCATATTGAGTTTCTTATCAGATTTCTCATTACCATCTAGGGTTTTTAATTCATGTTGGGTTAGTATATAGACCTAACATGATATCATGCATAAGGTGAGTATATGGCCCTATATCATTCTCAAGGGGTGCATAAATACTTACTCATATTGCCCATGAAATATTCACTTCTCACTATGCCATACTTGTAGTGGGTTTTCATCAACATATTGGATTGCTCATCCTCTAGGGTTTACTATATCGAGTTAGAGTACATGCTTGATCTCCTATCGTGCATAGGGTATTACTCTTAACTTGTATCAAATATAAAATATGGACATGTATCTTCCATATCGGTCATAAGACATGTTTTATAAAATATGACCTACCTTCATATCGGGTAAGGCTCTATATCAGCTTCCATATCGGGTTTCAAGAGTCTTCAACCCATATAGTTTTGGGCAATGATGATGTCATCATCATCAACCTCAAGGGCCTTATCGAATTATTCAAAACCATGGATAACAGTCCTAACTACATATTGGAACTCATAGATATTTCAATTGATCAAAGGAAATCTGATTTTGAAAGAAATCAACAAGTTGAATAATATTGAAGAAAAGATAATGATATAGATGGGTTCAAGTTATATAACCACCTTATGAAAAACTTCCAAGCTTCAAGCTTTAACTCCTCACGTTCCAAGGTTAAAGATGAACCTCTCGACAATCCAAGACTTGAGCTCCTTAGCTTTTTTCACGATATCTCCAATCCCAATAGGTGATATCACCTTCTATGACCTATTTGGTCGATATCTCTTTTCCTTGGCCGATATCGAGCTCTTATCACTCAACTTTCCTCATTATGCACGATATAAGAGGGTATGCAGGATACAAGAGGGAAGGTTACTAACAAGATTTGAAAATCTTACTAATAAGTGAAGGGCAAGGTATTTATACTAGAGGTTTATGGAAAAGAGTGTAAGAGGTGTCATTAGCTTAGGCTACTAAGTGCCACCTAGCCATGCATAGTCGACACTTACATTTGCATGCATCCCATTATTTATCTTGCCATGAAAAAATAAAAGTCCAAGGATAATGTAGAGGATAAGGGTCGGCTCTTGAGTTAGCTTCTAAGGCAAGTCTTCTTCCACTCACTATATTATTATATTCAATTCCATCTTTTCCATTACAAATTGTAAATCGATTCTTATCACTTCTTTGAAGTTCTTTGCCAGTCATTGGACAAACTTAAGACTCATAAAAACCGATAGGATACCCTCTTCATGGCCCCTTGGCTGATAGGGATTCCCATTCTAAGTCTACAATTTGGTATAGCTCAAGTAAGGGCTTCTCCTTCATTTCTTTCTTGGTCTTTTCATCACTAAGAGTACCGTCCATTAAAAGTGGTTTAATTATGTCACCCACATCTTTCTCTCTCCTCCAAATGATACCTAAATGGAGTAGGGACACACTAGAGGTGATAATTTGCATATCAACCCTATATTTTAGATAAATTACAATTTGTATCAAAATTAGTGAAAAAGACACTAGCATTGTTTAAACAGGCTTAATACTTGAAATTTAGGCTTTCCTCAAGCCACCACTTAGCATTATTATCTCTCTCTTATGATATTAAAAACACTTAAGACACATTCAATATGTAACATTTTGCAATGCAGCCCCTCATCTTGGTCAAATTGCACTTTTCACTTAGATTGTCATATAATGCACACATAGTTTGCAAATAAGCTTAAAATTGGAAATAAACTTCTCAAAGAGTCTTAATTATTTTTCAAAGGATTATAACAAGTTTATAATTATCTTGTTTAATCAAAACTTCTAGGGTTAATCCATAACCCATGTCAGGGGTGTTACAATTATAAACCCCTAACAAGGATTTCATCCCCGAAATCCCGGATGAAAGAAGACAATCATTATCCATACATTATATCATCAAGTTTCCCCATAACATCTCATTGTCATTGGACCAGGACAAATTTCTTCCTTGGATACATACTCAACTGTCCTTTCCATTAAGGATTATAGTATCCATTCTGTGTTAGGTAACACTTTCTAATTTAGAGCAATACTATTCATGCTTTGAATGATTCAAGTATCAATCCTCATTGACTTATCACTTTCTCTACTTACATCTTCTTATGTAATAAGATTCTAAATCCTTAGGAGTCTCCCATATTCCTTACTTGGTTTATATATCCTCTTATAAGTAAGGATTTAAAGTTTTATTCTATCATTCATTCGGAACTACAAACCTTATCATACTTTTGTTGTGCTATTCTAATTTGTTGATACAATACTAACTTCCTTATTACTTATCTTAATTGTTTTATTCTTTTGTCATAACAAGATGCTACTTATCAAAAAGAACTTATCTCAAAGGTATTTCTAGATGTCATGTATGAACTACCTCGACAGATCTAGATATGGATATTCTAAAGAATTTATTTTTAGCCTGATAAGCCTTTTTTGCAAAATGATCCTACAATTGTTCCTTCAATTGATACGTCCTTAGTGATGTTATGTTTATGCAGAGCATAAACCCCTAGAATATGATATCCATAATATAATTATCTCAAATATGGCCCTTCTAAGTAACCGAATATGATTCATCTTATCAGGAGTCATGTTCTTATTTTCTCATACCATTGAATATTCTAGGATACTAGGATTTATTACTTTAGTATCCATTATATGTACCAAAATCACATCACATCTTCATCATATCCCTTTCCCTATTATTATTTTTACCAAAAACATAAAAAGGATCTTTCTTTCATTTTGGAACATTACTTATCATATATAACTTTATCTTAGAACCAGAATCTAGGATGAACTGATACTCTTCTAAGTATCCATCAAAAGAACACTTCTAATTCATGCACATCAAGTGTCATAAGACTTACTTAATTATCATGTTCCTATAAGAAAAGAACATATGGAAACACATTCCTCTCATCACCCCATTATCACCCAGGGTTGTTTATCAAAGAGAAGAGATTATCATCCCCTCTAATTATAACATAAGCTTTCATTTGTTCAAGAGTCATTTACTCTTGTTTCATCCTAGGTTCTTTGCCATCAGCATAGGAATTTTAAGGATGATTACATATCATTACTCCTTCCCTTGTTATTTCCTAACATGTCAATGAACATTTTCTAATTTTATCACATTTTCTCATCTTCACATTTATAAAAAAAGATCTCTACTATTCACACAGTCTTTATTGAACAGGGATCATCTCCCTTGTTCCTTTTCTCTTATCATGAGGATTATACTTTTTACTTCCTTATACACACAGATTGATCTGAGATCATTTTAGATTCCATTTCATTACACTTAAAATGTGATAAAAATATCCATGCCATATTTCCAATTTTGTTATGCTCACTAGATTGTCTCAAAATGACTACTTGATCAGAGTAATCAGAAAGATAACAATCTAAGAGTTCCATACTTACCTTGTCTTCAATAATTGAAAACCTGACCAGGGTATACAAGTACTGAGATTAGGTAGTATGCACCTTGTTTTAATATCATATATCTTACTTTCCATAACATCAAAATATTGAACTTAGCATCCCTAGATTTTCTCCAAATATCATTTCCACACCTCATCCTCTTTCACACGGATAGAAAGAATTTATAAATCATTTTGAGCAAAATGTAAGTTCTCATCATACTTAACAAATAAAATTATAAAATGACATATCAGAATGACACAATTTTATCTGACATGTCTCAGTTTGTGGATTGATTACTATTTCAGGCTGATTCATTGCGTTGAATCTCGTCGTTGCCTGATTCCAACGTCGTGCTCTATCATTTAATGCAGATAGATCTACTCGGAACGCCTATCCATGTCCTCGCATGCCACTGCTAAGCCATTGCCTTTGAGAGTCTTGTTGACTCTGCCTCAGTGGTTGGGTCATTCCCTTCCTTCTTCTCAGACAAGAGGGTCTAACATGCCCAATCTGTCCACAACCAAAACATGTCCTATACGCATCCCCTGGTCTTTACGACCTTATTACTGATGTAGGGGTTACCTCATAAGTCCTAACTGGTGGAACATTAGGTACTTTACCCCTTCTTGGTAGCCACTTCTTTGTTGCATTAGACGTTTGTTGCATTTGTGACACCAAAAAATTCCCCTTTTTAGAACTACTCTGCATCTGTTCCTAAATTTGAGCAGATCTTCTCGTAATTCCTTCATCATTATCCTTGTCTGGACAATCCTTTATAAAATGTCTTGGTTTCCTACACCTATAGCAAACTTTGTTTCCATGTCGTAACCTAATTCCTTCAACTTTTCCACTGTTCTATTACAACTACGTGGATTAGAAATCATGCTAGAGCCCAAAATTTCATCATTGAGGACTGGTAATCTAGGTTGTATTGCTTGTATCTGATCCTTGATACGCCTTAATGTTGTCATAACCAGTCCAGTGAAGGTATTAGAGGTAGGGTTCTCTATCATAGTTGGATCATCCTGAGGATTCTTAGGCAGTCATTCTTCTCTCTCTTAATCCTTTGCACCTTCTCCTGGTGCAACAACATTGCTTTCAGCAATGTGTTCCTTATGTTCTCCAGACATCTTTAAGCCTCACTCTATCTTCTGCATAAGCAGAAGTCACTATAAGACATACTGAAGGACACTAGAACAGACTCAACACCTTAGTTCTATGTCTCTGTAGACTCAGTGAACCTTAGGCTCTGATACCAAAACTTTGTGACGACCCGATTACAAATCAAGCCATCACCAGTAATAATCGCGTAATAACCATAATCAGCAGAATTTAACAAAAAATCAATAAGAATTAAAACCATTTTGCACATAGATCTTGTTTCAAGAAATTTTTACAAAAAGAACCAAAAACGTATATACATGTGGTTCATATCGTACATACATTGTATCGTTTCATCTTTAGGACAATAAGTGCCAGCTGCTTTACTTTAACATTTACAATAGCAATGTAAAAATCTCAAGGTAAACAACCAAAATCTCAAGTTGTTCGTAAAAACCACTAAGAACTATCTCCCAAGGACCTGAGAGTACAGAGATGACACATAGGACTTATATTTATAAGACATGACAGATAGTATATCAACCTGAGCTATCACTATGTCTCGGTTGTTGTTCTCCTTCTACAGAAAGGTCTCTACCTCCTCGTACACATCCACCTACAAATTGTGGATCCCACACGGTGAGACAATTATCCCAGTGAGAGATATAACTCTCCACCAACTATTTATTAAAAAACTGAGCAGAGGTTCTTTTATATAAATGAGCAGGATTAATCACTATTATAAGAAGAACAGAGCAGTCATTCTTCTTTAAAAAATGCATATATATATATGGTAGATCAATAAATCATCTATTCACTATTCAAGGGAATATGAAGAAATATGAATAACATATATTCATCTAAGATGTATAAAAGGAGTGTACATCAACCAATGTCTTTTCATATTTGATCCTTAAGCAAATACACTACATGGTTGATTACATATTACAGTCACACTTATGCTCTAAGGAGATGAAATATACCTTTCATACTCCAACCGACCACTAATAAGTCAAAATCGGTACCATGCAAGGTCAATGGCAGAGCCGGCTGTCAAGACCTCACCTGTCTCGGTCAGTACGAGACCACTTAGGATTCAGCCGGACATCTTGTGTCAGCTATTGGCAGGACATCTTGTGCATCTACTTTTAGCATGTAGGGGTATAGAGGCATCTTCACTATAGAGTTACTGTCGTAGCATGTACTCTCTTCGGGAGAAGTCCACATGGCTTTCTCGGATTATAATGTACGGATAAGGAAGATCAACATCAATTCCTTTCCTGGTCGGGAGATTTTATATTTCATTCCCGACATCACTTAGGAATGAAGAAGGATTTACACATCAATTTCTTATTTGGTCAGGAGATTTACATCATCCTGGGATAAATAAGGAAGGTGTGACACTGATTCTTCATTGGGATGTTTGGATATACTTCGTCCTTCACCCCCGCATGTTCAAAAATATGTGCTTCCGTGTTAAACTTGTTTCACCATCAGCAATTTCTGACACATAATGGATCCATGGTCAGGGCACTACATGATAAGATTTAACTTGATTAATTAGGTACCTTACAGTATTCTCTTAGCCTCAACCAAGTTTCAAACATGAATTACAACATATGCTATTAAAGAAAGGATATAAATTTTAAGATATTTGGAACATTCTTGAAAGTATATCACTCGGGATCTCAGTCCCTTATCACGTCACTTGGAATTCTCATCCCTTCATATCTCATCATCATGATTACTGGATCTGGGTATTCAAACCCTTAGATCCTCACATAGCATTATTACCTCTGTAATACGTAACAATTTCCTCTAGGTTCTCTGACCAAGGTATTCATCTTACTTGTTGTACAAGTATTTCACATAGCTCACATAGATCATTAAACATCTTGTCACCTCTTACTAGGCAACAACTTATCCTTTCAGATATCAGATTGTATAATCATTATACAAATATTCCACACAGCTTATAAGACTTATTTAAGTCTATTGATATAGTACATCATAACTCATATCTCGCTATGCTCATCATTTCATGATTCAGGTATAGTGTGCACTTTATGATGAAAGATTCTTATTAACATATAACATCATTATTCAATTTAAGAGAAATGCATCCTTCCCATGATTATGGTTAGTATTATCTACGTCATAGCTCTGTGATATAAGAAAGTACATCTTTCCCATTATTAGGGTTAGGATTATCTCAATCTAACCGGTTACAATTGTAAAAGCATATCATCACCCTACCTTAGGGTTAGATTTTCCCTTTATTAACAATTAAGAATTTAATATCATAATGTCTAGAATCAATCCCTAATTCATACTCCACTCATCGTAGGAGTATAAATACATACTTATTAACATGTTTATCACCCATGTTAAAGTTTCTCTCTCTTGTCCTTATTAGGATATTGATTGCATCTTACTTAATTCACCTCTTAAGGTCTATTAGCTTAACATTATTAAATTAAATTAAACTCATTGTGTCTCAATATTAAACACAGAGCATACATCACTTAGACAAGTTGAATACATAAAAGCATGTCAACCATATTGGGTAGCATGATGGATAATGTTATGCTATCATGTTTGAAGATGCATATATCATTATAACAAGTATCATTATTAGTCATGTGGTGCATCCACACCATCATATCGGGTTTAGAGCATATCCCTTAACATCATATCGTGTAGTCATGCTGAGTTAAATATCACTTTAACTCTTTTTCCATCTTAAGTCAACCTCATATCACGTATAGGTTAGACCATTATCCTCATATTGAGTATAGAGGTTTATGGGGTTCCCATATCGTGTACAAGAGTACACCATATCGGGCATACCATTATGGATTTGCCATATATCTTTCAAGATAATATTATATTAGTTCTTTATCTTAGTTGGCCATATCATCTTTTCCATTTTAAACTTTCCATATCGGTTTTCCATCATATTGGTTTTCCTCTTGGATTTTCATATCATATTTCATCTTGGGTTACCATATTGTGTCCCCATATTGAATTTGCCTATCATGATCCCATGTTTACTATCATATCGGTTTACCTATCTTAGGTATCATATCGGGTTACACCTTTGAACATCATATCGGTTTTTCTCATGGATTTTCATATCGGATTTCATCTTGGGTTACCATATTGTCTCCCCATATTGAATTTTCCATATCGTGATCCCATGTTGACTATCATATTGGTTTACCTATCTTAGGTATCATATCGGGTTACACCTTTGAACATCATATCGGTTTTCCTCATGGATTCACCATATCAGTTTACTTGAATAGATAGAACCTTGAACTCATAATCTTTTTAAGGTTCAGTTCTTTTCTTATAAGTACATGACAAAATGGATTCTAATTTGTTCTTCTACCCATCACAAAGTAATGGGATATATCGAGTTTTTAAAGGAGTATAGATTCCAAAACATATCGGGTTCCCATGTCTTCATCTAAGGTTTGATCATATTGTGCAAAGGTATTGCTTTACCTTTGTATCATGTATAAGGTGCTAATAGGTAACTCCCATATCATTTACAAGACATGCCTCTTATCAAGTATAAAGTATCATTCACCACTATATCGGGTTACTTTTCATATTGAGTTTCATATCAGATTTCTCATTACCATCTACGGTTTTTAATTCATGTCGTGTTAGGATATAGACCTAACATGATATTGTGCATAAGGTGAGTATATGTCCCTATATCGTGCTCAAGGGGTGTATAAATACTTACTCATATTGCCCATGAAATATTCACTTCTCACTTTGTCATACTTGTCGTGGGTTTTCATCAACATATCAGGTTGCTCATCCTCTAGGGTTTTCTATATCGGGTTAGAGTACATGCTTGATCTCCTATCATGCATAGGGTATTACTCTTACCTTGTATCAAATATAAAATATGGATAGGTAACTTCCATATCATTCATAAGACATGTTTTATAAAATATGACTTACCATCATATCGGGTAAGGCTCTATATCGGGTTTTAAGAGTCGTCAGCCCATATCGGCTTGTTCAATGATGATGCCATCATCATCAACCTCAAGGTCCTTATCTAATTATTCAAAACCATGTATATCAGTCCTAACTACTTATTGGAACTCATAGATATTTCAATTGATCAAAGGAAATCCAATTTTGAAAGAAATCAACAAGTTGAAAAATATTGAAGAAAAGATAATAACATAGATGGGTTCAAGTTATATAACCCACCTTATGAACAACTTCCAAGCTTCAAGCTTCAAATCCTCACATTCCAAGGTTGAAGATGAACCTCTCGACAATCCAAGACTTGAGCTCCTTAGCTTTTGCATGATATCTCCAATCCCAATAGGCGATATCACCTTCTATGACCTATTTGGCCGATATCTCTTTTCCTTGGCTGATATCGAGATCTTATCACTCAACTCTCCTCACTATGCATGATATAAAAGGGTATGCACGATACAAGAGGGAAGGTTACTAACAAGATTCAAAAGTCTTACTAATAAGTGAAGGGAAGGTATTTATACTAGAGTTTTATTGAAAAGAGTGTAAGAGGTGTCATTAGCTTAGGCTACTAAGTGCCACCTAGCCATGCATAGTCGACACATACATTTGCATGCATCCCATTATTTATCTTGCCATGCTAAAATAAAAGTCCAAGGATAAGGTTCGGCTCTTGAGTTAGCTTCTAAGGCAAGTCTTCTTCCACTCACTATATTATTATATTCAATTCCATCTTTTCCATTACAAGTTGTAAATCGATGTTGATCACTTCTTTGAAGTGCCTTTCCCGTCATGGGACAACCTTAAGACTCATCAAAACCGATAGGAGACCCTCTTCATGGCCCCTTGGCCGATAGGGATTCCCATTCTAAGTCTACAACTTGGTATAGCTCAAGTAAGGGCTTTTCCTTTATTTTTTTCTTGGTCTTTTCATCACTAAGAGTACCATCCCTTAGAAGTGGTTTAATTATGGTTTCCCGTTCTTTCTCTCTACTCTAAATGATACCTAAAGGGAGTAGGGACACACTAGAGGTGATAATTTGCATATCAACCCTATATTGTAGATAAATTACAATTTGTATCAAAATTAGTGAAAAAGGCACTAGCATTGTTCAAACAAGCTTAATACTTGAAATTTAGGCTTTCCTCAAGCCACCACTTAGCATAATTCTCTCTCTCTTATGATATTAAAACACTTAAGACACATTCAACATGTAACATTTTGCAATGTAGCCCCTCATCTTGGGCAAATTGCACTTTTCACTTAGATTGTCGCATAATGCACACATAGTTTGCAAACAAGCTTAAACTTGGAAATAAACTTCTCAAAGAGTCTTAATTATTTTTCAAAGGATTAGAACAAGTTTATAATGATCATGTTTAAGTAAAACTTCGAGGGTTAAGCCATAACCCGGGTTAGGGATGTTACAATCCATATGGGTATTTGTCCCTATCAAATTCAACAATAAATCTCTTCTTCTACATGCAAGGTGATACAAGTCAATTGTCGGTATGGAGGATGACTTTTGACTAAATGCATTTTCCACCTTGTTATCTTTCCGTGGATGGTAGTCTATTATGAATCATTAGCGTAGATCATCTCAAACTATTTGCATTATATCATGTTCAACTCTTTTCTAATAAATATTTATGATAATCTCTCATGATATATGAACTACTAGCATTGTTTAGTATTTGGAAATGTCATTGAGTTTTAAGAGATAGATCGCTACATGTAGCTCTAGGTCATACATCAAACAGTTGTCCTTATGCATTTTCAAGTGTCTACAGTCATAAGAAATAACCTTTCCAACTTGCATTAGCACACGTCTGAGTCATTTCCTTGATTAATTTAATAATATCATACATCCTTTCTCATTCTCATGCAGTGATAAAATAGGTGTTTAATAACATCACATTTGGTGGATTTTTATGTTTAATTTTTCTTATAATCGTCAAGATTTACAGGCACAATACTTATACATTTAGCCTTTTTTATCCAAGTTTGTTGTATACCCTTCTAAATTTATCAAACCTTGAAACATTAGGAAATTGGACTACATTGAAGCTAGGAAGATCAATATAATTGAAGTCGATCAATAGAGCTTCAATAATTGGTCATCATGACAATAGACATTCAATAATTGATTGACATAAATGATATTTTGTTGATTTAGTTCTACACCTATTAATGTAAATCAATGTACTTTAATCAAATGTCCCAATTGAGGGATCATAGTTGAGTAGAATTATTTACCAACAACTTTGATATCATCAACCACTTGGATACATGTAGGATAGACAACAATCAAGCATGAGGTTGATGGCTCCACCAATCAACCTGGCAGTCACATAGAGGTCAATTGAGTCTCCATCTTGAGAGGCATACCAATATTTCACAAGACTCAAGTCACCAATAAATCCTTAAGTCACCACTCCTTTATGTAAAAGTCCCAGGGTGGCCTCTCTAAAGTTATCGACCAGTTCACTCTACCACCATCTTCTCATCGTCATTTGATTAGTTATCTACCTTAAGAGAGGAGCTTTTGTGAAGGATTAGCCTTCATCTAGAGCCAGAGTAATCAACTAGTGCCCTTGATCAACCATCTTGATCAACCTCAGAGCTCAATAGGTCAAAGGAGATGAGAACATTCTAAGCCAAAAGGTGGATAGGTCTAAGAGGATCTTCCCTTGTAATCAATACCTTTTCTGAATCTTGTTATTTTATTATTTATTCTTTAACATAATAGCAATGTCAAGTTGTAATTTGATAATGTCCATATATATCATTATCTCTAAACCTATTAAACTTTGTTTGTGAGTAGCTGTCAAGCCCTCCCAACTATGTGATTTTTTATATTTGATATATATTGTTGCAAGTTTTGTTTCTTTACTCCTATTTTAATGCATCTCTTGCATGATTTCTACCTTCTTGCAATTTTTGATATGAATGACCTTAATGGATTAGGGAACATCTAGACCACGAATAGTGACAATCTACAAGAGTGTGGGGGTAGTAAAACAATAGTCATATGTTTATATTCCACATTCATTTTTTTGCCATCTTCAGATAGAGGCATCCTTTGACATATATATATTCTTGTCTCTAGGGAGAGAGAAAGGTGTTAACTACTTTTGATGAGTGCTTTGTAGAATATTATTTTAACATATAAAATAGAAGGGAATATTATAAGGGGTGGAGAGTAAGCTTGATTAGGTGAAGCCTAGTCCAAGTTTCAACTTATCATAATCTTAATTATCCTTTTTTAGCTTTGTAACTTAGATTTTCTTCCTTGTAAATTTCTTTGTTCCTTTTTATAACACTCAAAACAAGTTTTTATTTTGACTTAGCTATGACAAAACCTTTAGTTTCTTACATAAGTTCCAACCTTACCCTTGTGCTCAAATCCATTTACTACAATATATAACATATTTCATTGTGGGTGACTCTTAGAGTTGGTTATAGATTTAAAGTTTGATATATCTAGAGTGGGAAATCGTTCTTGCACTTTTAACCCCACTTTTTTAAACCTTTATCTCCAGTGTCGGGGATAAGGCTAAATAGAAACAATCTAATAACCTATGGTCTAATTTCTCTTGGTCACACATTTTCATTTTCTCTCAAAATCATCGTTGCAATTTCCTTTCTAGTATATATATTTGGTCAGTTAAGACACGAAAGTGCTTACACCAAAGTGGTTGAATTTTTGGGTACTTTCTAGATAAGGAGTAATGGAAGCATGACCTTCACTTCGTTCTTACATGCAATTCAAGGATAATGCTATCAGGATTCTAGTGTTGAATCTAATTTCTAATGTAGATTTGTTTTCCATTAATGTAAGAACTATCTCTCTAATTAAACAAAGGATGCTTGGGGCAGATTCACTTTCAAGGCAAGATGTGATACTCAAAAGATCCATCAAATGCCAAGAGAAGCTATATTTGCTAGTTTTCTCCTTCTCTTTAAAGGATAAATATCTAATGTGGTACCTTTATTTTAATAATTGAGCATTTGATGAATGCATATCATTTATTTTGATCTCTTCTTTTATATCATTTATTAAGGATACTGTATATATATTTACCAACTTTAGAAATTATTTGCTTTAATTTTACTTTTGTCTCCTAAATTAGAACTTTTATTATATTTGCTCAATTGTTTCATGAAAACATCCCAATTATGCCCAATCATTCCAAATCCCAATAATCCCAAAAGAATATAAGATCAACTAGGCTTGAAATGCATGTATTAGTCTCCCAGACCTTCCAACCGATAGACCGAAATACCCAAACTCACAAGCAAGAATTAGTCAAGTCCTGAACTGCCAACCGATTGGCTAACCACCTAGTCCATTGATTCAACATGGAAAAGCAGGGACTTCTTTTGTCATCAAATCGGTTGATTCACCTCAAACAGATGGATTGACCTTCATATGAACCTGAGCATCAACTTTCCCAGTTGACAAACTAGTCCCTCAATTGATCAAATGGCCTGCATATGGTCTCGTGCATCAACCTAGCTCATTGGACTGATTGACCTCCAATCCACCGATTGGTATGGCAGACCAAGTCTTTGCATCCACTGACAGAACGCATTTTTAGGGTTTGAGGTCACATTCCCCCTATAAAAGGAGGGTGTAGGCCATATGCAAGGGGGTGATGCTCTATCATCTTAAAACCTCCATCAGGTTCATAGATCAAGGAAAGGAGAGAAGGAGTTGTCATTTTCCTCACAGAGACTGTTAAAGTGTTTCCACTTTGTAGAATAGAGTTTGAAATCTTCAAATTCTTCCTCTAAGCCCCTAGCAACATGACTCCTTCCTTATTTATCTATTCTTTTGCTTCTATTATCAGTGACTATACCCTTTTTACTGGGGCATGGGGTGTAGCCCCATATCCCATATTATGTTTAATTTGTTTTTTACTCCAAGATTTCTATTGATTATAGATGTTTTCATATGATCTTAGTACTTGACCTATGAGTTGACCTCTCATTTTTCTTATTAGTTAAAAACCTTGGTAATGAGATCTCACATCCTAGGATTAGAATATCAGATGAAACTCGGAGAACCCTAGAAGAGATTGTGGATGGAGTTTTATTGGACGATTGGACAATGATCTACAAGCATGGAGATCCTAGGTTTGTAGGAAGTTCCATCCTTGCAAGATTTGTGTTCCACAAGGATGCAAATCTTCTTGGTCCTAATCTAAATATATAAAGGAAGAAGTTGATCCTGAAGGGAATATTATAAATGATAACTCCAGCATGGTTGGAACACATGGCAGTCCAACTGTGGAAACCAATGAGGCTAACCTTGAGGATCTAAATATAACTCAACTTTAGTTACAAGACCTCATTGAAGACACTCAACAAGGCTCAATTATAATCTATCTCTAAGGAATATGAGATCCCTTATTCTCTCCTCTTACATCACTTAGGGGGGTAACTGATTTTATTGTCTTTCCCCCATGAATTATTGCATTATTGTAGTCAACTAGAGTGAGATAAATCAAGAAGTCTAGAATGAGCCTAATACTCTATGTCAGACTTCACTATTTCATTTTTATGAAGACAATGTAACTTTTTTCAACTTAACAATGAAGGTTTTTCCCAACAAGTTGTTGTTAATTCTATTCCACAGGATATATACTTCTAGTGATGATGTCGATGGTGACCTTGCTAGAATATTATCTAGAGTATCACATAGACCAAATAATTTAGTTTTTTCCACCGCTTCTAAAAACCTCCTGCATCCAAAAATATATGAAGGGGATGGATGTATATGATGTACATGGTTTGCAAGTGCCGGATTAATTTTATCCTACATGACATCCTAGATGAAAATAAAAATGACAGACATGTTGTCTATAACAATTCTTTTAATGATGGATGATTTTTGCATCATTTATAGAATCCAACCTACATATCCAAGTGTGTATTCACTCTGTTATCTACAACAATCCTTGAGTACATCAAGCCAAGTGAAACCTCATCCAATTTATAATTCTACACCAAATATAGGTGACTACCTTTTCAAGCAGATGATAAACTCACCTAGCACCAAGACTCTAGTCAACAAATTAAATCATCTTAAATCAAAGATTGTGTAACACATGGACCCACTGGCCAAGGCTCAAGTAGATATTCGATAATGATGACTAGCCCCACATATCACCACTATCCTTAATTGTTCCCTTTGTTCTCACTCATGAGAAAACTAGGATAAACTTCTTGACTAGTCATCCATCCTAGTAGTACCATGGGCTGAGCACACTTAACTACAAAGTTCTTTATTGATGGGATACATGTGCAACTTGATGATATGGGTAGTCCAATCATTACTTTTGAGATCATTTTATTTGAAGTGTCAAATCATGGTACATTGCTCGGCTTAAATCAAATATTGTGTAACACCCAAACCCACTGCCCAGGGCTCAGTTGAGATTCAAGAATGACGACTGGCACCATGTACCACCACTAGCATTAATTGTGTGCTTGTCCTCGCTCACGTGCAAGGCAGGACAAACTTCTCGATTGGTCATCCATCCTAGTAGTACTCTGGGTTAAGCATGCTTAACCACAGAGTTCTTTAGTGATGGGCTCCCTGAAAAGGAGGTTGACTTTGGTGATATGGATAGTCTAATCATTCCTTTTAAGATCATTTTATCGAAGGCATCAAATCCTAGGATGTTACAATCTTCCCCACTTATATTCCGGACTTCCTCGTCAAGGCACAACTATATGGCCTCATAAGTTTTCCCCATTTTAGTGCCCAGCATTGAATACGGACACCCAACTCCCAATCACAACTACCAGAGAAAGGATGGCTACATCGTCGTGGACAATCCTTTCGACATGCCTAGACTGCACGACTCAAGACTGGGATGCCACATGCCCATGTAGGCCCCACCTACAGGAGGGGTTATGGCTCTGATACCATTTGTAACACCTAGACCTATAGCCCAAGTCTCTAGTAGAGATTCACAAATGATGATTGTCCCCATAGAGAACCACTAGCCTTAACTCCATGCTTTGTCCTCAGTCACGCCTAGTACTACTCTGGAATGAGCACACGCAACCACAGAGTTCTTCAATGATGGGCTCCCTGAAAAGGATGTGCACCTTGGTGATATGAGTAGTCTGATCATTCCTTTCAAGATCATTTTATCTGAGACTTCAAATCTTGGGACATTATAGATTGTCTTGCTTCAATTTAGTTATGAAGGACATTGGCTTCTCTACACAGTCAATCCAATTGCTTGAAAGGCGGTTATATACAAGACTTACAACCTTGATCTTTCAAATATATATATTCTCTTTAGAGACACTGAGGCATGGAGTATCCCTCTCATCCCAATCAGAATAGAATGCTTAATCAGGGCTCCCTGCCCATGCTACAGCCCTATCTGGCAGTCATACATAGTGGAACAAATGGATTATAAACACCTACCAGGGAAAGGTGACAACACATTTGATGTGTTGTATATTATGGATTACTCAACTATAGAATACTAGTTGAACCCCATGGGGAAGAAAATTTCAATCACCTATGAGGATAATATGCAATGAAAAGTATAAAGAAGCATTACTTCTCTTAGGATCTATCACTGTTAGAAAACCTACCTAACCCCTAACTCTAATCCCTTGGCCCTACAAAGTGCCCTTCGAGAAAAACTCTACAATGTTGCACATCACAAACTAGATCCACTGGTGCACCAATAGCACATTGTCCAACCGGATCAACAACATTAGCATGAGAACATAAATCCAGCTACTCTCCACCAACTTTACACATTTTCCCTCATCATACATCTCATGACTATGAATTCACACCTCCCATAGGAACTGCTCATGACATTACAGATCTTTGGGCATTCTAAGGGGAGGATACCATGGAAATTTCAAAAGACATCAGAGGTCCAGAATTCAATATATCCCCTTATTTTTGCAATTTTTACCATGAGAATTCTCATTCGGCTTGAGAGGTTGTTTGGAAATTATCATGGAGCACAAGAAGGTGATAATTCTTATATCACATTTTTCCAGGATATCATGTGTGTCTTGTAGACGATCTCCAAGATACACTAAAGATTGGTGACTACATGTCTTTGAATGTCATGTGTGCTTACCAATCCTTTTCAATCATTAATTAGATATTGTCTATCTGGCTGGAATGAAGCTAATAAATGGCCTCTATTGTAGGGAAAGTTATGGGGTAAAACATCTCTTAATTCATTGTATAAAAATGGACATCTCATAGTTATTTTTTTTCCTATCCTACATTATGACGATTGGACATTGCTCACCATATTCACAAGAGAGATGAAGGAAGTATTTAACATCTTTAACTACTTATTGAATATTTTTGGTCAAAAGATTACATAGAAGACAATAGGGAAATATCACATCAGGCTGAAATTTGCGCTGAAGAGATCATAAACTTAATATAAAAATGGAAAATGGTACAACTCTCAGTATGGGAAAAGGAAATAGAGAAAGCCACAATCATGCCACTACAAGTATCAACAATAATGATTATCCAATGTTTATCACTTTCCCATACTCTACTGGATGTATTCCGTATCTATCTTACAAGTGGAGTTGGACAATTGTTGGGCAGAAAATTATCATTTCTTGCATGGAAATTATGCAACCTAGTTGTTGCGGTCCCAATGGGTATATGAAGTACACTATCAACATGCCATATGAATCCCCACTTGATTACACTTTTCTCATACTTTGACACTCACAGGTTGAGTGTAAGATAAGTTTTGGGGTACAATCTAGTGAGGGGGTATGATTTAGTTTTTATTTTCTTTATGATTTTTAAAAAATTTCTTAAATAAATTCTAAGTAGAGATTTTCTCGAGGAACCAATTTTGACACAGATGATGTTTTCAACACCCTTAAATGGTTGTAATTGATCTCCAAGCTATATAAATTTCTACATTTTCATCAAAATGAAATGAGTCGGGACACTTATTCTAATTACAATGAATGATCATGTTTTGCACCATTTTCTTATCAAAACATTGTAGTTAACCAAGCTAATGTGACCATTAAAAACATCATAAAGACAATATTTTTGTAGGATACACAAAAGTAATTTTCTTACATGCTATGGCAAAGAAGCACACTCCCAGATAATGAAAAAACTACCCCATTTCAATTCCATATAAGACCTAGAAATCCCAAAAGGAGAGGAATAAAAGTAGTGTGTGAATAAAACATGAGACTTATGCTATGTCTACAATGTAAAGGTGTTTCCCTAATGATGTATTTTTGCACTACTAAACGAAGATATGTTCCATTCAGTATTAATATTTTAAGCCTTTGACCGTGTTCATTGAAGGTATAGCAATCTGAAGCAATGATACATAGGATGTGAAATTGCTGCTCTAAGGTCAACTTGCTTGGATTACAGAGACCACTCGCCTGCTAAATGAACCTATATTTGAATGGACAAAATAAGTGTAAGGATAACCATCAGACTTAGTCTACCCACTCACCATCTACCACTCTAAAAATTAAACATGAGAGTGGAATATACCTTAGAAGGGAAGTGTGCATCATGAGGTTGTGCATTAGATAATTCTCACAAAACGCTGAAGAATCAAATCCAATAGAGAATATCAATGAAATCTGAAACCATGTGATATTTTAGGAGGATTAGTTATCTGAGAATTTATAGACTAATGATGAGTGCATATTCATCCTAGTTTTACATGCATTTTCAATTTAGTTTAGCATGCATATAGCTTAGTTTTCATTAAGAATATCTTTGTTTTGATCTACTTAGGCTTTTATGCTAATTTGTAGGAATTTTATACTTCTATTAACTCCCTTTGCATGTTTATAATTTTATCACTCTACAACAAGTTATCCTAGACGAGCGGGAGTTGAGAGAAGGACACCTCTCACAGAGTGCGAGGCAGCACCCCAGAATAATTGGATTTCGAGCACTTTCAGAAGGCAGATTGATACACAAATTTTGTGTCCAAGGACAATTTCAACTTGTCGATCAAAATGCCAATCACCATCAAAATCAATGAGAAATGAAGAGGTCAATAGTCATGTCAAGATCCCTGACACTCAATGTTTGACAGCAGTATCGACCCCCTTGGTCGACATCCACACAGAATGACACTCACACTCACTGATTATCAAGGTCGAAACCTCTGTCTTCCCCCCTACTCGACGTTTTCATCAGCCAGCAACCAAAAAAAATCATCCATCAGTTGACAATCTTGTCGATACGCCTATCGACATCCACAACTTCTCAGAAGACTTGTCGACCCTCAAGGTCGGCAGTCCCATCGACTTACAAACCGATGATAGGAAATTCAAAAGTCGTCGACCCTCGAGGTCGACATACCTATCGATCGACAACAAATGGTCGACACGATGGAAAGAGGTCGACAGCCTCGAGCCTATAAATAGCCCGCAGCGCAACCGTACAAATCATCTCAGATTTTCTAGAGACAGAAATGCCAAAATGATACCGCTGAGATCAGAGCAAGGACAAGACCCGATGAACAAGGTAATCATGTTGAACTAACTGGTTGATGCCTATCGACTTCAAGCATATATTGACATATCTCCTTCCATCTGCCACTCCAAAGCCGTCGACCTTCTTCTCTAAGGTGATCGATTTCTTCCCCGAGATGTTGTTCCTCCACCTGCTTCTGCTGCAAGTCAGGATTAGTTCTAGAAGGACAAAGAAGGAAATAAGCTATCCATCACACACCACACCAAGCCGCTTCCTCCACCATCATGACCATGATAGCATCCTCTTCCTCTTCTTGTGATAATAATCTCTCCATATCGAGGGAGTAGTCTTTTCACTGGGGTGTGGGGACTAGCCCCACTACCCGTTTCTTGAAATTTCATTCATGTTCCATCTCTTATATGAACTCATATAATTCATAGCTAATTGTTTATTGCATGTTTTGTGGATTGATCACCCATTTTACGTGATTTATTATAATATTTTACTGTGAGAACTTCAATGTTTAAGATTTAAATACTGATTTGTTTTGGTTGACACCCTGATAAGAACTTCCAACGGAAAGTCTCCAGAGTAGTGGAGAGAGGATTCGTAAGTAACAAGACATAGAGCTTATAGGGATATATACTCATGCAATTTTCTAATGTCGAAAGGGGAAACTTGCATAATTCAAATTCTATCTTCATACAAGTTTGGATTTGAATGATTACACAGATTCTAGTAGTCATGGTGAAACCCAATTCCACCCTAGTGTTTCCATCCATTGATAACTAGAACCTTAATCTAGCTATTTTTATTCTTGCAATCTTAGATTAATCAACCAAACTCAACTTTTATGATAAATACAAGTTCTTGCTAAGTTACTTCAGTTAGATAATTCTTAAAAATGTTGTCCCTTGGGATTTGATCCATAACTATACTATGATAAGATCCATCCGCTTGTGGGTGGCATTATTTCACTTTGGTTTTGGTAAACTCTAGGAACTATATTCCTAGTGAATTTGCAGTGTGATAACAATCTACATCAACTAACTTGATAAGATGTTAGGATAAAGACATTGTCAATCATCATCTTTGATCTTTGCATGCCCAACTCCTAACTCGTTTGACTCTTCATTATTTTTTAGTAGTTAGCTTGAGGATACAATAGATGCTAAGTTTGTGGGTACTGTGACATCCATTTTCTGTGGAATGCTTTACTTTCCTTAAAATCATCATGAATTATAAGAAAAGTACTAATATCTTTATCCTTTTTGAGCCAAGTATGTTGAATACACTTCAAAATTGATCAATGCTTGAAACTGCAAGAAATTTGAATATATTGGCACTAGGTCAATCAACATTAGTTGACATTCAATAATCAATCATCATGATCATTGATGTTCAATAATCGATTAACATCAGTAAAGTTCTATTGATGAAGGTATGCACTAATCAATGTCAAGAAACATTAATATGATTAGCCACTCAAACACTAGTATGACATACAACAACCAAGCATGAGGACTCTGGCTCAAACGTAGTCACACATAGGCCAATTGAGTATCCATCTCTAGAGGCATATTGCAAAGTTCCAAACTTTCACAATTATCATGTTGTAAAATGATCCTCAAGTCGTTGATTAACAACAATTGAGCAGAAACATCGATGACTCACAACCATGTGGACCAATTTACACTAGGCATGACTCTAAGCCATACCTATAAATAAGGCCACATGGCCTCATTTTTTGGGCATCTTGACTTTTGACTCGTAAGTTGAGATGTTTATTCTCTAAGTTAAACACCCATGTTGACCTTTGCTTAATCTCTAAACTAATCAACTGGCTCCCTCCACCACCATCTTCTCATCATCATTTGATTAGTCAGCTACCTAGAGAGAGGATCTTATAGGAAGACACAACCTTTAGTTGGATGAAGTGTGATTGACCAGTATCCTCAATTAAGTAGCTGGATTGGCCTAGGATCTTGATTGATCAAGGAGAGGAAAATATTCTAATATGTAAGTTGGTTAGATGTGAAACGCTCTATCAGTGTAATCAATTTCTTCTCTCAATCTTGGTATATTATTTTTCATAAGGAAATGTACATGTCAAGTTGAAATTTGATGATTCTCATCTATGTCATGATAGGGTACACCTCTTAAACTTGTGTTGGGACTAACCATAAAATCCTCCCAACAATTTGTTTGTTCCTCTTTTATGTAATATTATATTCTTATGAGTTATGTTTCCTTACTCCTACTTTAATGCATCGCTTGCATGATCAGATACCTTCTTGTGATATTTTATGTGAATGACTATGAAGGAAGAAGTTTGGGAAGATCCACACTTTAGAATAAATATAATCCATGAGAGTGAGGGTCATGAAATCAATAGGGATATTTTAATGTTCCTTCATCATTTTCATGTCATCTTAAGAGAGAGGCATCCTTTGACATAAACCTATACTCATCTTGAGATATAGAAAGGTATTAGATACTTTTGATGTCTTCTAGTAGAATATTGTATTAGGATGTAAAATAGAAGGGAATCTTTAATGGTTGGAGAGTAATCTTGATTAGGCAAAACCTAGTAGTAGTACTTTTAGATTTGCGACTTATGTTCTACTTTGTTCCTTTTTAGAACACACAATGCAAATATTCATTTCGAGTTAGATAAGATAAGATATGTAGTTTCTTATATAATTTCCAAGCTTTACCCCGTGGTCTACCCCTTTTACTACAATATATATTGTATTTTGCTATAGGCCTCGCTTGGAGTCAATTTAAAGTTTGATTCATTGAGATTGGGCAACTATGCTTGCACTTTTGACCTACATTTTGAGATTATCAATATTGAGGACAACCTTTCCTTTAGAGTCTAGAAGATGCCTTCATACTACTCAATCCATATAAATGGTGCATTTTTTTATGTCAACATAAATTAAAAGGCATGGTGATGACCTTGAAATTTTGAATATATCCTACTAGCCTAGAAAATTATGAATCTTAATATGCATCTATAGTTTCTCCTTGTGAATTACATATTCTACCATCTTGAAATCCAATAAAATCCCTTGGCTATAGATGACATGTCTAAGAAAAACTGCTTCAGATAACTAGAACTCATACTTATAGATCTTAACATTTGATCAATATTTATGTAGTAGTTGCAATGCTGGAAATATAGTGCTGCATTTCTAGAATGTATTAGAAAATCATAAATATATACTACCACACACCAACTAATCTAGAAACTAATGGAGAAATCTTTTCATCAGATCCATAAGGCTGCAAGAGCATTTTTTACTCCAGCAAAAATATAAAAGAATTCAAAATCACCATATTGAGTACAAAACACTTGTCTTTGGAACATCCTTGGGCTTATTCTGAACTTATGATATCTAAAATACATGTAATCTTGTAGAATATTGTCACTACTTTTAGTTGATCAAAGAGGTCATCAATCCTATGCAACATGTGCTTATTCTTGACAGTAACCTTTTCAAGTTTCCTGTAATCAATGCATAGTTTTATCAATGTGTATTTCTTCTTAAGAAATGAGATAGGAGCTCACCATAATGAGATACTAGAATGTATAGATCCATTATTCAATAAATCATATGTTGCTAATTTAATCCATTTAGTTTGTCTAGTGACATATAATATGGTGGTAAATATATCAGTAAGGTACTAGTTAATCTTGACTTTGATCTCTTTTTAGTTGGTAAAACTAATATTTATTTATGAAAGACATCAAAGAACTCTCCAAACATGGATCTTTGACAAAGTAATGTTCTCTTCCCTGCTATAAATAACATATTCTATGAACTTTTGCAATCCCTTCCTTAACATACTCTCAACTATTGTCACAAAATTGTGTTTGTAGGTAAAATTTTCAATTCTCCTATAAAGGTTCACATCTTATAAGAATCATTGAATCTAACTCCCTTGGTAAAAATGTCCAATCTTACCATGTAAGTTCCAAATACCGCATGCCTAGGATTAGCACAAATATGTTTTTCTCAAGTGGCAGAAGGTCCACTTAGATATTATGATTTCCATACAATAACACACACCTAGGGCATGCCTCTGATGGGATAACATGTTATACCGATACAATCTTGTACACAAACCCATAGGATAAGGGTATTATAAGAACATGACATTTGTCTATTGTAGCATTAGTCATAAACACTACTACAGAAATGACTTATAACGTCACATTTACAGGCGTCGGTTGTATACAAAAATCGACACCTAATCCATACAACGTCGATTAAATAAAATAACCGACATCTATCTATGAAGGGTGACCAGACGTGGGAATCACTTTTTATTTAGTGTCGGTTTCTTAATAAGAAACTGATACCTAAAATTGACCGCCAAATCCAAATTTTCTAGTGAAAATAATTACCTACAAAATTTAACATACAACGTCAGTTTTTAACAAAGAAACCAACAACGAAAGGTTTTCCGCGAGACAGAAATTTGACCAATTTTTACCGTCAGTTGTCTTACAATTATCAATGTTGATGTATTTTCACGCGCTTAACCGTGAAAATTTTTACCTCCCTTTAGCGTCGGTTTTTATACGGAAACTGATGACGATAGTCTTAATTCGAGAACATTTATTTTTGTTGGCATATATAGATAGATGTCAGATTTTCTAGTTGGAACCGACGACTATCAATTAACAGAAGTGTCAGTTTCTTGTTGGTAACTAAAACTTATAGTTTCAAGCATCGATTAGTTCTAATATCCGACTCCTATTGTTAACTTAACAGCACCCGCACGAGCCAGACTCTTCCCCTTTCTCTGTTTCATCCATTCTCGATTGAGGGTTAGGTCTGGTGATTCCTCTTCTCACCGCCGCCCGCTGCTCCTGTGCTCGCCGCCTCCGCCTCCACTTCCATTTGCTGGTGCTCTGGTCACTGTCGCTGTCGTCTCTCTCCGCTCGCCTCTGCCGCCGCCGCTTGCTGGTGCTCCAGCCACTGCTCTCCAAGCCGCGGCTCTCCTGCTAGTGCTCTGGTCATCGTCGCCGCCGCCGCTCGCCGCTCACCGCTTGCCTCTGCCACCGCCGCTTGCTGGTGCTCTAGCCGCTGCTCTCCAGGACACAGCTCTCCTGCTCCCTGCTCTCCAGGTCGCTGCTCCAACCACAGCTCCTGCGTGCCTATTTGCCGCCGGCGCTGCCACGAAGGCCTTCTTCCTCCGCCCTCAAGGTACCCTGCTCCTGCTCGACCACCATTGGCTGGCCCTTTTGTCATTAGGGTAATTTTTGTCATTAGTTGACTTAAATTGTATTTTTGCAATTAAGGTTACATATGCAACATATTTTCTGATTTCTCATTTGTAGTAGCATGGACTAAGAGAGTCTCACTAAAATTGATACTTATTGACACCTAATTAATTCATTATAATAGAATTGTGTTGATTGCACTTGTGCTCTTGGGCTGAATTGAGTTGTTGTGTCATCCATTTGTGTTGTTGACTTGCATATATTTGTTCTTCAGCCTTCAAGTGAGGTATAATCTCACTCTCCCAATGTGCCATTAGGATTCATTTTGATTCAAATCTCGTACTTTCATATATTTGTGCTACTAATCCTCATGCTTGACCTAATTCAGTAAATTTTGATGCATGTTGAAATAAGATTCAACTTGTCCATTCTAGCATCCTAATTTGATTTGATTATGTGCTTTGAACCTTGAAACATGTGTGTTAAAGATACATTGATGTTAAATATCAAACTTAACTCACATGTGGGGCTTCTATATCTAAAATGATAATGTGAACTCCTAAATCAGTAACATATATTATTCTTTGTGCACTCAAATACCTTGTGAATCGTGTATGCACCCTAAGGTGATTAAATGCCTAAATCTTGACTTGAAATATGATCTAGTATGTATGTTGATATATGAAGCTCTAACGATAATGGTGAAATGGAGTGGATTTGAGGTGGATGTGTGGTGGAAATGGTAGGGTAAGTTGGTCACCATGGTCGTTTTGGTGTGCCATGGCCGTGGTGAGGGTAGTATAGGACGGTCATGGGGTAAGAATACAGTCGTGGTATGGGGCTGGTGGTATGCTATGTTGGTGGCCACAGCCGTGGGGGAGTGCCACGATCGTGGTGAGTGAGTGGCACCATGGTCGTGTTGGGTCACACAGCCATTTTGGAGGAGGGGGATGTGGTCGCGGGCACTTCCCATGGTTGTGCGAATTTATGACCAAGAACCAGCATTTCAACAGGGTTTTTCCCCAAGTCGCCACGACCGTGGCCAATGAAGAACAAAACGATTGTGATGCTGCTCCATGACCATAGAGCATCATCACGGTCGTTTTGTTCTTCATTGGCCACGGTCGTGGCAGATGGCCACGGTCGTGGCGACTTGGGGAAAAACCCTGTTGAAATGCTGGTTCATGGTCATAAATTCGCACGACCATGGGAAGTGCCCACGGCCGTGGTGAGGCTTGCACCACTTGATTATCCTTTAAACTTCATCATTCTTGGATGTCTTTGCTTTGTGACAACTCTTGGCCATTGGAGGTAGGTTGAGGGAGATTTTGGAGCCTCCTTTGGACCTCCCCATGAGTGGAGGAGCCCTAGAACTCCTTCTTTCTCTCTCTTCCATCTAAGGCATGGTCCAAGTACCTGAAAATAGTGCAAAGAACATCATAAGTGCATTTGGCAATGATAAATACATCAGGGGAAAAATATTGTAATCTAACATGTTTAGATGTGATTTAAGTACAAATGGCACAGGATGGAGCCCTAAAATAGGGCTACATCACCCCCTGATTCAAATATTTGATATATGGAATCATGGTTTATTTATTGTTTAGTATTTACTGATAAGCATGATTAAATGATGTTACACAAAACTTAGGATATGAATGATGAAACTAGGATTGTAGGTATAAGAATGACAACATACATGTATTTGTTGGCCTAGAAACCCATCCAAGATTTACTCATTAGGAGTAAATCTTGGATAGTCCCCGGTTTGGGACTGTTCTTGAACACCTAATCTCACTTAGGATGTAAGTGTATAATGTGTATTGGGTTTTCAAGAAAATTTTGGTAGCATTTCCCCGTTTGTTCTCTAAGTACATATGTACTTGGAGAACATCGGTGTAAATACTGCCGAAATTTTCTTAAAAACCCAATACACATTATACACTTACTAGTGATATTAGGTGTTCAAGAATGGGATAGGTGGTACACATTTATTATATATAAGAATGACAGTACATGTATTTGTTGGCCTAGTTGAGTAATCTTGGATAGTCCCCGGTTTGGGACTGTTCTTGAACACCTAATCTCACTTAGGATGTAAGTGTATAATGTGTATTGGGTTTTCAAGAAAATTTCGGTAGCATTTCCCCATTTGTTCTCTAAGTACATATGTACTTGGAGAACAGCGGGGAAATGCTGCCAAAATTTTCCTGAAAACCCAATATACATTATACACTTACTAGTGAGATTAGGTGTTCAAGAATGGGATAGGTGGTACACATTTATTATATATAAGAATGACAGCACATGTACTTGTTGGCCTAGAAACCCATCCAAGATTTACTCAATAGGAGTAAATTTTGGATAGTCTCCGGTTTGGGACTATTCTTGAACACCTAATCTCACTAAGGATGTAAGTGTATAATGTGTATTGGGTTTTTAAGAAAATTTTGGTAGAATTTCCCCGTTTGTTCTCCAAGTACATATGTACTTGGAGAACAGCGGGGAAATGCTGTCGAAATTTTCTTAAAAACCCAATATACATTATACACTTACTAGTGAGACTAGGTGTTCAAGAATGGTATAGGTGGTACACATTTATTATATATAAGAATGATAGCACATGTATTTGTTGGCCTAGAAACCCGTCTAAGATTTACTCAATAGGAGTAAATCTTGGATAGTCCCCGGTTTGGGACTGTTCTTGAACACCTAATCTCACTTAGGATGTAAGTGTATAATGTGTATTGGGGTTTCAAGTAAATTTTGGCAGCATTTCCCTGTTTGTTCTCTAAGTACATATGTACTTGGAGAACAGCGGGGAAATGCTGCCAAAATTTTCTTGAAAACCCAATATACATTATACACTTACTAGTGAGATTAGGTGTTCAAGAATGGGATAGGTGGTACACATTTATTATATATAATAATGACAGCACATGTATTTTTTGGCCTAGAAACCCATCCAAGATTTACTCAATATGAGTAAATCTTAATTATATATAAGACCTTAAACCCTAAAGTTTTAACCATGCTTAAACTCTAATCTGTTAACCCTAGACCCTAATCTTGTTGTAATATATACTTGTTTTCTCTTTGATCATAGAATGGATAGATCATGGATGTCCATTCACAATCATTGCACCCCAGAGTTTATATCTGGTCTTGATCAGTTTATTAGATTTTCCGAGGAACATAGGAAACAACCTGGAGATAGGTTCTACTATACATGTAGGCATTGCGATAACAACTTGAAAGTCGGCACTGGTGACGAAATCAAAAGTCATGTCATGTGCAACGGGATTGTACAAGGCTATACAGAATGGCACTGGCATGGAGAGATTTCAAACCCGAAATCAGTGGATGTTGATAGCAGTGCTTGTGTGGAAGAAGAAATTTCCTCCGATGATGTAGATGTGAACGAACCAGTTCCAGTAGACATCGTTGATGTGATGCTGGATAGTTGTGGGGTAGAGCACACCGAAACCGATCCACCTCCCATGTTTAGAAACATTGTGCATGATGCTAAGATATCGTTATATACAGGTTGTACTAAGTTTATGAAGCTTAGCACTGTGTTGAGATTGTATAAGATGAAAGCTAACAATAGATGGAGTGACAAAAGCTTCACGTCATTGTTGTCTTTGTTGAAAGAAATGCTTCCTGAAGGAAACGAGCTACCAATCTCAACATACCAGGTAAAGAAATTGTTGTGCCCAATGGGAATGGAGGCCAAGAAGATACATGGATGCCCGAATGATTGTGTATTATTTCAAAAGGACTATGTGGATTTGAAAGATTGTCCAAAATGTGGTGTGTCACGGTATAAATTGATGACTTTGGGGGAGTCCAAAACTGGTTCTCCTGCCAAGGTGATGTGGTATCTACCTATAATATCACAGTTTCAATGCTTGTTTGCCAATCCGATAGATGCGAAGAATTTGAGGTGGCATGCAGATGTTATGAAAAATAATGATGGGATCCTACGACATGCGTCTGATTCCCCACAGTGGAAGAAGATTGATCTATTGTACCCTAAATTTGGTGAAGAATTCAGGAATCTAAGATTTGGGCTTTGTACATATGGGATGAATCTGTACGGGACATTGAGCAGCCAACAAAGCACTTGGCCAGTCATGCTTGTTATATACAATCTTCCTCCCTGGCTGTGTATGAAAAACAAGTACGTTATGATGTCATTGTTGATATCGAGCCCTAAACAACCTGGAAATGATATCGATGTTTATCTTGAACCTATTATTGATGACTTAAAGAAACTCTGGGGTGAAGGTGTGATGACCTATGATGCTTCACAAAGAGAGACATTTTGTTTGCACGCTATGTTGTTTTGCACTATTAATGACTTTCCAGCATATGGGAATTTGTCTGGATATAGTGTCAAAGGAGATAAAGTGTGTCCTATATGTGAAGAGAACACTGATTCAACAAGAATAAAATATGGCGGTAAGACTGTATATCTTGTTCATCAAAGGTTTCTTCCGAAATTCCATCTGTATTGTAGGAAGTGCAAAGCATTCAATGGATGGAATGAGGAACGGAGTGCACCTAAACCTATACCGGGGGAGGTTGTTTATGAAAGAGTAAAAGACTTTGTCAATGAATTTGGTAAGAGATCAAAATGTACTATGGCCACACGGAGTGACAAATCTTTATTCAAGAAGAAGTCAATATTTTGGAATCTTCCTTATTGAGGTTCTTTGACAGTCAGGCATTGTATCGATGTCATGCATGTTGAGAAAAATGTCTGTGATAGCGTCATTGGTACTCTGTTGAATATACCAGGTAAGACTAAAGATGGGATAAAATCCAGACTGGACCTACGTGAAATGGGAATAAGGTCAGAATTAATAGAATTACGTGAAATGGGAAATCGGAGAACATACTTACCTCCCGCTTGTTACACATTGTCTAGAAAGGAGAAGAAAGCTTTTTGTGAATGCTTGGTAAATGTAAGGTGCCACAAGGTTACTCATCCAACATCCGTAGATTGGTATCAATGAAAGATCTGAAGTTGATAGGTTTTAAATCTCATGATTGTCACACTCTAATGCAACAAATATTGCCCGTGGCAATCACCAGACTTTGTTTCTTTTTCAATTGCCTATGTAGCAAAGTTATTGACCCTAATACTCTCGATACTCTATAAAGAGAAGTGGTTGTTATCCTATGTCATCTTTAAATGTATTTCCCTTCTTCGTTCTTTGATATCATGGTACATCTTGTTGTCCACTTGACAAGCGAAGTGAAAATGTTGGGACTAGCTTTCTTGCATTGGATGTATCCCTTTGAACGATACATGAGCGTTTTTAAAAGTGATGTTCAAAACCGTTATCAGCCTGAAGGGAGTATTATTGACGGTTATGTGGTGAGAGAGGTTATGGATTTTTGCAATGACTTTCTGAGTGGTAATGACACTCCTGGTAATGACAAGAATATTGAGGAGCAATTTCGCAAAGGAATTTTGGGATCACGAGTGAAAGTAATCAGCCATGAGCAGTTGGAACAAGGTCACTTGTATATTTTACACAACATGGATGAAGTGAGTTTTTATATCGAGGAACATACCAATTTCATCAAGAGACAATATCCTCGAGCCAATTCAATGTAGCTTGCTAGATTGCATAACAAGACATTTATTAAGTGGTTTGAAGATAAAGTCTTACATCAACTATCTCAAACACGAGATGATATTACTGAAACTATCAAATGCCTCACCTTTAAACCAAAATTGAATGTTATGTCTTAAGAAGGGTATGGCATTAATGGATTCACATATTACACAAAGTGCCAAGATGATAAGAGTGTCGTACAAAATAGTGGGGTCACCCTTCAAGTGTCGACTATGTTTTTTGCAAGTGCAACAGATAAGAGTCCATGTGAAGCTAAAATGTCATATTACGGTGTCATTGAAGACATATGGGACTTTGACTACATAGATTTCAGAATTCCTCTCTTCAAATGTAATTGGGTTGATAACACCAAAGGAGTTATAGTGGATGAATTGGGTTTCACTTTAGTGAACTTTGAAAAGATTGGCGAGAAGGGTGAACCATTCATAATGGCATCATAGGTGAAACAAGTATTTTATATCGATGATCCTATAAATGATAAATTATCAGTTGTTCTTCATGGTAAAAGACAGTTCATTGAAGATCCTATAGATGAAGAAGAGTACTATGATAAGTATGATGACTCCAGTCCATTCTCACTTGGGTTGCCAACACCACAAAATATTGAAGCTAATGATGACTTGTATGTGCGCGGAGATCACAATGAAGGATTGTTAATTGATAAATGATCGCAATATTAGAGGCATGCATGTTTATATTTTTTATATGTTTCATTTGTATATGTGAACTATACAATGTTTCATTATCTTCTAGTTATGTCAAATGCTAAATGTTTGATTTTTTAATGAAATTTTTAGATGGCTAGGCATGGGCATGATGACCATGATGTCCATGATGAGCATGGTGAGGATACCAATGCGCCGCCTCATAATGTAAGTTTTAAAAATATATCATATATTTCTATCTATATGCCCATTTATAGTTATATCATGTAAGTGTGTTTATTTTGTCAAATTTTAGGTTGATGATGCACATGTACCCTCTGAAGCACTTGAGGCACTTGATGAGCAGTACCAAAAAGTTGACAAGAGAAGGGGCATCACTATGATGAAGAAGTTAACAGTGCTAAGGGACAATGGACCCAAAATGGTTGTGGATTTTGATAATGCAGGAAATGCAATTGGAGTGAACCGCAATTCGTGTGTTTCATATCTTGGGTATGTTACTCGAAGCCATTGTGGTTGTAAGATAGATTCTTGGCATAAAGTTCCTAAGGGGAAGAAAGACTTAATATGGAAGGATTTATGCGTGAGTTATTATTATTTGCAATTCTATTTTGTAGATTACAAATTTTTTGGATACTAGTTAATAGCAATTCTATTTTGCAGAGTATATTTGCATTGGATGAAAAGTTGTATCATAAATGCGTGCTGCAATGATGTGGGAGGGTCCTAAGGAACTATAGGACAAATATCACCCGAGAATACATAAAAGATGGTGAGAAGAGGAAGAAGTTAGCCACTGAACAGTGGAACTTCCTGGACCAAGAAGAATGGGACGCGTTTGTTGCTTCAAGAAACACTGATGAATTCAAGGTATTAGGTGTTACTCCCTATTTAATTAATATATGTTGTATTCACCTATTCAAGATTAACCTTTAGTGTTACTAAACAAATCAATGTGCATGCTAACTAGGCTATCAGTGAGGCGCAAAGAGCAAGGCGTGCACTGAATGTGCATGACCACACAATGGGTCCAAAGGGCTATGTAGGCGTTCACCAAAGACTACAGGTTGAGTGTACTGCTCAGTCTGCTGCTACTCAGGAGTCCTCTACTATAGGTACCGCACCTCTGCCTCGCCGTGATGTCTGGATAGCTGGGAGGCAAAACAAGAAGGGAGAAATAAAGAAGCTCACAACTGCTGAGGCGGCTGCAAAAATGGTAAAATACAACTCTTAGAGCAATTCGTTCGAATATTGATTATTTGTGGTGTTTACTTACTTACCAATTTCTGTTGATGGCGATTAGCGGGAGCTGCACGAGCTGAGAAAACAAGGCAAGTTCATCTCTGAGGGCACAATCGATGAATTGACAGTTGCTTTGGGTAACCCAGAGCATCCTGGACGTGTTAGGGGTGCAGGCGTTGGTGTGGGCATCAAAGCGTTCTTTGGGCCATCCCAGCGCAAACATGTCCCAAAAGTGGGAATTTCACAAGAAGAGGTAACCTATTCTTTTTTTAGAATGTTACTGTAAAAGGGAATTCAATAATCAGAAGCTAACATTTCTTTTATCCATGTATAGGTAGATATGTTAATTGATAGGAGAATCCAATAAGAAATGGTGAAGTGGCATGCGTCTCAGACTGCCACTCAGACAGTACCTATGGCATCCCACTCTACTCCTACTGCAGAGGTTGGGAGTAATTCTGTAGACCCACCACCTAGCACATCCGCTGTAAGTATTTTTATGACATAGTAGCTAGTCTTTTCAAGATGATATGTTTTCAAGATGATATGTTTTCAAGATGATATGTATATATGTATATAACATTCTTTACGTAAATTTGTAGGGATTGAAGTGATGCCATCTAAAAAGTAAGGAATATGCCATTGCATAGGCGTCGGTTTACCCATCCCTTCCAGGAGAAATGTTTCATGGGTCTCCATTACCAAATGGTTGGGTTCGTTTGAGCCCGCTACGTATATTCCCCAATTGGATAGATCTTCAATTGCCATATGCCCACCCAGATTGTGAAACGCTTGGTGAGGTAGAAGGCGGAGTGATATTGTGGCCCAAAGCAGATGTCGTCTATACTGAAATTGTATGGTAAATTTACATTACGTTAAATTGTTAGTGTGCATATATGAGGTCAATTGATCTGAAATTATATATATAGGTTAAAACACAGACACCCAGAGCATATAGGCCTCCACCTCCACCTCCTACATTACCAAGTTGGGTTCCATAGGACCTACCTGCCCCGTTAGGTCCTAATTGTAGGGGTATGGCAGTATGGTTAGGCGAACATGATATAAATTGCCCTATAAATGTTTCTATAGATGCAGATGTTGCAGGTCAATCATACTAAACCAAACTATTTATACAAGATATTTTGGAGTTGTTTCACCATGATTGGCTGAATACATCTGTGATAGAGCTATGGATAAGGTGAGATCTTGTTTATACATCCATATACCTTGTGTAGGATCCGGTGATCTGGTTTCTTATATATTAATGCATACGTAATACATGTTTTGCAGCTACTTAGACAAGATATGTGTAGATTTTTCATTTGAACATGTAGGATTTTTTATTCCATCTTTGATTAGTCTAGTAGCTAAAGACCCTACGTCAGTTCAACAACACTGCTATGATGCTTTTACAAATTTTGGTCAAAATAAGAAGACGGTGATAATAGCTCCATTCAATGTGGAGCAAGTTTACTTTGCTTATAATTTGGGCTTAAGAAAATTACATTTTTATTGTGGATTTCGAGTTATTAATTTTTAACTTTTTTACCTCTAGGGGTACGCATTGGGAGTTACTAGTTATTTTCCCCGGGACATTCATTGTCTATTATCTAGATCCTAAGGGGACTAAATTGAATCCAAAATATGGACATGCAATGAAAATGACATTATTCTGGTGAGAAATATTTCATTTTTATATCCGTTAACATCTGTTATTACATTACTATTTAATTATGTAATTTACAGTGTTACATGAACATGTAGGCGTTTACATGAGTTCAAAAAGGCTAGAGGAAAGGTCCCTGAGAAAAAGAACCAACCAATAATTTGGGAGAACGTGAAAGTAAGTTCCCGACTCCAATGTATATATTATTTATGTGAACTGTGCTTAGTTGTATTTTTTAATATTTTGTATATTTTAATTTATAGTGTGCTACACAAGACAACGGTTGGGCATGTGCATACTATGTGATGCGATTTATGCACATGATTATCAAATATGCCGCAGTGGATATCGATACCATACCTGAGGTATTATATATAGTCTCATTAGATAATATGAAATATATCAATCTTATTTATATATTATTAATTATATATATACATCATTCTCTTATACATCATTCTCTTTGCAGGTGTTTAAAACTGACCACACTACAGGTAAGGCCTTATCAGATGTACATGCTTCCTATACGAAGGAAGAATTAAATGATGTAAGAGAAGAATGGGCAAAATCCATACAAGTAGTGGGGGTTTTAAAATATAATTGGGATGTTGATAGCGATAATGACTAAAGAATGATATTTTGTAAATAAATTTTTCTGAATTGTCATATGTGTGAATGTTTCTACATGTATCTGAATGTTTATACATGTGTGAATGTGAAAATGAAAGAACTACATGTTGCTACATGAATGTATCTATATGTGCATGTGTAAATGTGAAAATGAAAGGAACTTTAGGTTTCTACATGAATTTTCTACATGTGTATGAATGTTTCTACATGTGGGAATGTGAAAATGAAAGGAACTGCAGGTTTGTGGCATGTTTCTACATGTGTGTGAATTTTATTAAATTTGCAGGTTTGTGGTCTGTTGTTGGCTGATATCAATGGATGTCATAAACCTATAGTTCAGTTCCACTAAACTGTAGGTTTCTTTATCCTGTGACCAGCCACAGCAGACCTGCAAACTGATAAGAAAAAAAATCAAAACATAGGCGTCGGTTATTAGTCGAAAACCGACAACAAAGGCTTGCAGCGTCAGTTAATAACAAAAAATTGATGTCTAATGTGGCCAGACAACACGGCTGTGCTGGCCAGCATGGCCGTGGTGGCAGGTGATATGGCATCGGTTATTACTACGAAACCGACGTCGATGGTGTCCTAGATGGTGCCCTTTTTGTACGTGATGGGTTTGGGCGTCAGTTGCCCTACTAATAACTGACGCCTATAGTGCCCCTGCTGCCGCCCTTTTTGTGGCACGAAGGGTTCTAGCGTCAGTTTTCCCACTAATAATCGACGCCCATAGGGCCCTTGCTGCCTCCCTTTTTGTGGCGTGAAGGGTTCTGGCATCAATTTTCCCACTAATAACCGACGCCTATAGTGCCCCTACTGGAACGTTTTGGGTGACGTGAAGGGTTTTGGCGTCGGTTTTAAAACCGACGTCTAAGGGTTCACCTTTTAGTATCGCCCACATAGGTGTCACTTTTTAACCGACACCAAAGGCCTTAAATAACCGACACCAAAAGTCAGTTATGTAGTAGTGAAAGGTATATGTACCACCAAGATCTATCAAAACATCATCAGGATTAGTTTTATATGTAATTAGTTACATATGACTGGTCACTACTCACTAATATATAGCTCCATCAAGTTGGTTTATATCACATTACCAATATGCTTTTGTTTTTCCTATGTGTCTATGTGATACTAGTTTGTGATTTTACTCCTTGTGTAATATAACCTACCTATGATATTGACCCCCTACTACTTCTACGTTATCGTTACTAAGATTGCTAAAACTATCCTCTCCATCTCTGTGTTGAGACTGTTAATGTACCCTTTGAGGAAAATCACTAGAGTAGTGTCATGATTGTCCACAAGCATAACATGTCAAAGTACTGGGACATTAACATTATTATCTATGGCATCATCCATTATTTGATCGTTTTTGAGGTTTTGAGACATAATTGTGTTTTTCTAGACTTTGTGGACTCATAACAATTCAACAACTAGAACTCTTTTCTAAAAATAAGATGGTAGCACGCAATTAAGAGCTTAACAAAAGAACAATGTCTCAAAAATTATCTACTTTTTTGATATAGCCTCAAATTCATAGATCAAGGGTAAAAGAGAACTAACTAAGTAGCACATAGAGCCCTTGATTTCTTTTTTAGTATAGGAACAAGTTCTTTCATCAATTTGAACTTTCATTAAAAACTATCAACTGAACACTTAGCTTTCATTTGATTACAATTTCAAACTTATAATGTTATATTGACTACGGGTGATGTTAGATTCAAAAGTATTATGTATTTTTTATCATGTTATCTGAAAATCATGTGCTCACACATAGATCTTTATGATAATATATATGAATTCTTGCATTTGTGTACTAGTTCTTATTACTTACGTTTTCTTACATTACTTAGAAAAAATATTGATCCTATGTCATATCGGGTAAAATTAAGAGAAAAGTTGATTTAGCAAAAGTAGAATATATTATAGTTGTTGATGCAAACATTGTAAACCATAAAATGAGACACTTTAGCTAAAAAGAACTCCCATGTTGTTGTATTCTTAGTTACTATGAGATCCAGTGTAGTGTGTCATGTGCAAAGCACTATGAAGATTTTCTAAGCTTAATTAAAGGAAACTAGTGATTTTGATGACGAGGGACATGATATGCTCAACTAATGCACTATTCTATGACTTGTTAAACGCAATCTACTAACATGATATCTAACTTAGACAAAGAACATTTAGTAATGAGTTTAAGATAAAGGATCCAACCTCTATATAGGAAAGCTAGCCCATACACACCTTATTGTAAATATAAGGAATATAGTATAATGTGTAACTTCCATCCTCCACTTTAAGGAAGGTACACCGCAACTACTAGTCTTTCTCTATTGGGTGAAATGTTGATTTTAAGTAAAATTGAAGGGTAGTTATGAGTAATGATATATGTTATGAGAATGTAGACTAACCTTGACTTGAAACATGTATGTAGTAATTTTATAAATTTAGAAACTACATCCATCAAATCTTTCAATATCATTATCCAATTTTGTTATAAAATCATATCCTAGATCCATTCTAATAGGCTCCAATACGCCCCTCCACTCTATCAATAGCTTACATTGAGTGGGTTTCATGAGGGTGTAAATATTAAAGACGTAATGCACATTAATAGCGAGTCTTGAAAATATTTCATGATGAGAACAATGTAGAAAATATGTCTTGAAGTATATCTGAGTATGACATTTTTATCCTACTTGATTCATTTTGTTGAGAGCCAATCCTTTCAATGATGTAAAGTATTACTTCTACCATTTTGGGCAAATAAGTTAGAAAATATCTCTCCATTATATCCTTTGAGTGTTGGTTAGTGGATATCCTACTCCTTAAATCCATCCTATGAATGGCATATTCATGGACATTTTCTCTCAACTATTGTTAGTCAAGTTCTAGGCTTTCCTAACATTGTTGGTTGAGAGAAAAGAATAGATGTTTGGCCTTTGTGATCTTCATCCAACTATCCAGTTTTATATCTCATATTGTATTTAATACATTGGTTGTCACATAAAGTGGTAACTTCCAATGCTAAAATAAGTCATGCACTATGGAACTTTGGCACACACATAATATTGAATTTTAAACCACTAAAGCATCAACTATTCATTTTCCAAGAAATATTTGGGGAAACATTAAAATTATAAAGGGCTAGTCTCTTAGTGAATGTGGGTACGTTGAGAGTGTCTGTGATCCTCCTTCTTATGAGGTATACAACTACTGCAAGGACCAATCATGCTTGATGTGTCAACTACTGAAACATCAATATGTCATCAAAAATAACTTGATTATTTGTAATATAGTTGAAACATTATAAGTATACAAGATAACCACTAACATCCATACTAATCAAATGCATTGTAGGCATGCAATACAACATTATACTTCATCTTAGATAAAAATATTATTGTCCTATTTATGTCTTGTCTGAAGATCACATGTTATTAAACATGTAATGGGATTTGGGGATTATGATACCTTAAGGATATACTTCAAAGAAATCGCTCCCATGAGATCTGATAGCTGGGCAAAAAGCGGTTGAAGTTGTTATATGCGTCATTAGTAAACATAAAGGGAGAATGATTGATTAAAAAAAATTGTGTATCTTTGTAACCATGAAGATCTATAGAGAGTGCTTCTTTAAGGAGAAATCTATTTAATGACAAATTACCAATGTTTAGGGAACATAAGAAGCAAGTAACGATCTTGATCTTATTTTAATTAACACAAAGAGATAACTAAGAGTTGTGAATGGGTCTCCAATAAATGTAGCTATACTAATGAGAAATGTGTATTCTCAAATAGAGTAGGAAGAGACACCCGGTAGTGGTGAAGCCAGGTTTTTCTATTAGGGGGGCACCATACAAAGTGACACTTCAAATGTGACTGGATATACATGCGGAAATATACCACAATCTCGAGTTATATGAAAGTACATCTACAACGAATATTACAAATACAACAAACAAAAAGTAAATGCATATGCTTTTTTAAGCTTTATTTGTCTAACAAAAGCAAAATGAAATGAAGCATCAAGTATGTCATTACCTAAAGCTATTTGATAGACTATGTTTCGATAATTGCAACGTAAGTTACGTACTTAGATTGAGTTTAAACACCAATGAAACATGACAAGTTGGGTGCCATGCGGAAAACAACTTTGTGATGCATTCAAGAAAACATCAATATAACTTCAACAAGTGGAGTAAAATATATATAAAAGCATCATGGTTTTATCTTTCGCAGCTAGATTGTCTTGGCCGCAACTTTTATTGTGTTTATCTTAGTGGATAATCTTATCAAAACTTTGGCAAAAAATGAGATGTCTTGGACACTTTTCATATATAATAGACAATATAATATAGAGAAATACGAGTAATATAATCATGTAATGTACGAAAATATATGTGAATACAGTCAGACACATCTACGTCGTAGGTTACTAACTTTACATCCTACACAACTATTTTATAAGACTAAAAATCATTTACATGACTAATGGGATTCCGCTTGTGAAGTTTGGGAGAGACAACCATTTTGCTATTAAATATAGATAACCACTCATTGTCTTATTTTCGCAGGCTGCAATCTCCAAGGGAAAAAAATACTACATATAATAGTGGTATTCCAGGGTGAGGAGCAAGGGATGAAACATAATCAATATGAACTATTGATATAACTTTGCTTGGTCAATAATCAACCACATGTTGTTCTACTTATTCTATCGGAAACAGACGTGTGCCGCCTATTCTACCGGAAACAGTCACACATGCCGTTTCTTAATGTGGGTGTACGTTATTTTGGATTTGCATGGGCCGAAGTCCACCCCTTCTCCAAACAGGTGTCAGGGCCCTGATGACCCAAGAGGTTGGTAAATACAGCTGACCCGAGCGGATTCGAACCAGCGACCCTTCATGAGGGGCGCACTGGCTTGACCGCCCGAGCTACGCTGGCCAGGTCGGGTGTACGTTATTGTTTGATAGAATAAAGACAATAGTTATCAAAGGTTGCAAAGAATGCGCATTCTGTAGCGCTAGGTACAGATTTTTACCAAATGTGTGTGTACTTCTTTTTAACTAATAGTTTTGGGCTTTGACGGGTGGGGCATGTGCCACCTCGTGCCCAAAGGTGGTTTTGTCACTCACACTAGGTTTATCCTATACATGATACCATGAAGTACAAATGAATGTAGATTCTGATAACCTAAATCGACTTATACCAACTAAGGCTAGAAATAAATAGACAAATCATTGATGTCTAATCTCAAACGTGGGGATGTGAGTATCTTAACTAGTAAACATTTATTCACTTGTATAGGGGATATTTTATGCATTTTCATTTACATAGCCTTGTAGTTATTCGTGTATTTTTCTCTTTCAAATGAAGTAGAACTGTCACACTATACTATCCCCAAAAAGCTAACTACATGTAGACTAATGTAGATCCCCCTCTCACTTGCGTGATACATATTCACAATAACCACTACCAATACTATTTTAATGCCTTTTGAATTGTTTCTAGTAGACTTTCTATGAAGCTTTACTTCTAGATACTTAATGATCCATGTGAAGCCATAGTGAAGGTATCATTACTTTTTTGACAAATCATTGACGATGATTACTAAGAAGGAAGACATTACAATGGAAAAGGGACATGACGCATGGTCTTTTGGGCATTATATTGTCATATTATAAAGTAGCACAAGTCACTAGATCGAAAACAGCCTTCTATACTTAACGGTTGTAGAAGAAACACGGGTTCTCTAACCACACATCTGTTGAGCATGAATCCCTTCTATATTTTTTGAAACAAAAAATATAGCGTTTGTCTCTAAAATTGAGTTCTGACGAAGATATTAAATATTTTTCTACTCATGAGTTGTGTTTCTCGAATGAACTTGAAGTGAAAATAATCTTACCAACCAAGAGGGACGTCCTTCAAAAATATAATTGATAGTTTTAACTAATTTTAGATATTAACTATGACATCTTAGTGTCCTAGTGTTGGCTTCTATTCGCAAATCATTTCCAGAGGTCCTTTGTATGAAGAATATGATGTTTATAAATCTTAATATTTCTTACGTAAAATCGGCATGCATCCTATTTTGTCTTCTATGTGTTCCTTTCCTTGTTGTATACCTCATATCATAAGGGTCATGATAGAGGTAGGCATGGTTTCATCTTAAGTGTATCAATTATAGAATAATGTTATAGGTCTAGGTCTCCTGATTGCACTTTTTGCATATAAATACCATGTTGAGAATTTCATGATAAGCATGAAAAGTATTAATGGGCAAGAAAATTTTCATATGTTATTGAAATCTTCTACTCCCAATGTATCTTTGGAAAGATATCATTTTTGTTTCCCTCTGTGAGATAAAATGACTACTCAGAAGCCATTCCACTAAGGCATCTACTTAAATAAACTGGTGGGGGTCGATTCTACTAAGTAATGCCTCGTCAGAAACTACTTGGCATATACTTTTAAAGGTATTTTATGTTGTCTATGATGCATACACCTGTCTTGCTCACTCTCATTGGACATTCACACTCACACACATCACGTCCATCATGTGTGTTTTATGCTCTACTATTTTTTGTTGTAAGCTGGCAAGCATGATTCTTAAATCAATCTGTGTGGAATTTTTAGGAGTTCTCACATGGGGAAAATCGATGGGGATTCAGGTCATTCATTGTGAGATGTTCATAATATAGTATATTGAAGATTTCGATTGACCACTTAAGTGGTGTGCAATATGATTCACCCACACAAATTGATAAGGAAAAGAATATATTTATTAAAAATTAACAAGTTCTGAATACAGTTGAAACACAATGTAGCATTTTAAATACATTTTTAATAAAAACATCTTATTTCTATTTAAAAACGCCAAAAAGTGGCGTTGATTTCATATCACGGACCTGTTGAACGTCCCTTTGTATAGTGGGGTCAACATTGTATTATTTTGAATAAATTTCTTCAGAAATGCTGCAGAGGGAAATTTTTTAAAGAAAAGATATCAAGTTTAATTTTTTTCTTCAATTGATGTTCTAAATGAGTAGAACAACTGATTGAATGCAGTATCAGAAAAGAAGAGTTAGAAGTTACTAGAATATCAAGTGTCTAAGAGAGAATTATCAATTGATGATGTGAATAATGAAGGGGTTGATGCAGGCCAAAAAGATGTGGAAGAACTTGCACGTATGGACTAGGCATGCATAAATAGTATAACAAAAAAACAACCACAAGAACACCGATTTTTTATGTGGAAAACCCCCACAATGTGTGAGGAAAAAACCACGAGATCAAAGTTCAACGGAGAAATTCACTAATTATCAAAATATTACAATGTTCGTCTCAAGTTATGTGAGGACCCACACTTTCCTAGATGTGTCATCAATAAAAGTAACAAAGAATCTACTTCCACCTAAGGTGTTGACTTCCATAGGACCACAAACATCATAATAAATCATGTCTAACACATTAGACTTCTTCTCACAATGAGCGCTTAACTGGACTCTTTTTTGCTTCCCCAAGCAAACAACTTTCATAGGGGTCAAGAATCACATTCTTACCACAGGGGATCAAATCTTTCTTTGCATATAAATGTAAGCCTTTCTCACTCATGTGCCCAAGCCGCTTGTGCCATAAATCTGAGAACTAGAGTTGTCCACAACATTGACACTGTCAGTACAAACCTTTATATTCATCATGTGCAAAGTGCAGCAAACTTTGCCTCTAGTCACAACCAACTGTCCCTTGGTGACAAAAGTTTTCAAGTCACTAAAATGATATTTAAAGCTTTGAATGTCGATACAATAGCTGGAAATGATGTTATAATCAACTTCAAGAATATGTCTAACATTCTTCAGTAAGATGGTATAACCCAACTCGATCTCAATGCACACATCATCAATCTCACAAATCTTCGCATAGCTTTTAGTAGCCATCTTCGTCATTCCAAAGTTCCCAGACTTGTAGGACCAAAAGAAGTGTCTATGAGGAGTGATGTGGTATGAAGCATGTTGTGTCAATTATATATCATCTTTTCACATGTTATCACACACAAATTTGGTTCATTCTGATATAATTCAGTCTCTTTTCATATTACTTTTGCCATATTTTTATTATTCTACTTATCCCATAACTTGCATTACAGATTTGCCACAAAAAGAACTGAATTCGGATGTTATTTCTGCTGAAATAGATTAATGCACGGCGTGTAATTCAGACGCATGGCGTGCACTATTCCAGAGAAATACTGGTTCGCTGAAATAGCAGAATGCACGGCGTAAAAGTCAAAATGCACGGCGTGCACCTTTCCAGAGAAAAATCAATTCGTTCAGCCAGAAGAATGCACGGCGTGCACAGAGAAAACGCACGGCGTGCGAGTTTCCAGAAGTGCACAAAAGGACGAACGCACGGCGTGCACCTGGAACGCCAGAAGTGCACAAAAGGACGAACGCACGGCGTGCACCTGGAACGCAGACTGCTGAAGAAATGTTCTGGAAAGTCGCACGGTGTACATATCCTCAGCGCACGCCGTGCACAGATCAGCCCGATGCAAACTGCCCTACAGGTGCACGGCGTGCACCCAAAATGCACGACATGCACCTGGCAGTTTCAGAAATTTGAAAATTCAGAATATGATTTTAAAAGAAAGAGGGAAGGCAAGGGACAGTTACGTTCGGTCATTTGAAGAGTTTCTCTTGTCCCAGAGCCAGAGGAGAGCAGAGGAAGGCGAATTTGGAGGGATACAAAGTGGTTTCTTACATAAAGAGACCATTTCTTCTTCTCCACTTCTCCATTGTCTTCTTCAAGGTGCACTCAAGCTTCCCCAACTCCGAGCAGCTTCTTGGGAGAGGAGCTAGTTCATCTTGGAGCAGCTAAAGAAGGGGAATTTCTCCTCAAGGAAGAATTCTTGCTTCTTTCGGTAACAACTTCAGTTCTCTTTGTCTTTTCCTTTCAAAACCATGTCTAGAACTGAAATTTCTGTAGCAAATCTGTTGTATATCATTATGGACGAGTAGACTCCTTTTTCTTGGGCATGGGAGAGTAGCTCCCATGTCATAGCATGTATGGAACAAGTAATTTCGTACTAAATACATTTGTTTCTTGTTTCCTAACCATGAAAGTGTCAGTTTACTCTTTTCTTGCATGCATTGTTGGCCACCTTATGTGCATATTTTCTGCTTTCTTGCTTGATCTGAGAAGATAAGTAGGAATGTATGGAGGTGCTCTTCTTGGCAACTCTTCCTCTTCTACGAGAGTAGAGAGGAATGAGTTGAGGAACAGTTTATGATCAAAAATGAGATTCACACACGAGAGTGTTGTTTTAAGTTGCGATCGTTGCATTTACACCGGGAGGTGAAATGTAACACAACCTTTCCTTCAGACAAGAACTTATGTATGTTTAAATTATTGTGTTCCCTTGATTGCTATGATATGTGAATGAAATCCTAATGTCCAAGATTCCTAATCTTTCTAAAATCGAACTTCTTTTTGTAAGTTTTTGCTTGCTAGTTAGAATCTGAATTTTCCTGTAGTTAAATTTTGAATTGTATTCTTTAGACAAATCTTCTCTACTCTTTAATATCAGTCTAGATTGTTGAACTTTAGTACTATTGCGCTCAATTAAGTTAACTAAGCTCCTTATGTTCGACCTCAACTATACTACCTCTGTATACTTGCAGAGTTTGGTTAAGTTGAGTAAACTATCCTATTTGGATTGAAACTCGTTAGTGTAAACAACCAACAAGTTTTTGGCGCCGTTGCCGGGGAGCTACGGTAATTTGATTGGAGTAATAAGTACTATTTAGTATTCAAGACTAGATCATCATTCATCATTTTCAAATTTCCATATACCTCTTAGAGCGTTCTTAATTTTTCTTGTTATTTTTCAGGTTGTATGCGTCGCTCACAATGAGGTCTTCAAACATCCGCTTTGTTAGACCTTGAAATAGAGTGAACTCTTTCAAGTTTAAGAAGAACAAGAAGAGCGGAACAATCATTATTGGGAGGTACTTCACTTTCACCACCGCCATCATCACCCCCACCATCTTCTTCATCTTCTGCGGTAGCTACACTAAGCAATCCAGCCATGGAAGATGATCGTCCTTTAAAAGACTTCGCGATGCCGGTTGCCACAAACATCTGTGGAGCCATTGACTTACCTACTATAGAAGGAAATAACTTTTCAATTGCCCCTTCTATGATGCAAATGATATAGTAGAATCATTTTGGAGGTACAGCCAATGAAGACCCAAGTCTTCATATTGCAGAATTCCTGGAATATCTGAATACTTTCAAGATTAATGGGATATCTATTGATGGAATTAGACTTATGTTATTTCCTTTCACCTTAAGAGATAGAGCCAAGGCGTGGCTTTTGTCTCTTCTCAAGAAGTCAATTAAAAGTTGGGACCAACTCCTTAATGCTTTCCTTGCAAAGTACTTTCCGCCAAGCAAGAAAGCCCATTTGAGGAACCAGCTCACCAATTTCTCTCAGAGTGAAGGAGAAACTCTATATGACACATGGGAACAGTTCAAGGATCTTCAACGCCTTTGCCCGCACCATGGTTTGACAAACTGGCTTCTGCTTCAAACTTTCTATAATGGACTGTTTTATAATACCCGGTTGACTCTAGATGCCGCAGCTGGTGGTGCATTAATGACCAAGTCTTACAGAGAGGCTTATGATATTATTGAAGATATATCACTAAATCACTGTCAATGGGGAGGAGATAGAGGAGAAAAATCAACCTCTACAGCAAGCTCTCCAACCGGAAAACAAGGAGGAAAACACATTGTTGATGTCGTTGACCTTATTGCTGTAAAACTAGATGTGCTTACACAGAAATTTGAGAAGATGACCACTTTTCCAATTCAATCTGCTGAAGCAACATGTGAAGCTTGTGGTAATGCAGGACATACTTCTTCCTCATGTTTTTCCCCTAATGCAATGGAAGGAAACTTTGAATAGGTTAATGCGGTCGGGATGCAAGGGAATAAGCAATACAATCCCTATTCCAACCAATACAATCTGGGATGGAGAGATCATCCTAATTTCTCTTATCGGAATGCAAGCAAGACTAAAAATTTCCAACAAGGATAGCAACAACAGCAACATGCAAACCGTCAACGAAATCCACCGGGTTTCAACAACAAGGGTTATCAACAACCACAACAACCCTAAGGTTCTTCTCTAGAAGCAATGATGGAAAAATTCATATCTACACAAATGCAACAGAATGAGGAACTCCGGGGGAATGACAAGCTTTTAAAAGATGCTATTGCTCAACTTTCTGCAAAGGTGGATGGAATTTCTACTCACACCAAGATGTTAGAAAACCAAATAGCACAACAAGCTCTAAATCAACAAAGGACTCCACAATCCAGTTCTCTTCCAAGCCAACCGAAAGTGAACCCAAGGCAGCAAGCTCATGCAATTATCCTTAGAAGTGGAGCTGAGATTGAAAGACCTTCTCCATCCGAGGAGAAGAACATGAAGCAAACTGATGAAGAGGAGGCCAACATCCCAAATTGCAGCAAGTAGAAAGGTAAAGATGAAATACCACCTTCTTTCAAAGCCACTGCACCCTTTCCTCAAAGATTAGCCAATAAGAACAAAGACCAGAAATTCTGGAAATTTATGGACATAATCAATAAATTGCATGTAAATCTTCCTTTTGCTGAAGTTATTGTTGAGATGCCTTCTTACGCTAAATTCCTTAAGGACATTCTGACTAAAAGAAGAAAATTTGATCAAGTAGAAACAGTAATGCTTTGTGAACGAGTGAGTTCTATTATTCAAAATCATCTTCCACAAAAGCTTGATGATTTGGGAACATTTACACTGCCTTGCAAGATTAATGACACCACTTTTGATAAAGGTCTAGTAGATCTCGGTGCCAATATTAGTCTCATTCCATTTACCTTATGGCAAGAACTAGATCTTGGGGATTTGAAGCCCACAAGGATGGATATTGAATTAGTTGATCATTCTATTAAATATCCAAAAGGTATGGTGGAAGATGTACTTGTACAAATCGGGAAATTCTATATACCCTGTGATTTTGTTGTTCTTGACATGGCGGAAGTTCCTTCCAACCCCGTTCTTTTTGGGAGACCATTCTTGAGGACTGTTGGATGTCTTGTTGATATTCGGGAAGGAAAGCTTACTCTATGTGTTGGGGAAGAGGCTATGGAATTCTCTATTTATGAAGCTATGAAAGCACCCGCACGTGTTGAATAAATATGCTTGCTTGATATTATTGATCCTATTGAGAATGATAATGAAGATGATGTTGATTTGATGGTTAATCTTTATGATGATGATGCAACTGAAATCAACAATTCTGAAATTTCTGGAGCACTTTCTATTTCTAAAGAAGCAGCTATCAATGAAGATGCTCCACTTGTTGAAGATAAAGCTGATGAAAATACAACAGGAAAAAAGGTAGAACTAAAAGCCCTTCCACCTGGGCTAAGGTATGCATTTCTTGACCCAAATTCTACATCTCATGTTATAATAAATAATGAATTAACCAATGATCAAGAAAATAAATTGCTTGCCGAATTGCGTTTGTATAAAGACGTCATTGGTTATTTCATAGAAGATTTAAAAGGCATTCATATTTCAATTTGTATGCATAGAATAAATATGGAAGATGATGCTAAACCAACTGTTGAACCACCTAGACGCCTAAATCAAAATATGCTTGAGGTGGTAAAGAAAGAAATCTTCAAGTTAATTGATGTTGGAATCATATATCCCATAAGTGACAGCCCCTTGGTTAGTGCCATTCACGTGGTACCTAAAAATGGGGTGCAACTGTCATTAAAGGAGACAATGATGAGTTAATACAAACACACATGGTTACCGGGTGGCGTATGTGTATTTATTACCGGCGTTTGAATAAGGCAACCCGCAAAGATCATTTTCTGTTGCCTTTCATTGATTTGATGCTTGAGCGTCTTGCCAAACATTCCTATTTTTGTTACTTGGACGGGTATTCCGGATTTTTTCAGATTCCTATCTATCCTCCCAACCAAGAGAAAACCACATTCACTTGTACTTATGGAACATATGCTTATCGCCATATGTCGTTTGGTCTTTGTAACGCTCCCGCTACTTTTCAGCAGTGTATGATGGCCATATTCTCCGATTTTATTGAAAATATAATGGAGATTTTTATGGATGATTTCAGCGTATACGGTGATTCTTTTGATCAATGTTTATTGAATATGTCTCTAGTCTTAGCCCGCTGTAAAAAGGTTAACCTAGTGCTAAACTGGGAGAAGTGCCATTTCATGGTACAATCTGGTGTAGTACTAGGACATGTTGTATCTAACAAGGGTATTGAAGTGGACAGGGCAAAGGTCGAAGCAATTGAGAAAATGTCAACTCCATCTTCAGTTAAAGACATTCGCAGTTTTTTAGGACATGTAGGTTTTACAGAAGATTTATTAAAGACTTCTCAAAAATTGCAAAGCCGTCGTGTTCCCTACTTGCAAAGGATACAGAATTTGTATTTGATGATGATTGCCATGCAGCCTTCTCTAAGCTCAAAGAGGCCCTCATTTCAGCCCCAATTATTCAACCTCCTGATTGGGATTCTCCCTTTGAACTCATGTGCAATGCAAGAAATTTTGTAGTGGGAGTTGTTTTAGGACAGCGGAGAGATAAGAAACTCCATGCCATCTATTATGCCAGCAAAACTCTCGATGAAGCACAAATCAACTATACAACCACGGAGAAAGAAATGCTTGCGATTGTATATGCATTTGACAAGTTCTGACAGTATTTGGTAGGTTCAAAGGTGATTGTATATACTGATCATGCTGCCATTAAGTATTTGTTGAATAAAAAAGATGCCAAACCACGCCTTATCCGCTAGATATTACTCATGCAAGAGTTTGATCTTGAAATCTGAGACAAGAAAGGTACCAAAAATAGTGTTGCCGATCACCTCTCCAGATTGACCACAGAGGCTGAAGATCTTTTTCCAATTGAGGATCATTTGCCTATTGAAAAACTCTACGCATTGTCATCCATTCAAGCACCATGGTTTGCAGACATTGCTAATTTTCTTGCTACTGGACAGCTGCCACCGGATTTGGCATATCAACAAAAGAAGAAATTCTTTCATGATGTAAAATTCTATTACTGGGATGACATGTTGCTATTCAAGCATGGAAATGATGGGCTAATCCGGAGGTGTGTTCTTGAAGAGGAGGTCCCAAACATCATTGCTGATTGCCATGCCTCTCCTTATGGAGGACATTTTGGAGGAGAAAAGACTGCTGCAAAAATGCTTCAAGCTGGTTTCTATTGGCCCACATTATTTAAAGATGTCAATCTATTCGTCAAATCTTGTGATAGGTGCCAAAGAACAGGAGGCACATCTCGACGCGACGACATGCCACTCAACTCTATCTTAGAGTTTGAGGTGTTCGATGTATGGGGAGTGGAATACATGGGACCATTCCCATCTTCTTGCGGGTATCAATACATTCTTGTTGCTTGTGAATATGTATCTAAGTGGGTTGAAGTCATTCCAACCCAAGCACTGGATGCCAAATTTGTAATTAAGCTTTTTCAAAAGATTATATTCCCTCATTTTGGATTTCCACGTGATGTTATTTCTGATGGAGGCACACATTTTGCTGAAAAACAATTCAACAATCTTCTCTCAAAGTATGGTGTGACTCATAAGATCTCTACGCCCGATCACCCTCAAACATCCGGGCAAGTAGAGATTTCAAATAGGCAACTGAAGAACATTCTTGAAAAGACTGTCTCTAGTTCAAGGAAAGATTGGGCATTAAAGATAGATGACGCACTATGGGCATATCGCACAACCTACAAAACCATCATTGGGACTACTCCATTCAAGTTGATCTATGGCAAATCGTGTCACCTTCCGCTCGAATTGGAGCACCGTGCTTTGTGGGCAATTAAGTTCTTGAATTTTGATATGAAGAGGGCAGGAGAAAAATGTCTTTTGCAGCTACAGGAGCTTGAAGAACTTCGTCTTGATGCATATGAGAATGCAAAGTTGTACAAAGAAAGAACAAAAGCTTGGCATGATAAAAGAATTCACAGGAAAGACTTCCAAGAAGGAGATAGAGTATTGTTATTCAACTCTAGATTAAAGCTTTTTCCAGGAAAGTTGAAATCCAAGTGGTCTGGGTCGTTCCTAGTACTAAATGTTTTTCCATATGGAGCTGTAGAACTCCAAGGCAAATATGGAACCTTCAAAGTCAAAGGACAACGTTGAAAACGCTACTCTTACGGAGAAGAAGTGGAGAAAAGAGCTTCTTGCTCCCTCCAAGATGCCTGAAGTTTTAGAAGAAGTCTTACTCCGGACTCTAAATTGAGGACCTCGTGGGAGTTGACCCCACATTAGGATAGATTTCTTTTAAAGTTTCAAGTCAAAAACACTTTTAATTTTGTTAATAAGCCCGTCATGGATGAATGTAATAATCTAGACTTGATTTCTACTCTATCCGTCATAGTTTACTGTTGACTGACTGCAATTTTCTGGAGAAATCGTAAAGTGTGCGGCGTGTCTTTTAAAGACACGGCATGCACTTCAATACAAAATACAGCAGAAAGATGTTCTAGAAACTGACACAGCGTGCATTCCCACTTTGCACGTCGTGCACCTGGTATGCAGGATCTACAGAAAAGTTTCTGGAAACTCACACAGCGGGCGATTTTACTATGCACGTCGTGCAGCTGGAGATTTGAAGATCTGGAAATCTTCTGGAAACTGACACACCGTGCATTATCAATGCACACAGCTGATGAGTGCATACTCATCATGAAATTCAATTACCTTTTTGGAACAATTTCATTTCTATTCCACATCTTTTTACCCTAATGTGAATCATAATGCACAAAACTACTTAGTTGATTCAATAATCAAGATTTTAACTAAATATCTTTCATTTAATGCAGGAAAATCAAGCAACTCCATGCATACGGTCTCGAGACCGTTTGGATCCTTGCGGTCTCAAGACCGTTTGGGTCCACGCGGTCCCAAGACCGTTTGGCGGAATACACGAAGATCGAATGACGAAACCGATTGCCAAAGAAAGCCATGTGGTCTCAAGACCGTTTGGTCCCATGTGGTCCCAAGACCGTTTGGTCCCATGCGGTCTCAAGACCGTTTGGTCCCATACGGTCCCAAGACCGTTTGGTCCCATGCGGTCTCAAGACCGTTTGGTCCCATACGGTCCCAAGACCGTTTGGCCCCATACGGTCCCAAGACCGTTTGGTCCCATACGGTCCCAAGACCGTTTGGTCCCATGCGGTCGCAAGACCGTTTGGTCCCATACGGTCCCAAGACCGTTTGGTCCCATGCGGTCGCAAGACCGTTTGGTCCCATACGGTCCCAAGACCGTTTGGTCCCATGCGGTCTCAAGACCGTTTGGTCCCATTCGGTCTCAAGACCGTTTGGTCCCATGCGGTCTCAAGACCGTTTGGTCCCGTGCGGTCCCAAGACCGTTCGAAGCAAGCGCAAGGATAGATTGAAGAACTAAAGCCGCATGACCATGACAAGGCCAGGACCGATTGAAGCAAACCGTTTGGTGCCCAAATGGTCTCCAAACCGTTTGGTGCCCAAACGGTCTCCAAACCGTTTGGCGCCCAAACGGTCTCCAAACCGTTTGGGGTCAGATCTGAATCTATAAATAGACCCCCAGGGTCCCCATTTGAAGGCATCGGATCCGGACGCCGATAGGCTGCCAGAGCACCACCCCGATCAAGTTCCACTCCACCTACTGCTGGTGTTGCGTCCAAGCAGGCCAAGAAGAGAAAGAAGACGGAGCAAGGAGTGCATCTTCTTTACTGGGCTGCGTCCACCCTCTGCACCGAGCTCATGGCGGATCTATCTTTCTCTCCTATCCTTCTTGTATCTCGCATCATGAGCGAGTAGTCCTCTTTCGCTGGGGTGCGGGGACTAGCCCCGCTGCCCATGCAAACCATGTTCTTTTGTTAAACTTTCCATGGCAATGTATATAACTCTTCATTTTGTCATTTATCATTAAGCTTGTAGGTTGGTTATGTGCGTGTTTCCATCTTTGTGCTCCCTATGTTGCGAGAACTTCAATGCATGGGTATGAATGTCGTTTAGCATGTTAGACTCCTTGACGAGAACTTCCGATGGGATTCCTTGAGGTCGTAAGTGTATGATCCGCGAGGGGACGAGCCATCTAGCCTTTGGTGATGCTTTTGTGCGCCTGACGCCCGTATGGGGGGTTCACAGCCTTAGTTGGATTTTGTATCTTCTTGTTAATCATCGATGTTTACACGTACTATAATCGCTTACGTGCTTATCGGTTGACGCGGTTGACTCCTTGACGAGAACTTCCGATGGGATTCCTTGAGGTCGTAAGTGTATGATCCACGAGGGAACGAGCCATCTAGCCTTCGGTGACGCTTCTGTGCGCCTGACGCCCGTATGGGGGGTTCACATCCTTAGTTGGATGTTGTATCTTCAGAGCTGTAAGACATGTGATCCGGATGGTGACGAGACATCTGATGCCTATGGTGATGCTTACGCGGACCTGATGCCCGTATGGGGGGTTCTGCAGCAGCTCTACTTGGAGTGTTATATTGTGCCTGGATCGTTTGTAAAAGAGTATGTTTGTGTGTGTAGCGGTGGTCAAACCCGGTACCATCCTAGCGATTCCATATTATTGATCCAAACCCATCTTTTAATTCAGCTTTTACTTTCCTGCATTTAGTTTAAACAATCCAAATCAAACTATTGTTCTAAATATTAGTTTTACTTGAGCTAGATTCAACTGACTAGGATTCTTAAAAACGTTGTCCTTTGGGTTCGATCCTCAACTATACTGCGATAAGACCCGTCCGCTTGCGGGTGGTATTGTTGCACTTGGTTTTGGTAAAAGCTCGGGGATATAAACTCCGAGTGAATTTGTTAGTGCATTCAAAAACCACGTCAAATTCTGGCGCCGTTGTCGTGGATAACGGAATCAGTCAGTCAAATCTAGTTCTTCTAAGACTGATCTAGGATTTTGTTTTTCTTTTGAAACTATCCCTCATATACTTGACCGTTATTCTACTTTGTGGATCTCACTTTCGAATCTTTTCCAATTTCAGGTGCTCTTCAACGGTTAGTGCATGCACCGTTCGGATAGTCCCGGACTGACTGTGAGCTTTGATCCCGAAATAGATAGAACCTTCCATCGACATATTCGGGAAAATCAAGAAAGGATGGCGCAAGAGGAAGAAGTAGCCCGCAGAGTGGCTCAAGCCATCAATGCACAGAGAGAGAGGCTCATGCAAGAAGCTAGAGTTGCGGTTCAACAAGAGATCTTAGCAGCATAGGTAGCAGTGCAAGCAGCCGAACTTCAGAAAGATCTTAGAGAGTTCTCTATCCCAAAGGCTGCAAATGTCTATCATGCGGTGCAGCCTCCTCCCAGCGAAGCTGCCAACTTTGAGATTAGAGCACATTGGATAACTTTGCTTCAAAACAACCCCTTCTACGGTAAACAAGCTGAAGACAGCCAAGGTCATCTTCTCATATTCATCGACCTATGTGCTATGACGAAGCAAAATGGAGTCTCTGATGATGCCATTCGACTCCGTCTTTTCAAGTACTCTCTTGCTGATAGAGCCATTAGTTGGTACAATTCACTGCAGAGTGAAGTACCTATCACCACCTGGGTGTAGCTCCAAAACGCTTTTCTGGAAAAGTTCTACCCCCCATCTCTTACATATGAAATCAGGGGACGAATCACAAATTTCACTAAAGTCCCAGGAGAAACCCTTGCCGACGCTTGGGATAGGTACAAGGAGCTCCTACGCAAATGCCCACACCATGGAATTCCTAAGAACCAGCTGATAGAGATATTCTACAAGGGTGTGGAGGATGACGTAAAGATGTTCCTTGACTCCTCATCTGGAGGGAACTTCATGCGGCAAAGTTACGACAGCGCATGGAGAGTAGTCACCCTGGGAGCAGAACATCAAGCCAATTGGGGCAGATCTGTTGGTAAAGGAGTCTTAAAGGTAGCCATGGCTGAAGCTATCCCGGAATACAAATCTATAGATGAGACTTTGAAGGTCTTAGTTGCAAAGCAAGATCACATAGAATCATCCCTTACTGCGATTGGAAGAAGACATTCTCCTACTAGGCAACCAGAACAAGTCAAGTCCACTTCTTTATTTTGTGAAGCATGCAAAGGCACTGATCATTCCACATTGTCATGTAATGTTCTCTACGATGTTGTTCTAAGTAATGCATGTGGACAAGGAGATAATTGCCAGATGGAAAATCTTAATGCTATTAACACCATCCTTGGGCAGAACTATTACAATCCAAATCAAAATAGTAATCACCCAGGCCTCCAATATGGAAACCCTTCAGGAGCTATGAACTCACATCAATTTGGCTCGAACAATCAACCGAAGGGCCCATCTGGGTACCAGTTTAACCAACAACAGAACTTTGGAAATCAAGGAAACTTCAAAGGAAACTTTCAGAACAGGAATTACAATAATTATCAGAACAAATCTCAGTATCAAAACCTGAACCAACAGCAAAGTCAAACAGGACCCATCCCTTCTGACGATAAGCTATCAACCATTGAAAAGTTGCTGCAAATGCAACAAACGATGATAGCCAATCAACAAGCCCAACAGAAAGCTATTGAAACTCAACTTGCTCAACTTGCTGCTAGCATAAAGCCACTGGTTGGAGTCTTTGTCGGTCAACCTGAGAATAACCTGAAACATCCCGAGCAGTTGAAGGTTGTCACCACTAGTTCAGGGAGAGATTATTCAGATCCCCCAACAAAGACGATTGTGGTTATCCCTGACGAGAGTGAACCTGTGACAGTCCAAAACCTGACCACACCAGAATCGCAACCAAAGGAAAACGAGACTGATAAGGGAAGCTCTGAAAAGATTGCTGATGAAGTAGCTGAGACACCAGAGCCGGATATTCCTGTATATAAGCCTCGTGTTCCTTTCTCATCCCATCTGAGGCAAACCAAGTTTGATACTAGATTCATCAAATTTAAGGAGGCTATGAAAAAACTCCATGTTTATATACCATTCTTAGATGCTCTTGCTGAGATACCAGCCTGGACCAAGTATCTAAAGTCGCTTCTCACTAAGAAGTACATCACTGAAGAGTATGAAACTGTAAAACTGGCTACGACCACATCAGATATTATACTGAGCAAAATGCCAAAGAAACAGAAAGACCCAGGATCCTTTGGAATCTCATGTCACATTGGTGACTCATCATGCAAGAAAGGACTGGAAGACCTTGGGGCTAGTATTTCTATTATGCCATTCAGTCTGTGCAAGAGGTTAGGGTTTACAGAACTGCTTCCAACTGCTATGACTATTCAACTTGCAGACAATTCTATCAAGAGACCGCTAGGAATCCTCGAAGATATCCCAGTCAAGGTGGGCAAAGATGCTTATGTTCCATGTGATTTCGTCATTATGGATATAAAAGAAGACACCAGATATCCTCTTATCTTCGGACGTCCGTTCCTCGCCACTTCTAAAGCCCTTATTGACGTCGAAGCGGGAACCTTACTGCTAAGGTTAGGCAAAGAGACCCTGGAATTCAAAGTTTTTGAAAGTATGAGAAGACCAAGTATACAGGAAGAAGTCTATCTGATATGATTGTGTTGAGCAAATGTCAAAATTGACTCAAGAGCATCATGAATTAAATGATCCCTTGGAAATTGCTCTAACGAACCCATCAGTTGATGAACAAATCGACGAACAAGTAAAGAATTACATCAAATTTCTCGACTCTGCAGAAGAAGACTATGAAGCTACTTTTGAAGAACTCAAGCCCTTAGAAATTATTGAAGATGTTGGTGAACAAGAGGAGACACACCTCAACCTTATCATGACACATAACGAACTATTTTCAAGTGTCTATGAGCCTCCTCATCCAGAAACAACAACCCTCTGGAATGAACTGGTAGCCCCACAGATAGAGATTACTAATTTTACCTTCCCTCCACAGCAAGATCTGGATAGTGGTTTCTATAAGGAACCATATCCCTCAGATCCATATCTGATAGATATTAACAACCAACATTGCTACGATGAGGAGATGGTGCATCAACAAATGAACTTCCCTTCTAAACCTCAACAAAATTTCCTTATCAATGATGCTATTCGGATTACCTACAACCACTTTCCACCTCAAAGTGAGAAACAAAGAACAAATCAACATAACTCAGGTTGTTTCCCTATATGCTCTGACATTGCTCGTTATGTGTGGAGAAGAATACAAGAAGCTAAGATCAAACAGAAGATCAATGAATGGCTGAAAAAGAAACCACCAAAAACATATGTTAACCAAGCTCCGCCCAGAGCTCCACCATGGTGATAATATCCATGTCGAGCCAGCGACATAAAACAAAGGCGCTCGTCGGGAGGCAACCCGATCAATAAATCTGTTTTACTTTTCCTTTCCAAAATTTGTTTTTACCTTATAGTTAAATTTTCCTTAAATAAAATTTGCCTTATGAGATAGTTTTCTTTCAGAACAAGAGATCGGAGTGGCGCTGATCAGAACGAAATCATTCTCGGCATTCTTACCTGGTGTTACCTTTCCCCTCCATCTTGGATTTAGGTTTTGCTCGAGGACGAGAAAATCTCTAAGTTCGGGGTGGAGGGTGGGTGGTACGTATTCCACTTCCACATACGCACCATCTTTTCATACTCCATATGTCTCTATCATAAAATTTTCAAAATTTTTGAACAGATATTTGATGAATTTTTTTGACACTTGTTGATGATATGAAACTAACTTTTTTGGATATGCACCTTCAATCATAACATCCTCCTTATTCGAAGCAAATCCTCAAGAAGACTGACTTTTGAAACTTGCCTTTTGCCTGAAACCATCCTGTGAAGCTTATGATTCCTAACATCATAATACTTTTTACAAAATGGTAAGTATCTGTCAAACTGATAGGGATCAAACACGTCGTGCTTCCTAACTGACTAGTGGAACAATGGCTCAGAATCCCCACCGGGTCCGCATCAAGTCATTAATTGAGCAGAGTATGACAAAGAGAATAACCCAGTTTTGAATTGTAAATCAAGTTGCATTTTGATCTGAACTCTCTTCTACACTTCTTCTATCATCTTCGTATCCCTCCATCCATCAATACCACCAAAATAGCCAAACTTGTGCCAAACCCTAAGTTCGGGGTCGCACGCCACTTCCCCCGTATCCACTTCTTCCATACCCCTTCCAATAAATAGGGGCGTACCACCAAAAATGCAATCTCGAGTCGAATAGAGGAGAGATCTGCAATAAAAGATGCCAAAGTGCACACAAAAAGAAATGCAATCTCGAGTCGAATAGAGGAGAGATCTGCAATAAAAGATGCCATAGTGCACACACAAAAAATATGCAATAAATGAAATTGCAAAACAAATAAAAATCTCGAGTCGAATAGAGGAGAGATTTACTTCTTCTTTCCATACCACCATTCACTCCTTTTTCTACCTAAGGGTACAATACATGCCCCACCATCCTGAACTACACCAGTGTCAGATCGGATGCATACTTGTTGATTCTGCGGGTATCTCAGAACTCCTACAAAACTCTTTGACATGCTTGGTGTTGGAAAAAGTGGGGAGGAAGCGCTGTTTGGAAACGAACTCAAGAACGAAGCTATGGAAATACGTGTTTAGTGGTCCCAGGAAGTTAAGGTACTCATTCATACTGAGCAGAAAGAAAACATTTGTGATGTGAAGATGAAGAAATCACACTGATCGAAAGTATTTCATTAGGCAACAGTTTCAAACTTTATGTTACTCGAGGACGAGCAACGATTTAAGTTCGGGGTGTTTTGATGAGTGCATACTCATCATGAAATTCAATTACCTTTTTGGAACAATTTCATCTCTATTCCACATCTTTTTACCCTAATGTGAATCATAATGCACAAAACTACTTAGTTGATTCAATAATCAAGATTTTTACTAAATATCTTTCATTTAATGCAGGAAAATCAAGCAACTCCATGCATACGGTCTCGAGACCGTTTGGATCCTTGCGGTCTCAAGACCGTTTGGGTCCACGCGGTCCCAAGACCGTTTGGCAGAATACACGAAGATCGAATGACGAAACCGATTGCCAAAGAAAGCCATGCGGTCTCAAGACCGTTTGGTCCCATGCGGTCCCAAGACGGTTTGGTCCCATGCGGTCTCAAGACCGTTTGGTCCCATACAGTCCCAAGACCGTTTGGTCCCATGCGGTCCCAAGACCGTTTGGTCCCATACGGTCCCAAGACCGTTTGGTCCCATGCGGTCTCAAGACCATTTGGTCCCATACGGTCCCAAGACCGTTTGGTCCCATGCGGTCTCAAGACCGTTTGGTCCCATACGGTCCCAAGACCGTTTGGTCCCATGTGGTCTCAAGACCGTTTGGTCCCATACGGTCCCAAGACCGTTTGGTCCCATGCGGTCTCAAGACCGTTTGGTCCCGTGCGGTCCCAAGACCGTTCGACGCAAGCGCAAGGATCGATTGAAGAACTAAAGCCGCACGACCACGCCAAGGCCAGGACCGATCGAAGCAAACTGTTTGGTGCCCAAACGGTCTCCAAAACGTTTGGTGCCCAAACGGTCTCAAGACCGTTTGGCGTCCAAACGGTCTCAAGACCGTTTGGCGCCCAAACGGTCTCCAAAACGTTTGGGGTCAGATCTGAATCTATAAATAGACCCCCAGGGTCCCCATTTGAAGGCATCAGATCCGGACGTCGATAGGCTGCCAGAGCACCACCCCGATCAAGTTCCACTCCACCTACTACTGGTGTTGCGTCCAAGGAGGCCAAGAAGAGAAAGAATACGGAGCAAGGAGCACATCTTCTTCACCAGGCTGCGTCCACCCTCTGCACCGAGCTCATGGCGGATCTATCTTTCTCTCCTATCCTTCTTGTATCTCGCATCATGAGCGAGTAGTCCTCTTTCGTTGGGGTGCGGGGACTAGCCCCGTTGCCCATGCAAACCATGTTCTTTTGTTAAACTTTCCATGGCAATGTATATAACTCTTCATTTTGTCATTTATCGTTAAGCTTGTAGGTTGGTTATGTGTGTGTTTCCATCTTTGTGCTCCCTATGTTGCGAGAACTTCAATGCATGGGTATGAATGTCGTTTAGCATGTTAGACTCCTTGACGAGAACTTCCGATGGGATTCCTTGAGGTCGTAAGTGTATGATCTGCGAGGGGACGAGCCATCTAGCCTTCGGTGACACTTCTGTGCGCCTGACGCCCGTATGGGGGGTTCACAGCCTTAGTTGGATTTTGTATCTTCTTGTTAATCGTCGATGTTTACACGTACTATAATCGCTTACGTTCTTATCGGTTGACGCGGTTGACTCCTTGACGAGAACTTCCGATGGGATTCCTTGAGGTCGTAAGTGTATGATCCCCGAGGGGACGAGTCATCTAGCCTTCGGTGATGCTTCTGTGCGCCTGACGCCCGTATGGGGGGTTCACAGCCTTAGTTGGATGTTGTTTCTTCAGAGCCGTAAGACATGTGATCTGGATGGTTATGAGACATCTGATGCCTATGGTGATGCTTACGCGGACCTGACGCCCGTATGGGGGGTTCTGTAGTAGCTCTACTTGGAGTGTTATATTGTGCCTGGATCGTTTGCAAAAGAGTATGTTTGTGTGTGTAGCGGTGGTCAAACCCGGTACCATCCCAGCGATTCCATATTATTGATCCAAACCCATCTTTTAATTCAGCTTTTACTTTCCTGCATTTAGTTTAAACAATCCAAATCAAACTATTGTTCTAAATATTAGTTTTACTTGAGCTAGATTCAACTGACTAGGATTCTTAAAAACGTTGTCCTTTGGGTTCGATCCTCAACTATACTGCGATAAGACCCGTCCGCTTGCGGGTGGTATTGTTGCACTTGGTTTTGGTAAAAGCTCGGGGATATAAACTCTGAGTGAATTTGTTAGTGCATTCAAAAACCACGTCAACAGCGTGCATCTGGGAAATAAAAATTTCGGCAACTCTCTGGAAACATGCACGTCGTGCATTTAATATCTGTACGGCATGTACCTGGTCTTTGACAATTTCTGTAAAACTTCTGGAAACATACACGGCGTGCATAGTCCAAACGCACGCCGTGCACCTGGACGTAAGGGAGAATTTTAAAAACAAACTTTAGAGAAGTGCACATTGTGCACTATAAATGCACGCCGTACACTTCCTCATAAAGTTTAGACAAAAAGGGCCGGAGAGTGCATGACCTAATCACTCCAACCCTACAGCCGTACACCCCAACCCTTAAAGTTGTGTAGCCACCGCCGACCGGAGCCAGAGCAAACGCACGACGTTCCAGCAACCGTGCACGCCTCTTTCTTCTTCCTCCAGTCGTGCAAGCCGCCGCCTCTATCTTTCTTCCGCTCCTCAACAGCAGTGCGGCCACCTTCTCTCCATCTCGGCCGCTCCGCAGGCATCTTGCTAGCCGCCTCCGTCAACCACAGCAGCAATCTAGCAGTCGTGCAGCCGCCGGTTCTCTCCGTCTGTGCTATCAAGCGGCCAGTAGCAGCATCGACATGCATGCCAGCCACCTTGCCGCCGCTCTTCTTCTCAGACGCAGCTAGCAGCAGTTACAGCCGTGCAACCACCTCTCCGTCGTGAAGCTAGCCGCGAGCCGTCGGCGCCACCCTAGCAACCGCCGCCCTTCTGCCCGTCGTACTTCTCCGTCGACCAAGCAGCTAGCAGCCGTGCAGCTGCCAGCCACCTCGCCGCCGTCCTGACGAAGCAGCAGTAGCTCACAGCCGCCAAAGCAGCAGCCCCGTCTACATCTATCCACTTCTCCGTCGATCTAACAACAGCATTGCCATCGTCCCGAGCCCCCTCAGCATCCACCTTGGTCTGCTTAGCAACCGTCTGTGCAGATTTCCGGTTTGCCCCAAATCTGCAAGCGCACGTCGTGCACTCACTTTGCACGCCGTGTGTTTAGCTGTCTGAAGAAGACGAACAGTACAGTTGCACGCCATGCATAATCTATACACACTGTGCACCATTGTAGATTGAATGGCACCAATCAAGTAGAAGTCCGACCGACGCCATGGAACATATTCATCATCTGTTGCACCTCCCACAACTGAAGCATCACCTTCCGCATCAGCACCTGCTGCATTTGTATGATCAACTCAGTTCAGGGTCAAGCCCGAGGAGGATGTCGAGTACCAGTTCCTCATCACAAGGCGCATTTTTCCCTCCCTCTACATGTGTGATGAAGCCCTTACCAAATTGGGTTTCAAAAATGAGGTAGTAGATCACTTAACGTTTTTGGGTTTACACTACCTCTGCACCCGGGTTACTAAAACCTATCCCCACCTTGTCTATGAGTTTCTCACTACTTTCAAGGCTGAGAATTACCCACATCACCGCAGCATACCTTATCAGAAAATCAGTTTTTGCCTTTTAGACAAACCGTTTTCTATGAATCTAGAGCGGTTTTGTGTTTTGCTTAAATGCAACTTTGGCGGTTACACTGATTATCCTCCCGCCTTCAATAGTGATTTGTTCTGGTCTGAGATCACTTTTGATACAGTGCATAGAGCAAGGAATGCTCGAGCTTCCAGCATCCACAATCCAGTTTTCTGAGTTATTCATCGTCTTCTTAGCACAGGACCTTTTGCCAAGAATGAAACTCAAGGTGTAGTGGGAAAGGCTGGTCTATTCTTCTTATGGTGCTTGGTGCAAAATGAGCAAATAAGTTCTGGCTACTACATTGTCAACAAGCTTCTTGATACAAAAAAGCAAAAGAAAAGGGAGGTAGGTGACATTATGTGTGGCGGGCTAATAAGCATCCTTGCTATGCAGTTGGGTTTAGATTTGGGTTCCCTAGAACCTACACTGGGGAAGAACCTTGTTGATATCAACTATCTCATCTCTTGTGGTCTGATCTCCAGACATGGCAATAGTACATCTAAGTTCAAGGTTTTTATCACAAAGAAGCAGTTCATCACCATCCCCGATGCAGGTCAAAATGACATCAAGAACAAGGCTACCTAGAAGGTAGAGCTACAGTCAGAGACTGACGAGGAGACACCCACCCGGGGTGCCAGCAGCTCTACACCAGGGCCTACTCCAGTAGCCCCTACTCTTCTACCACCGTCCACCGGTACTCAGACAGAGTACAGTTGGACAATGTCGGGCGTGCAGCACCTTTACGGCTACATGCAGTGGAGATTTGATCACATGGACACCCACCTTGACCAGATGGGCGCACAGTACGACACCTGGTTTGACCATTTGAGTGCACAATACACTACTATGTACGACATGGTCAACAGGATGGATGTGTGGCACATCTCACAAGGCCACTACCCTGCACCGCAGTCTTTCCAGACTCCTCCCCGCCAGGAGACCGCAGTTCCAAAAGCTCCACAACACGATTTTCCCCAGCAACAACCACAGCAAGACCAGCAGCAGCCAGACTCATCCGCCACGCCGATGGACATCCCTGACATCATCAGTCAGTTCTTCCCTGAGCAAGGAGGCGGCGGATCCTTTTTCTGATTTCTTCATGATAGGTATCCATTTGTAAACTCCATAAGTTCGATTAAAGCAGTGAGGACACTGCTCATTTCAAGCTTAGGGGGGGCACAACCGGCCAGTAGTGGTAGTCATTCAGCATTTTCCTTTTTAGAGTCAGTAGTGTCAGTTGTTTTTCCATTTTTACATTTTATTCCATGTTCTTTTTCATTATGGCAATATCTATATGATTTGAGACTAGCTTATTAATAATGAACCCCCTCTAGCATGCTGAAATATTATGTCCTCTACATGTTTTGGCCATATTTAAGAGAGAAAAAATAAGAGCATGTTTGAATGAAATGAAAATTGAAATTTCCCATGTGCTTTGATGTGATTTGTGTTTGTGGTTTGATATCTCAATTTTTTTTACATCTTAGACTACTCAATACATGTAATGGTTTCAAATGCCTACGGAATAATTAACTTGCAACATTTTTTTTAGAAGATGGGATATTCTTGCCAAACTTTTAGTCCTTTTGTAAATCGACTTTTCAGTGAAAATTTTTCAAAAGAATGATCAAAATCTTGCTAACTTTAACATTCTAGTTGACTCTTTGGTGTTGCACAATCAATGGTTTATCTTCACCCAATAAAAGATGGCATATGGCCCACATATTATGCTAGCCTAGTGTGAGTCCGATCTGGCAACGATGGTTAGGTGATATGAAAAATCAAAAGAGGGTAAAAACAACACCCCAACCGACATTCCTCGTGAGCATAAGCCTAAATTAGCAGCCGAATGTCGGAAACCCAAAAATCTCATCATCATATTCATACGAAAAAGAGTGCAGCTAAGTTTTGTTAATGTTAACATCGATTTGATCATCTTATATCCATACTAGCTGAAAGTTTGTTATGTACATGCACTGACTGTTTGGCTTGTTTATCCAAACTCTACTTAGTGTTGTCTTGTTGAACTTTTCGCTTGATCTGAAACCAACTATGCTGAACTTAATATTCTATCTAAGATGTTGAAAATTTTGAGATGATAACGATGAACACAAGCACAAAGTACATAGTTGACTGAGCTGAATGCATATTCTCTTTTCAATTCATTCACGCATGAACAATTTTTTCCTACTTAAATATAGCCATGTTCCTTTTTGCTTGAGGACAAGCAATAGTTCAAGCTTAGGGGGATTTGTTGTGTGAATTATATATCATCTTTTCACATGTTATCACACACAAATTTGGTTCATTCTGATATAATTCAATCTCTTTTCATATTACTTTTTCCATCTTTTTGTTATTCTACTTATCCCATAACTTGCATTGCAGATTTGCCACAAAAAGAACTGAATTCGGATGTTATTTCTGCTGAAACAGAAAAATGCACGGCGTGCACCATTCCAGAGAAAGACTGGTTCGCTGAAATAGTAGAATGCACGGCGTGCAAGTCAAAATGCACGGCGTGCACCTTTCTAGAGAAAATTGGTTTGTTCAGCCAGAAGAATGCACGGCGTGCACGGAGAAAACGCACGGCGTGCGAGTTTCCAGAAGTGCATAAAAGGACTAACGCACGACGTGCACCTGGAACGCAAAGTGCTGAAGAAATGTTCTGGAAAGTTGCACGGTGTGCATATCCTCAACGCACGCCGTGCACAGATCAGCCTGAAGCAAACTGCCCTGCAGGTGCACGGCGTGCACCTGGCAGTTTCAGAAATTTGAAAATACATAATACGATTTTAAAAGAAAGAGGGAAGGCAAGGAACAGTTACGTTCGGTCATTTGAAGAGTTTCTCTTGTCCCAGAGCCAGAGGAGAGCAGAGGAAGGCGAATTTTGAGGGATCCAAAGTGGTTTCTTGCATAAAGAGACCATTTCTTCTTCTCCACTTCTCCATTGTCTTCTTCAAGGTGCAGCCAAGCTTCCCCAACTCCGAGCAGCTTCTTGGGAGAGGAGCTAGTTCGTCTTGGAGCAGATAAAGAAGGGGAATTTCGTCCTCAAGTCGGAATTCTTGCTTCTTGTGGTTACAACTTCAGTTTTCTTTGTATTTTCCTTTCTAAACCATGTCTGGAACTGAAATTTCTGTAGCAAATCTGTTGTACATCATTATGGACGAGTAGACTCCTTTTTCTTAGGTATGGGAGAGTAGCTCCCATGTCATAGCATGTATGGAACAAGTAATTTTGTACTAAATACATTTGTTTCTTATTTCCTAACCATGAAAGTGTCGGTTTACTCTTTTCTTGCATGTATTGTTGGCCACCTTATGTGCATGTTTTCTGCTTTCTTGCTTGATTTGAGAAGATAAGTAGGAATGTATGGAGGTTCTCTTCTTGGCAACTCTTCCTCTTCTATGAGAGTAGAGAGGAATGAGTTGAGGAACAGTTTATGATCAAAAACGAGATTCACACACGAGAGTGTTGTTTTAAGTTGCGATCGTTGCATTTACACCGGGAGGTGAAATGTAACACAACCTTTCCTTGAGACAAGAACGTATGTATGTTTAAATTATTGTGTTCCCTTGATTGATATGATATGTGAATGAAATCCTAATGTCCAAGATTCCTAATCTTTCTGAAATTGAACTTCTTTTTGTAAGTTTTTGCTTGCTAGTTAGAATCTGAATTTCCTATAGTTAAAATCTGAATTTTATGCTTTAGACAAATCTTCTCTACTCTTTAATATCGGTCTAGATTGTTGAACTTTAGTATTGTTGCGCTCAATTAAGTTAACTAAGCTCTTTGTGTTCGACCTCGACTATACTACCTCTGTATACTTGCGGAGTTTGGTTAAGTTGAGTAAAATATCCTTTATTTGGATTGAAACTCGTTAGTGTAAACAACCAACAAAGCACATGTGTCCAATACCCACTCTGTGTTGTCAATGATATGTAGAAATGTCCCATGGAAACTCCACATGTGAGTACCTCTTCAGCATCTGTAATGACTACAGCTATGTTGCTATCATCATTTGTCACTTTCTACTTTCCCTCTTTAATTTTCTTTTTGTGCTGCCAGTAGAATTTCTATATATGACCTGGCTTATTGCAATAATGACATACTATCTTACTTTTGAACTTTGACATATGCTTTGACTTTCCTCTGTCACCACCCTGGCCACGACTCTGACTCATCCCCTTGTCCTCAGCAACAAGAGCATGTCAAATTGACATCTCTGTTGAGTTGTGTTGTCTCAGCTCTTCATTCAGTAGGGTATTGGACACCAAGTCCAGTGTCAACTTTCCGTGTGGAGCAGAGTTGCTAATAGAAATTACCAAGGTCTCTCAGTTGTTAAGTAAAGAACTAAGAAGTAAAAGTGCATGTAGCTCGTCATCAAGTGACAAACCCATTGTGGCTAGTTGATTCACCATGCTCTTAAACTCATTCAGGTGTACTGATATGTTGTCGTCTTCCTTGAACTTCAGGTTGACAAGCTTCTTAATCAAAAACACTTTGTTCCCTACAGTCTTCCTCTAGTACAACGACTCGAGATTCTTCCATAAAGAGTGAGCACTGGTCTCGTTGGCGATGTGATGGAAGACAGACTTGTCAACCCAGCGTCGGATGAAGCACATGCATTTTCTGTTCATCTTTGTCCAGTCCTCTTGTTTCGTGTCCGCTGACTTGCTCGCATCTCCCTAAACCGGTTCATAAAGATCATTGAATCTTCCATCTTTATCTTCCACGTCTGCCTGTTTGACGTTGTCAACTTCACCATATTATTTGTGACGTCCATCTAGTCCACGTAATCAATCCACGCTCTGATACCAGTTGAAGGGGTTGATGTTGGCCAAAAAGATGTGGAATAACATGCACGTACGGACTAGACACGCAGAAATAATATAGCAAACAAGCAACCACAAGAACACTAATTTTTTACGTGGAAAACTCCCACAATATGTGAGGGAAAAATCACGGGATCAAAGTCCGACGAAGCAATCTACTAATCAATAAATTATAATATTCGTCCCAAATTTTGAGTCAAAACTTGAGGAATATAGAGTAAAAGGGAGAGATATAAAGATTACCCAGATAGTAGGTCACTACACCGATATTATGGAAAAACACCTCTTGTAGAGAATACCCGAAACATAATAAAAGTGTAATGGACCCGGTGTCTGACCCTCTTTACTTTCTTGCCTTTCTTCTTTCCGTCGTTAGGAACATCAACCCTTTTCTTCGGGCAGCACGATACACAGAGAGGCGGTTGTTCTAATTTGCGGCTGTACTCCTTGTGATTGCGTGACCATGGTATTAATACCCTGCGTCAAGGCAACACAACAGCCCTAACGGGCCTCGCCCATCATTGGGCTGGAAACAGAAAGGCCCTTGGCCCAACAAATAAGCAAAAACCAAGCAAATGGATGCAGTATTAAAACGTCATTTTCTATGACGGGCTCATTAGGCCCTGTTTGGGAATGGACTGGGATTATTGAGATTATGAAATCCGGACTGAGATTAGTCCAGTCATCATCCGGATTGGGATTGGGATTCCCCACTTGGCTCTGTTTGGCAAACCAATCTGGCTTGTCTCGTAACTTGTGTTTTTCAGTCTGCTATATAAAACAAAATACACAAAAGACAGAGCCTAATCCGGACTGGGATTCCTAATCCTGCTGCTGGCAGGACTGAGATAGTCCAGCTTTTGGGATTACGGAATCTCGAAACGGGGATTCTAGCCAAACGCGCAAGTGCAGAACCGGACTAGATCAGGACTGGATTTGCTGCTGTGGCGCAGACGTGGCGTAATAAGACAAAACCCAATCTCATCCTGGTCCGTTTCCAAACAGGGGCTTATAGTGTGCGCTATTTTGAAAGGACGTTGCTATATAGGTGCTAGGAAATGGAATAGTTTTAATTAAAATAAGCCAAGTTCATTTCTTATTGTCCCATTCTTGATGCGAATAAGCAAAAAAACAAACCAAATGCATGCAGTATAAAAGAGAACAGTAAAAAGTTACTGAAATATCAACCGTGTAAGCATTACAATAAAAAAATTAGATCGAATGCCAGAGTCTATACCCCTGCGAGTGAGTCGCACGATAAGGAAGTCCACAGCCGGCGACATTGGTTGTCTTGATCCGGAAACGTTAATTACGATGTAACACTGAAAGGAGCATCGAGTGTTGCTGTCCTGAACAAACCATTGCAGTTGGAAGGGAGGTTGGCAGGAAGGTAAGGGAACCATAAACAAAGTGGCAGCATTGTGCTCGTGACTGGTCTTAAATTCCACATGGAAAACACAGTTCATTTTTAGGTTCCGACGTCTGAAACAGGCAGATTCATCTTCCCGTCTAATTGGACATAGCCGACGTCCCGAGACAGACTTTGCACCTTGCAGTTGCAGGCGAGGCGATGACCGACTCTCCTGCGATCACATACCCAAGATAAACTATTCCAAGCTCCCCAATCATAGTACCAGAAAATTGGCCGGCAGCTGCGGAAAGTCCTCGGTCGAGGTGGCAGCATGGGACCAGAAAAGAAAGCTTGGAGTACTCGAATGGATAGATCAATAGGCGGGAGACACAGTGAGGAGCGACTGAGAATGATCGATGCATGCTGGCCGCCCAAATTCTCTTATTTGCGAGCCGCCCTGAGTTTGTCTTTTAGCTTCCCGACGACGCGTAGCATGAATGAAGGATTACTGTGATGCTGTCCTCGCCAAGCTAGTATATTTTTCAACCTGCACCCTCTGTCTTCAATAGGGCCCGTGCGCGGTGAAGGCCCAGGAAGTCGGCCTTCCCTTCAGCTGGTGTCATACAGGTGAAGTGGTGGCGACGTGGTATTCACTCGGTTCGGCCAGACAGCGGGCGGCGGAAGGCAGACAGGCGGGCATACTCCCGGTTGCCGCCGGTGAGCCGGGCCAATATCACGTCGTCCGCTTCATCTCCACCAACGTCGTGTTTGAATCTCATGGAGATTCTATCGGTACGCATGTCCCGTTCGAAGTTCAAATCCGCCACTGTTCTTTGTTGATAGGAATTTTGATGTTTTACATGGTCGTACCAAAAATGTCGACCTGCTTCTATTTATACGTTCGGTAAAGACTTAATTTGATGCTTCCAACTATGTTATCTCGACTTGCTGCTACGGACGAGCCCTAAATTTAAAGACGTCCTATTTGGTCCAGATAATCCCAACCATACATTAACTTCAAAAACCCACCCCTAAAAAAATAATAGGGTGTTTGTAACACAGAGATTGAATATAACACGTCCACAAATTGTATTCAAATTAGTCATCTAATTAGGGTTTACTTAGATGATTATATGCTTAACTAAGTTCATCATTGTTTAAAGCTTGATTAGTGATGGTACCTAATTTTTGATGTTTTAAATATAATGAGATGGTTTAATCATACTTTGATTCACATAATTAGGGTTAAGATTTGGAAACCCTAATTGACCTAAATTAGGGTTTTGATGACATATGAATACAAAATTTGATAAGTATAGTATCTCACTAAATGATTTTTAGTGTTTTATGTGTAACTCTGATTTAATTCAAATTTGGATGTGATTTGTATATATCAAATGTGAACACTCTTGAAAAATATCAGAATTGTTGAAGAATGTTTTGACCTATTTGTCGATCGAGTTTCAAACTCGACCCATCATATTTTCATATTGATATAGAAAAGTGGAAATTGAATTTTATCGTTTTATTGATATATCCAATTGATCTTAGTTGTTAAACTCCATTATAGAAACCCTATAAAATTTTTATAATTTTTGGATGATTTTTGATCCCTACAGAGAGGGGCGTCGGTCGAGTTATGTGAAGAACAAACTCGATCGACCATGCTGCTGACTACAATATAGTAGTGTAATATTTAATCTTTAATTATTTATTAGTAACTCCAAATGATCTAAAATTTTTAATGTTTCTTATAAACTCAATTTTGGATCTTTATTTAAAGTTTCATAATTTTTTGATGAGGTTTGAGTTCTAAAATGTGTGGTTTTGGTCGAATTTATAACTCAACCGACCAACCAGTCTGAGCAAAATAAAAATACATTGAGGGGTTTGTTTGCAAATGTTCTAAGCACCTCAATTCATCTATATGACTAACCTAACACACAATGAGCTCTCATAACTCGTCATTCCTGTCAAAGAAATGAAATTCTTGAGAGAGATGAGAGTTAGGGTTTTGAGTAGAGAAAATGGTGGAGATGTTGACTTAGGGTTTCTCTATCCAAGATATGATGAAATCAAGTAAGTTTAGCTTCTTTACATAGAATTTCATGGTGAATCTTCTCTTATATGTCAATATTCCATCCCTCTCCTGATTTGATTCAAAATCACATCAAATCTCCCCCTTTTCTCACTCTTTCTCTTCTAATTCCCATTTCTAGGGTTTTCGAGTTGAGAGGAGAAAGAATTGGATTCTTTTGCGAGAGTTTGATTGGGTTTCCAAAAATTCAGAGGTTGACCTACGAAATTAAGGTGCTTGGAACCTGAGGTGAGTGTTTTTCTCCCTACTAAGCTTTGTATTCATGTTGAAAGCCTAATTCTATCCGGCTAAAACAATCAAAAACCTTGATTGTATATGTATGTGATCGGATTTGGTTTGGGAAAGATATTAGGGGATCGACTTCTACTGATTTTGATTATTTCTCATTGATTGGAACTTGATTAGTTCCTGATATATTGATTGAGGATCCATGGGTTTTCTTATGGGTAGATGACTATGTTATTTCATGTGAATTTTGCCTAAAAATCAGCCCAATGGCCGATATGCTTGGCTTTGAATTGACATGTATAACTTATATTTGAATTGTACTAGATTGTATTATACAAGTGTATTGTTGAATGTTAATGGAATTGAATGACCACATATCCTTATTAGGATTTTTGTTGAGGAAGTGAATGAAATGAGTCAATTAATCAATGTATACTTATGATTGATGAATGAAATGTGTGAAAATGGAAACTAGGGTTTCCATGTTTGTGAATAACCCTAATGAACCATTGAGTCATGATTGGATTACTGAATGATATGATTATTATGATATGTTGAACTAAAGAATGACTTCTTGAAAACCCTAAAAGTTTAGTATTAAGATGAATATGAGTGATAAATCTAGAACTTATATATGATATTGTAAATGTGATCAAATGCTGAAGTTGAAAGTATTAATACTTCAATTGAATATGATGAGTCTTACTAATATCACCTAAGTCCAATGTATTTGTTTTAGTATAATAAAGAATGATCATTATTTATTATGGGAATGGCATTAGTAGTCAATGACAAGGTACACTTATCTGAATATAAGAGACAATATGAACAAGATGTACTTAATGGTGATTGTAAGATAAAGATGAAACTAATGAAGATAGTATGTTGAAGTATTTTATCTTTTATTTTAATTACATGTGGATTAACCCAAATTAAATGAAATATACTAAGAATTGTACTTTGATAAATTTTATGTAGAAGAGACGCATTGTATGCAAAGTGAATCAAGAAAGATTGGTCCAGATAATGTAATGAACATGAAATGAAAGAAGTTGAGACTACTGAGTATAAAATGATGGAAAAAGATAGGAATTAGTAGATGATTCTAAGAATGTAACTCTTACCCTAAAAAGATGAGTTTGATGATGCTAATGAATGACAATCTCAAATGGGGGATTAAGAGATGTACATAATCGTAGTTGAATACAACTAAAAGATGAAACTCAAGTATTTGAAGATTTATAAGAATGTATTCTTGTATTGTGATTGTTTGATAGAATACTTATACTATAAGAATGAACTTCTTTGATGGAATTCAAATGATAATCAACATGCATTGATTAGTAACCCCATATGAAGAATATGAAATAAAAGAAGAAGAGAACTAAGTCTTTTATGCATGTAAATGCATGAAATTTATTGGCATCTATTCAGATTAGATGGAACAAGCATATGTTGTATGATAAATCTTTTTTGAGTATGAGGAATGATACATGATATCTATATGCTTTTACTATTTCTAGTTATAATACCTCTGCTAATATTTGTTCAGAACTGTGATATACAATGAACTGATAAGATTTATGTTGAAATTGAATTTAATATGCACCCCTTACATTTGAGAAATCCTGATAATGGTAAATGTTACATAATGAGATTATGTCTAGGGCTGAAAGCCCAATGATGATGATAAAACCCTGATGGGGTAAATGATGGACAATAAGATTATGTCTCGAGCTAAAGGCCCACTGTTGATAATTTCTATGAGTTGGAGTAGAAGATAGAAATATTCATATGTGTTGCACTATACATATTTATTGTGCTTCTTGCTTTGATCATTATCCTTATTGATAAACCTGATCAATTTCATGTTATTCTAGTTATGCGAGAATACATAGATATGATATATGATGTTTTGAATGATTTTAAGATGAGTAAAAGAGATTAATAACAGGTGAAATGATGGAACATCTAGTTAGGTGCCCTGAACACTGTGAGTTTCCCCCGAGGACCACACTGGGGAAACAAAATGGATCTCCTTATAGTAATCGATGAATTATGAGAAGGATTTCTGGAGTGTGGATCGAGACCTTAAAGGTTAGACCACCAGGATTTAGGAGTGAGTCGTCTGGAGTGGCTCTGGCCCTAAATCCTTACTGTGAAGGTCTATGTCCAGATGGAATAGACTCTGATGAAATGAAACATGTGAAATGTGAAAATATGTGAGCTACTATGATATGTGATACACTATTTTGTTGGTTCCTATCTCGTGTACCCAAGATGAGGATGTGAGCCTCTTTAGGCAACCCTGAGGTGGCCAGGGTCTGTTGTTGATATCTTAGGGTGACCGGCTAAACCCTAAGATAGTGACGGTGAGTCGTTGACACGAGAATTAGGTATGGCGACTTCTACTTGGTGAGGTACAAGCCAAGTAGTTTTAGGGCAAATGAATAAAAGATGATAAGACGTTTATAACATGATTTGAATGATTATTGCATTCCTTGTACTGTTAGTTGATGATTTGTCATTGTTGATTAAGCTTCATGTTGTGGAAAGTAATCATGTTGCTATGGACATTTTCTATTTCATATTATGATCTGTCATGCTGATAAGTTATAAATGATGGGATTTATATCCATTCTGAATATGAGCTAGATTTCCTGCTATTTGATAGTATTTCTTGGTATATATGTATTATGTGTACTTCAGCTTTAGGACTATAGGATGTGTTCCTGGTCCGGCTAGTGGAGTGTCACAAATATAATGTTATAGTTATGTATTGATTCAAAATGTTAAGAACTTGACTTATTACTCAAGTAGTAGGATTCTTAATCTAAACTAAGAAGTATATGTTGATTTGTTCATAGACATGCTTTAAAAGATGTTTCAAATTTATAATTGGTTTAAGTGATTACCTTATATGTTGGATTAAATTACCATTGTAAGCTAGATTTGACTCATGATAGAACTATCTTCTAGACTTTTCAATATCTACATGTTTATGTTAAGTTTATTATACTCAATATGATGTTGATGCATGTACCTAGCTTGAGTGGGAGGTATCCACTCACTGGGGCTCTATATGAGTCTCATGAGGTTTTTTCAAATGTTTTTAGGTATAATATTATCCAGCGGAGAATTCGTGATAAAGAAGATATAAATAGCATAATATAGATAGATTAAAATGTCCTTTTACTCTCTCTTTCCCAGGATGGGTTGTAGATTAAGTTTTTTCATCAATGTACATGTATCTAATGTAAACTAAACCGCATATGAGAACAAGATTTAATTCTGGATTTAATGGAGTTGAATATGATTTGTGATATCTGAATGTGATGTCCTTGATGTGACATTGATTTATGAGTTTGTAAACAAAGAAAAAGGAAAAATTTATCTGTATATTGTTTATTCACCTTTGTCGAGAATTCATTATTTTATTTCATAATCTGCATTTAGGTTTTGGGATTATATCTAATGATTGGTATTTATGCTGATCAAAAGAGTGGGTCCCGACACAAACATTGTCTCACAATAGTGAATTTTACCTCTATTTGGCAATGTGACATGGTAATTTACACGGAAAGTTGTTTGGAAACAAACCAAATTTTTTTAAGCAAGGATGAGGAACCCTGAAAGGTGGATCCTTCGTCATCTATTAAGAGGCTAAATCAGCCATCGTGATATTCACAATGCTGGAAGGAAAAGTATGCATGAAAGAAAAATTATGGACTGACCCTCTACGAGCTAGGTTAGCTACGACATCGGATGCCTTATCACAACTACATTTCTTAAAAAAAACCAATAGGACTCAAAACTCCACTTATTACAACTACATTGTTGAAGCCAAGTTGGGACGCCCAGAGCAAAGTCAAGCACACACTGAGAGCCTCTGCCACCAATATCTCCAGAACTAGTCCAAGTTTATTACCTGTCATCGCCATCAGGTTGCCTCTGTGTTTCTAGCTATCATCCCCGATGTTGCCTCCCTATCATCAGCTCATGATGCGTTTACATTGATTTTCACCGCTACTCTGCTAACAAAGTCTAGTGCTTACCTTCATTGATGCTCCTTGTCACCCCATTGCCATACCATGATCTTTTCATTCTAGTGTAGTCTTTGATCATGTCTAAGGTGCTTCGGTATAGATAGAAGTTGTTGGTCACATTGTCGGTATATGCATAGATGTTCCTTCCTCTCCATATCGCCCACATGGCTGCCAACATCTCTTCCCTCTCCACCACCACTGCTCTATCGAGGATGCCTTACATGCTCTCGTTGATATCACCATCCTTCACTTCATCACCCTCTGGAGATCTTGGCTCATTTGTTCCCGAAGTTATGTGGCTTTTGGGCATCTGAACAACATATGTGGAATGGTCTCTTTCTATGAGAAACACAAAGTACATCTCTCATCCTCCACAATGTGTCTATCAAAAAGTCTACCTCTAGTGACTAGACCACTAGTTTCTGATTCTCTAAAGAAAATCTATTGCCTTGGGAATCCATTATCTCCTCCATATTCTCCTCCATATATGTTCTCCTTGTTGTGCTATGTGTCTTCAACCTTCCTCTTTCTCTAGAAGGCCCAACCAATAGGCTGACCGAACTATATACTGTCCTTTCAGCGTTGGCCACCATGTCCACACATCCTTTGGTTTTCTTATAGTCAGTGGGATGGAACTGTTGGTATGTATCCCCTGAGAGCTAATCATGGGATGATTGGTGGGATACATTAAGATTGATTTGATAAACATCAAAGGCAAGCTTCCAATTCTTTCTGGTTCAGTCATATGAGATAGTGATAGAATAGATTGAATGTCTAGAGAATGAAAGTACTCAATGACGTATGCTTTCAGGTTGAGGACCTGAATGATGAGATCATATGGATGCTAAGAGTTTGTACATTCTTGTTATGTCCCTAGTCGGATGTCATTATGGAAGGTAGATAGACAACAATAACACACAAGACTAGATTGTGGTGTTGGTTGATGACAGAATCTCATTAGTCATGATATGGAGATATCAAACCAAACACATAGGTACTTGTTAGAGAACAAGTGTATCGGATAGACCCATCGTGAGTTTGACACATGGAACCATGACTTGGTAGTCACAGTCAGTACTCACAGTGATGGTGGTGAGTGTGATTCTTTGACCTAAAATCACTACACAACACATGTCGTTGGGTACACTTTGACATCATCAAACGTAGTCCTGAAACATGGGTTGTTATAAAGGTGATGATTGGGTGGCTTTGACACATGGGGCTTTTGAGGGGTGAGTGCTAGATATGGGATTTGTCCCTCCTGAGGGAGTATGATATCCATGGCTACTTGATGAGTAGGATTGAGAAAGGCGTGCATGCATGTGTGAATCAGTATGTGATATTTATGTCATACATATCTCTTCCAATCTACTCTGAGATCAAGAAAGTGAATGAACGTTGAAAGGATGACTGTTCCATGCCTCGAGTTCATTCGGGATATCAGTGACAAAGGAATTATACATTCACTGTAACACCATTCACAGATTGTAGGATTGAAAGTTGTTCTCCAACTTTCTATTTCACTTGGGTAGCAGTGATGTGTGACTAGGCACCGCTCTTTTCTTGTGAAGTCATAAGTGTTATGGACTTTCACTGCCAACGTGAAATGGACCTGTAGGGTCACACACACAGGATTTAACCTGGAAGAGGAGTTTTTTCCACAAACAATGTTTAGATTGATTACTAAAAGAGTTTAGTAGTTCAGTTAAACACTCAATCAATTGATAGCTCAATATCATAATGTTCAAGGTGTTGGACTGATTGATTAGAGTATCGGATTGATTGAAACTGCAATTGACTGATTCTGCACAATCTGCACTCCTAACTGATCGGCTCATGTGATAAACTGATCGACTGAGCTTGGTAAACGCATCGGCTCAGGTGGTGAGTCGATCGGCTCATGGACAGGGTGAAACGATTGCTTCAAGTGTTGAAATGATCGTTTCAACTGGTGCAACTGAGCAAGTTGGAAAGTAGGATTAGTGAGAAATTTCCTTTCGTTTCACTTGCCCAATTTGATTGGAACAAGGATTGGTATTTGATACCAATTAGAAACAAAAGATGGAAAGTCAATTGGGAACTGACCAGGACCACGAACTGACCGGTTCAGAAGTGAACCGACCGGTTGAGGTGTCCCAACCGATCAGTTGAGGTGTCAACCAACCGGCTCAGGTCCCCAACTGACCATTTCAGAAATGAAATGATCGGTTCAGGTTGCGAGTTGGTTGTTTTTGTGGAAAATCTCGAACCCTTCTACTCCTACTTTAGTCATGCATTGTCCGGGTTGGAGAACCCTGTCCCATGACCATCCTATATATAAGGGTATTGGGGGCTTCTCAGACAACAACTCAGTGCAACCAGTTGCTCTGTAAAGTTGTCTTTCTCTCTGGTTTTGGTAACCGAGAGAGCCCGAGAAAGTGTTATCCGATAAGGGAGGCACAGCAAGGGAAAGACAACTTCAGAAAGTGACTAGTGGCAAGAGAGTGTGTCGGTGACTAGTACGCCGATAGGAGGGTGTGACTCCTTCCAATTCCTTGAGAGATAAGGAGATTGGAGTTCCAGGTTGTCTATGTGGACTACTTCAGAGGCGGGAGATTTCTGCCGCTCGGAGGACAGCTATCAATCCCGATACTCCTGGTGAGACCAGGAGTTGTTAGTCCCGGTGCGACCAGGAGCTGCATAGACACCGTCCAAGACCGGAGGTGAAGACCGCGCAAGCCGCAAGGTATTGTCTCTGAGCAAGCCTCGGGACAAGGTATGATTCCACAGACCATCCTTTCCTATTGTATAGACGTTGACACGTTTCCTTGTTCTGGGTTTGGGGAGGAGAAAATTTTTGTTTCCGCTGCCTTCTCTGCCTCCCCTAAAACCCAACAGTGGTATCAGAGCCACGTCAACTGCTCTATACTTTAGGATTATCGATATGATCGATTTTGGTTTGTCGCCTTTATTTATTGCATACGATGCGAATAAAATTAGCTTTATGCATGTCCAATCCTAAATCCACAAATCCCAATATACATATATGATATGTAATATCAATGCACTCGATACGCATCATCCTTAAACGAGTTTTGTGGTGGATGTATAGCGTGGTTATGGCCAATAAACCCTATCTGTGTATGGTTGTATTTGGTTGCTTGCATCTCAGTCTGCGCATCAATCTTCCTTCTCCTATTCCTAATGTAACTCAAAATAATTCGAGATTTCTTTCCTACCTTTGCTCCCCCCAAATGTAACTCGGGGTTTCCCCTTTTTAATGTAAAATAGGATAGAATTTTATTTCCTGTTATGTCAAAGAAAGGAGGACATCCTGACGACAGTTGAGATGGTTGGTTCAAGGTGTGAACCGATCAGTTGACGTTCCAGATGATCGGTTCAAGTAGTGAGCCGATCGGTTGATGACCGGTTCGAGGAGCGAGACGAGCGAGTGGTGGCCATGATGAGATGCACGACGACCAATCAAACTGATCGGTTGGAGGAGCCAACCGATCGGCTGGTGGCACACAGCCGACCGGCCTGATGGCGAGCCGATCAGTCATGTGATGAGTTGATCAAACCCAGAAAGGCAAAGCACAGAGTTCATCTTGTACAGGTTGCATGTGATGTAGACCTAGATGACCGTGATTCCTCTTGGCTTATGGAATCACATTAGGATGGCCATAATCATCGCTTTTATCATTTCGCATGTTTTCTGTGGGATATAGCATGTATATGATATGTACTATATATTGTGGTGATTGGATATGTATATGTATATAAAACCAAATCCCTCATTAAAATATTAAGTCTTATATGCCTTCCATTAGCGGCACACATGAAAAATGTGATCGACCAAGCATAGGTTATGCCAAAGCGTGGTGCGCCGTCTATCTTATAGAAGTGTGAAGGGTAGACATGTAGGTTCTGCCAAAGCAGGGTGCATGTTTACCGTGTCGGCTTTTGGGTTAGACTTAACTGGTGATTCTTAGAGCGTATAAGCCCAGAGGTAAGGCATGTTTATGGCAAGGTGTTGTGCATGTTCATTCATCAAGAGTTGCATATGATGCAATTGGCATGATGGCCTACCTAAATAGTCAAGATTGTGGGTGATCAGCCAAAGCTGACTCATGACTTGATGAAATATGGATCTTTCCCACTAGAAGGTTGTACGCTGCAATCTTCTGAATTGATGGTGAGGGATATCAATTTGAACTAAAATAGTGCAAGCGATAATTAATTAAAGGCCTAATTATATCGTCAATTTTTCAAATCAATCAAATAAGTCAAAAATGAGTTTTTGGACTAAAATTGCATATTTCCTTTTGTAGTACAAATGGCAACAAACAACAATCACTTTTATTTACGATCGGTCCTTGAAAAGGACAAGCTAAATGGGACAAACTTCCATGACTGGTACAGGACATTGAGAATTGTTCTCACTCAAGAGCGAAAGCTCTATGTCCTGGATACTCCAATTCCAGAGGAACCTGCTCCTAATGCACCAAGGACAGAAAGGGATGCTTATAAGAAGCATTCTGATGATGCCATTTATGCAAAATGCTTAATGTTGTGCTCTATGAACCATGAGTTGCAAAGACAACATGAGAACATGGGTGTCATTGAGATGATTCAGCATCTCAGGAACATGTATGAAGATCAAGCACGGTAAGAGAGATATAATGTCTCAAGGGCACTGTTCAAGTGCGTCATGACATAAGGAGATCCAGTTGGTCCTCACACACTCAAGATGATTGGGTATGTGGATAACCTGACAAGACTGGTATTTCCACTTAGCCAAGAGTTGGCTACTGACGTGATACTACAATCGTTGCCAGAATCCTACAGTCAGCTTGTGATGAACTACAACATGAACAACTTTTATAGGCCACTGTCAGAGTTGTTGGGCATGTTGAGGACAGCTGAGATATAGATGAAGAAGGACAAGCCTAAGTATGTGATGGTGATCATGAGCAAGAAAGGCAAGTCCAAGCGCAAGGGCAAGGGCAAAGCTAAGAAAGGTTCTGATGCTAGCCAGGATCCCAAGTTGTCTTCAGCTCTCAAGGCCAAGGGAGGCGTGACCAAGAAAGGCAATTGCCACCATTGTCAAAAGCCAGGACATTGGAAAAGGAATTGTCCTCTCTATCTGGAAGAACAAAAGAAGAAGGAGGCGACAGACGTCTCTACTTAAAGGTGTCATGAAAGTAAACTTGTAACACTTTTTGAGGTATATGATACCAAGATGTAAAGTGTAAAGCACTTAATAAATGGGTCAAGTGTTGCCACCATAGATAGGAGTACTTTAGTTTATTCTCAACCTAAAAAGCAAGTAATACAGTTATGAACTGCTATTTCATATTTGCCAATAGATAGAAACACTTTATTTTTTCATATTGTATGACAATGATGGCAATCAATAAAGAGATGTTTCAATTTCTAAAGATATGATCTTTGTGGAAATGCCTTGTTTATCTTGTGGTATTTGATATGCATAAGATAAAATGATACCTAAAAGTTATAGATAACTCAAACAATCAAATTAGCATCAATCATGAGAAATTCATTTCTAGTTTCCATGTGATGGATAAATCTAGACTCTTTTGGTTAGAGAACCAGTAAGAGACATGAATATCTTAGACATGATTAATCAATCTTCACTAGAAGGTAGTGGGAGAAATATTATCCTATTAGGTATGATACATGTGATGTATTTAAATGCCTATTGGAACAAATGCTAATACTTCAAATGGTGTTTAGAGAAATACCAATATGAATATCTTGATGTGTTCAAGAATATCATAGATGAAGTATGAATTTGGTAAAGTGTTATTTCTTGATGAGATCAATGAATGAAATACTTGGACCAAATGTTTGATATCCTTATGAGTGATTATGATAATGTATCATAGTGAGCTCATGATTAAGGCATGGTGATGTCTAAATCAAGAAGGAATCATACTCTAAGGAGTTAGAGAATGATTATCTATGGAATTCTTCTTAAATAAAGAATACACTTCGCTAATAAAGGACATTAAGAATCACAAGGAGTTGTAAGTTCTTATATCCTTGACAGATACACCTCGTTTATCTATGTGATGAGTTGTTCATGTGATGAGTCAACTATCTAGATGAATATGAGGAACCAAATTTTGAGTTATGGTTTATGACCATTACATCCTAAATGACATCCATGTGAACCATAAGGTATGACCTTGATGGTAGCACCCATTGGATGAAATCCATAAGTGCAAATGAGTCTTAAGTGTTAAGACACATGGATAACATTTTGAGAAGGATGATGCTTGTTGATTGCAACTTAATGACTAAGACATGTGGCATATGGATACTAAAACCGCATTCCTATGAGGAATAAAACAATGATGTGTACGTGACACAACCTATAAGGTTTATGAATCCACTAATGCAAATGAAGTCTATAAGTTACAATGGACTAATCAATGTGATTTATTGAGTACAAGCAACTCAGAATTGGATCTTTACTTTGATGATATAGTCAAAGGGTTTGATTGATATGTCAAAGATAAAGAAGGGATTTGTGATTTAGTGGGAGCGTGTTCACATTCCACATGTTGATGTGAAATGAAAATGTTCTAGAATGGAAATCCAAAAGTGGAAATTATCTTTAAGGAAGATAGAGATGTTTCCTATGTGATAGGAATAGAGATCTATAGAGATAGTTCTCGAAAACCTCTTGACCTGAAAGGAGAAAACATACATTGGCAATATGTACTGAAGGGTTCAGTATGCACAGATTCAGTGGGAGAAAACTTTTCCATGTTACATGGAGTTAGTATCCCAAGGCCAAGTGTCCAATTCTTATGAAGAATGGGAACACTAAGAATAGATGTGGATATATCATGGATGTAATAATCCCATTATCTTGCATGGAAAGAACAAAATGCATTCATCATCTTGTATGTAGGACATGGCAATATGATGTGCTCATCCTGATAACTCGTATGTGGGATATGACGAGTGGATGTATGTCTACTTCCAGTAAGGGTTACTGGAATACCATGATAAATTGATAAGTACTTGGGAAGTACTAGTTCTATGGAGATAAGGAAGAGTTCAATGTAAATAGTTACATTGATGCGAACTTCCGAAAGGACATAAAATTAATCGCAAAATATATATAGCATATATAAAAGTGAAAGTTTGTTGATAATTGGAAGTGTTCCAATAAAACCATTTAAAAGGAAATGTCGAGTATCTATGTGTTAGAGAACAGCAGTGGATACTATATGGATATGGAAGTTCATGAGATGAACTTATAGATATTCCGCTCATTGATGACAAGTATGGAATCCTTGATCATGCAAATGTGGCTAAAGGTTAGAAAAGGAATACTAGATCGCATATTACGGCAACTCCATCTCATATGTGTGATGTATAGCGAAGATATGAGAGACATGAAATTTATACTGACTTTGGCAAGGTGTTTCCATTACTGACTATGTTCGTACTTGAGCACAGTAACATGTGGGACATGTTTGAAGATCACTATGAATATGATTCAAGGGTGATTGGCTCGCAGTGCAAGTGGGAGTCTGTTGGTATGTATGCCCTGAGATCCAATCATGGGATGATTGGTGGGATACATTAAGATTGATTTGATAAACATCAAAGGCAAGCTTCCAATTCTTTCTAGTTCAGTCATATGAGATAGTGATAGAACAGATTGAATGTCTAGAGAACGACAGTACTCAATGACGTATGCTTTCAGGTTGAGGACCTGAACGATGAGATCATACGGATGCTAAGAGTTTGTACATTCTTGTTATGTCCCTAGTCGGATGTCATTGTGGAAGGTAGATAGACAATAATGACACACAAGACTAGATTGTGGTGTTGGTTGATGATAGAATCTCATTAGTCATGATATAGAGATATCAAACTAAACACATAGGTACTTCTTAGAGAACAAGTGTACCAGACAGACCCACCATGAGTTTGACACATGGAACCATGACTTGGTAGTCACAGTCAGTACTCACAGTGATGGTGGTGAGTGTGATTCTTTGACCTGAAATCACTACACTCAACACATGTCATTGGGAACACTTTGACATCATCAAACGTAGTCCTGAAACATGGGTTGTTATAAAGGTGATGATTGGGTGGCTTTGACACATGGGCCTTTTGAGGGGTGAGTTATAGATATGGGATTTGTCCCTCCTGAGGGAGTATGATATCCATGGCCACTTGATGAGTAGGATTGAGAAAGGCGTGCATGCATGTGTGAATCAGTATGTGATATTGATGTCATACATATCTCTTCCAATCTACTCTGAGATCAAGAAAGTGAATGAATATTGACAGGATGACTGTTCCATGCCTTGAGTTCATTCGGGATATCAGTGACAAAGGAATTATACATTCACTATAACACCATTCATGGATTGTAGGATTGAAAGTTGTTCTCCAACTTTCTATTTCACTTGGGTAGCACCGATGTGTGACTAGGCACCGCTCTTTACTTGTGAAGTCATAAGTGTTATGGACTTTCACTGCCAACGTGAAATGGACCTGCAGGGTCACACACATAGGATTTAACCTGGAAGAGGAGTTTTGTCCACAAATAATGTTTAGATTGATTACTAAAGGAGTTCAGTAGTTCAATTAAACACTCAATCAATTGATAGCTCAGTATCATAATGTTCAAGGTGTTGGACTGATTGATTAGAGTATCAGATTGATTGAAACTGCAATTGACTGATTCTGCACAATATGCACTCCCAACCGATTGGCTCATGTGATAAACCGATCGGTTGAGCTTGGTGAAGGGATCAGCTCAGGTGGTGAGTCAATCGGCTCATGGATAGGGTGAAACGATTGCTTCAAGTGTTGAAATGATCGATTCAACTGGTGCAACCAAGCAAGTTGGGAAAGTAGGATTGGTGAGAAATTTCCTTTCGTTTCACTTTCCCAATTTGATTGGAACAAGGATTGGTATTTGATACCAATTAGAAACAAAAGATGGAAAGTCAATCGGGAAGTGACCAGGACCACAAACCGATCGGTTCAGAAGTGAACTGACCGGTTGAGGTGTCAACCGACCGGCTCAGGTCCCCAACCGACCATTTCAGAAATGAAATGATCGGTTCAGGTTGCGAGTTGGTTGTTTTTGTGGAAAATCTCGAACCCTTCTACTCCTTCTTTAGTCCCGCATAGCCCCGGATGGAGAACCCTGTCCCATGACCCTCCTATATATAGGGGTATTGGGGGCTTCTCAGACAACAACTCAGTGCAACCAGTTTCTCTATAAAGTTGTCGTTCTCTCTGGTTTTGGTAAACCGAGAGGCCTTAAGCAAGTGCTACCCAATAAGGGAGGCACAGCAAGGGAAAGACAACTACAGAAAGTGACTGGTGGAAGGAGAGTGTGTCGTTGACTAGTACGCCGACAGGAGGGTGTGACTCCTTCTAATTCCTTGTGAGACAAGGAGATTGGAGTTCCAGGTGGTCCGTGTGGACTACTTCAGAGGCGGGAGATTTCTGCCGCTCGGAGAACAGTTGTCAATCCCGACAGTCCCGGTGAGACCATGAGTCGTCAGTCCTGGTGCGGCCAGGAGCTGCACAGACACCGTCCAAGACCGGAGGTGAATACCATGCAAGCCACAAGGTATTGTCGCCGAGCAAGCCTCGGGACAAGGTATGATTCTACAAACCATCCTATCATATTGTATAGACGTTGACACGTTTCCTTGTTCTGGGTTTGGGGAGGAGAAATTTTTTGTTTCTGCTGCCTTCTCTACCTCCCCTAAAACCCAACAGGAACAGATTTAGCTCGCATATAAAGCCAGAAAACATAGCTGCATCTTTGGTCTATCCCACGAATCTCATGTTGGAGTCATCAACTCCCTTACCATCCTAAACTGCATACCTTCTTCATTGTGGAGTCTCTCCAATGTGTCCTAAGAAAAAAAAAATTGATTCTTTCATTGAATATTATTAGCATTATCTATACACACTTGAAGACCACACAAGGGAATGGGTAGAGTAATGACAAAGAAAGGGTATTTAGGTAAACACCAACATACTTATAGATGAGTATCCTAAAAGGGAGAGAGGTTAAGGGAGAGCATGGTATGGTTCCACAAGCTGACCCATCCATGCACCCATGTTCTTAGGTTAAACACGTATTATAACTATAATTTCACCTCTAACAACCACCTCTTTGGCATATGACCTGGGAGCAATCACATTAGTTCTTGATGAGATCAAGGGGAATTTTGTACATGTATTGCCTCAACATGAGTCCTTTATGAATAGACATGACAAAACATACTATGAGAAGATGATACAGGGTTAACATCTTAACTACCTCTACAACTATGCATGTGAACATTGCAATGATGTTGGTAATAGGATCACATAGCTCCAACCTGTCTGAATGGGTAATACTTTTCTTACCCACAATCATGTTTAACCTACTGAAGGTATTTGTACATGTCACCCACTCCATACCACACCATCATTGTAGATCCATACTTCTAAAGGGTATTGTCAATCTGACCCATCGATGAGACCCCATCTTTATAGGTGGATCTAGGACAGGGTGAAGGGGTAGGTTCTATTTTTTAGCATAATTTTTATTTTGTTAGCATATTTCCACTTAATCTTGAATATCCTTATTTCTTGCATTTTCATACCAAGATTGCATGATTGACTTATTTAGATTTAGATTTAGATTTCTAGCAAATATAATATAGACTACTTTATTGGCATGTATTTATATAGTCAAGTTCTATCATGGATCCTCTTGATATTCTTGTACAATACAAATTGACTAATGGATTGCATTTATGCTCTCAATAGGGATTTATGTGATTGATTGACAGCAAACCTAAGGAACTAAAAAGAAGAGGATTGTTTTTCAAATTATTTTATGACTGGAGTTTAGAAACCTAGATCTTGAAATTGCACTTGCTATCACCTTCATGGCCTAGTTAGTGTCTGCGCGTATGTAACAAAAATTAAGAAATGACAATCTAAAACATTACATTCAAAAGAATTATATATATATATATATAGAGAGAGAGAGAGAGAGGAATCAACTATTTCCCATGTAGATATAATTTCGAGGCTACCCAGCACACACATTTTACTGAAAAAATCATTTTTTCACTTTTCGTCTTTGTCCTCTTTCAATCAATTTGATTGGTGGTGCTTCCGCTCTCTATCGGACTTTCCCATCCACTTCTCACCATTTCCCTTTGCATATGTAACTTCTCCATAAAAGGTTTCCCTCAACTATAGTTCCCGTACGGATGACAACGGTCGTGTAAAGAAGTGAAACCACTTCTCTACTAAAAATTTGAACAATAGAACCTCCAATCCAAACACACTCAAAAGGTGTGATGGAGTGGGTGTAAAATTTTCAAATCTTTATATAATGGTAATCAAAAGACCAATGTATAGCAGCGGAAGAAAATATTTGACTATTCAATTATAAAACAAAAGGTTACAAACTTAAACTTACATCACAAGGATCCAGGTAGAGGAAATCTAAACCACCTCAAGATTGTCTCCAAGCTTTATCAACTCAAGCTAAGTCTAGGTCAACACGTCTTGCCATCCATGTCCTCCACCTAGGGTTGGAAGCATACCCCAGCAAAAGAGAAACAAAAAGAAACATCAGCAAAGGCAGGTATGTGCATACTAAAAAGCAGCTTGAGCAATATAAGGAATAAGAGATATCAAAATAAAAGGCTTGTTGGATAAATTGGACAATATAATAAATCCCTTTGTTTCGATGATGACAAACATTTCATTCTTGTTGATCTAACGGGCTACTTGAGTGTGCAGGATTAAGGTGGATGACAAAGCAACTAGGGAAAATCCAAAGAGCTTACATATTTATATTTCCATGCAATGTAATCACTGTTGTAAAAAACTTGTACAAATATATAATGTACAAGTACTTAGATTGCATGTAAATCAAGCGTTGGATCTTCCTAGCCAATCACCACACTTAGATAGGTCATCCCCTTCAAATAGGATCACATATGCACACTCATACACATGCTTAGTGGTTTAATTAAAAGATTGAAAACAGAGTCAATCTCGGTCGACCACACTCCTCGACCGAGACACTCTCGGTCGACAAACTTCTCGACCGAGATTGACCCAAGTAGTCGTTAGACACAGCTGACAAAGTAGTTGGCAGTTGCAAATGAACGTTGATCCAGAGAGCCTGTCGGTCGACAAAACTTCGACCGAGAAGGTATCTCGGTCGACAAATTGTCGACCGAGATGGTCTCTGACAGCAACTGCAGAATAAAGTAACTAGCCGTTACTAATGCACCCAACTTATATCTAACGGCTAGTTAAGCACTTAGAAACCCCTAGAAGTTGTCTAGAACGTCCTTAAGCATCTATAGGCCATTCCTATAAATAGGACATGCCTTAGGACACCAAAAAATACCTAAGCTACACGTGTACTATACTTGAGCTTGAATACACACTTGCAATCTGTTTTAGAGCAATAGAGCAATTCCTACACTTGCCATTCATTCCTATTGCTCCCATTTCGTGTCCTATAGGCTAGTATCTCCTATCCACTACAATCACATTGTCATACACATTGGTTAGGAGATCTATTCGCTTGATATAGGAAAATCAAGCCTTGTGCTTACAACGGTATTGTAATTTCTATTTTCCTTCTTGTTCCTTTTATCCCTTGTACTCTCCTTGCTACTCCTAGGGTTGGAGGCTGCGGATCGGAGAGGGTTGACTTCTCAGGTGGAGAAGGGGACTTCAAGCTACTTCAAGAAGGCTATCGCACGGGAAGCTACTTCAGTCAACGGGAGTTGGTACACCTACTTCAAGGGAAGGCTGCTTCAAGGTTGGGCGATTACTTCTAGGTGAAGGCTGCTTGAAGGGTTTGGGAAAAGAAATTGTATTTTATGTAAAGTCCTTGTGAGGTAATAAAATAAATTTCTTTTCAAATCCCGGTTGGGTAAGCAACCGGGTAGTGGACTGACGGCTATAGTATTTGCTATAGTTGGAACCACTCTAAACCCTGTGTCTCCTTGTCCAATATTTTCATTGTGGTTGTTTGAGTTTAAATTATTATTAAAAACTTTATAAAACTCTATTCACCCCCCCCTCTAGTAGTTTTCAATTGGTATCAGAGCGAGGCTTCAAGGAACCCTAACAAGGTCTTGAAGAAATGGGTGATGGAGTGCTCAACAACCTCAACATTGAAGGAACACTTATTGCTAGGCCCCCAGCGTTCGATGGGACAAACTACCAATATTGGAAGAGAAGGATGCAATTCTATTTCCAAGGAATCAACTGGGATCTATGGAGGATAGTGTCTACTCCATATGTGCTTCCTCAAAATGATTTTGCGGAATGGGATGCAAACACGGTAAAGCTGGCCCAAATGAATGCAAAAGCTGTAAGCATTTTATATTGTTCTATTTCAGTAGGAGAATTTAATAGAATATCTAATTGTGATACAGCTTATGATATTTGGCATAAACTATCTATAACTTATGAGGGTACAGCCCAAGTCAGAAATTCCAAAGTTAGCATGCTTAAAAAAAAATTGAACATTTTTGTATGGATCCTAATGAGTCTATTAGTGAAATGTTTTCAAAATTCTCTACTATTGTTAATGGTTTAAGTGCCCTAGGAAAACCTGTTCCTGAGGAAGATCAGGTATCAAAAATTCTTCGATCACTTCCTCCGAAATACAAGCCAAAGGTGACAGCCATTGCAGAAGCAAATGACCTCACTCGACTCAAAATGGAGCAACTCATTGGCAATTTAGAAGCTCATGAGGCAGATCTAGAAGAGGAAGAAAGAAGAGAACATGAACGTCAACATGGGAAAAAGAAGGACATTGCATTCAAAGCTTCAACTAAAGACAATCATAACACAAGTGAAGATAGTGAAGAAGAAACTCTCGTTGTAAATGGTAAGCAATATAAAAGTTTTAAAACTAATAAAACTTCTAGTGTTTCTTCTTCCAGGTGCTTCGAATGTGGTAAGAAAGGACATATGAAAAGTGATTGTCCAACACTCAAGAAAGGGAAGAAATCATCTCACAAAAAGAAAGAAAAAGCATATCGAGCTGCATGGGATGATTCAAGTGATGATAGCGATGATGAAGAAGTAGAATGCCTCATTGCTACAACAAATGAAGACGAAGAAGAGGTAAGTCTTTATGATCTACCAAAAGAAGATATAATTGCTAGTCTTCAAGATACTCATCAGAAATATATTGAGTGCAAGAAGAAACTTAAGAAAGCAAATAAAGAATTAAATGCTAAACTTCTTGCTCTTGTATCCGAAAATGAAAATCTCAAAAAGGAAAATGAAGATTATGTTCTTAAGTTAAAATCGGTAGAAGCTAATTGCAATCTTCTCTCCTTAGAAAAGTCAAATTTGCAAACTCAAGTGAATGACCTTCAGAAACAACCTATTCTATGTTCACATTTAGATTATGATGAGGTTGTCAAAGAAAGAAACTTTCTAGTATCCAATTTAGATCAGGCAAAGAAAGATATCGCTAAGTTACAAAGAAATGTAAATGAGTTAAGAGGAAATGACATGCTTGAAAACATTCTGAAAATTTCCTCTAGCTATAATGGAAAAAGAGGATTAGGATACGATCCAAGTAGAAATAAACCCAAAAGAGCTAAAGCATCCAAGATTATATTTGTGCCAAGGAACTCAATTCCTAGAAAGAGAAATGAAGTTGATGCTATTAGTTGTCATTATTGCATGCGTCTTGGACAATATTCATTTTCATGCCCATATAAGAAAAGGAATGATGAGTTAGCTTGGATTCCTAAAACCTAGTAGCTTAAAATTAACTAGTTGAGATTTGACCTAAACTGATTCTTGATATCATAATGTCTTATCTCAACACAATTGAGCTCTAATTTGTATAATTTCTTTTTGCTTGAAATCGATTTCTGAACACTTTTCAGAAACTTGGTCGGTCGAGCATTTGTCGACCGAGTGAACATTCGGTCGAACAATTGTCGACTGAGCATGTTACTGATTTACAGACTGCTGTAAAATTGCTGAAATTAATCAAAATTGCTATCTATTTGAGATTAATGACTGTAAAATAAAGTATAAATCATGGAAATTATCCTTGAATGTCTACTTGAGATTAATTTGGTTTATTCTCTGAATAATTTAAGTCAAAAATTAAAATTATGCTTAGTTTTAAAGGAAATTTCTGCTTTTATCATTATATGCTCTTATTGATCTATCATAGGCAAGAAAAATGATTCATTGGTGATATATCTCTTAGAAATGCCTGCATAGAGCACCATGTAAAAAACTTTTTATTGGCATCTTTAAAGGATTTGAAATATTTATCGTGCTTTTTATGTCCTTATCACTTAAACATGCATCAAAATTGATATGAATGCTTAATTGGAAATCTGCAATTTCTGCCTCTTGGTTAAAACAAAATTTAGCCAAGGGGCACTATGGTCGTAGTCAAGGGCGACCTAAAATAAGCTTTGACAAAATGCTTATTTGGACATCAATTTATTGAACTTAATCTTAGTATACTTTTGATAAAGGTCAAAATCAAAAATTTATCATTTGTGACCTTAAAAGCCTTAAATTGCTTAAATTGTAAGATTAAGGGGGAGCTTATAAAAACAAATTTGATTATTTGATTATGAAGCTTACAAAAACATTGATAACATCATTTGGAGTTTGTTATGACCTTCGGATTCTTAAAAGTAATTTGCATGAAAAAGAATTTCATCAAAATGATATATCTTGCTCTTAAAGGAACTCTCTAAACAAATCAGGGCTTAACATCCCTTGTTTTGGTTGGAGACATTTTTTATGTACTCTAAGATGAAAAGGACTCTCATTTAATTTAGGGCTTAACATCCCTTGATAGATGAGAAATAAATATACATTCATCATAAGCTTAAGGGAATCTCATATCATTTTAAGGCTTAACATCCTTTGCAAATGATTGAGAAACAAATTGTGGATAAATTAGACATAAATCCATTTTCCTAATAGGATATCTATTTAAGGGGGAGAAGAAATAAAATGTTTAACCTGGATAACTTTTTGAAATGACAAAGGGGGAGAAAGAATATAAAATCAAAAATATAAATATAAATGAGTTTCATCTTGATGGCCAGCACTCACTTGTAAAACAAGAATGGCTACAAAAGGTAATCTTCAGGTATGAAACTCACATGCTTTATATTTCCTTATTTCTGATTTTAGGAAATGTTTGTCATCTTCAAAAAGGGGGAGATTGTTGGATAAATTGGACAATATAATAAATCCCTTTGTTTCGATGATGACAAACATTTCATTCTTGTTGATCTAACGGGCTACTTGAGTGTGCAGGATTAAGGTGGATGACAAAGCAACTAGGGAAAATCCAAAGAGCTTACATATTTATATTTCCATGCAATGTAATCACTGTTGTAAAAAACTTGTACAAATATATAATGTACAAGTACTTAGATTGCATGTAAATCAAGCGTTGGATCTTCCTAGCCAATCACCACACTTAGATAGGTCATCCCCTTCAAATAGGATCACATATGCACACTCATACACATGCTTAGTGGTTTAATTAAAAGATTGAAAACAGAGTCAATCTCGGTCGACCACACTCCTCGACCGAGACACTCTCGGTCGACAAACTTCTCGACCGAGATTGACTCAAGTAGCCGTTAGACACAGCTGACAAAGTAGTTGGCAGTTGCAAATGAACGTTGATCCAGAGAGCCTGTCGGTCGACAAAACTTCGACCGAGAAGGTATCTCGGTCGACAAATTGTCGACCGAGATGGTCTCTGACAGCAACTGCAGAATAAAGTAACTAGCCGTTACTAATGCACCCAACTTATATCTAACGGCTAGTTAAGCACTTAGAAACCCCTAGAAGTTGTCTAGAACGTCCTTAAGCATCTATAGGCCATTCCTATAGATAGGACATGCCTTAGGACACCAAAAAATACCTAAGCTACACTTGTACTATACTTGAGCTTGAATACACACTTGCAATTTGTTTTAGAGCAATAGAGCAATTCCTACACTTGCCATTCATTCCTATTGCTCCCATTTCGTGTCCTATAGGCTAGTATCTCCTATCCACTACAATCACATTGTCATACACATTGGTTAGGAGATCTATTCGCTTGATATAGGCAAATCAAGCCTTGTGCTTACAACGGTATTGTAATTTCTATTTTCCTTCTTGTTCCTTTTATCCCTTGTACTCTCCTTGCTACTCCTAGGGTTGGAGGCTGCGGATCGGAGAGGGTTGACTTCTCAGGTGGAGAAGGGGACTTCAAGCTACTTCAAGAAGGCTATCGCACGGGAAGCTACTTCAAAAGGCTGGTGCAACGGGAGTTGGTGCACCTACTTCAAGGGAAGGCTGCTTCAAGGTTGGGCGATTACTTCTAGGTGAAGGCTTCTTGAAGGGGTTGGGAAAAGAAATTGTATTTTATGTAAAGTCCTTGCGAGGTAATAAAATAAATTTCTTTTCAAATCCCGGTTGGGTAAGCAACCGGGTAGTGGACTGAAGGCTATAGTATTTGCTATAGTTGGAACCACTCTAAACCCTGTGTCTCCTTGTCCAATATTTTCATTGTGGTTGTTTGATTTTAAATTATTATTAAAAACTTTATAAAACTCTATTCACCCCCCCCCTCTAGTAGTTTTCAAGGCTTCCCAAGCAAGAGATAAGGACTACCCAATCGGGTATCAAGAGATAAGATCATAACAAAAATGATACTTGCCATAAAACAACATAAAAAGGATTGTGCCATAAATAAATCCACTACCATGGTGGTAAACAAAGCACAAGTAGGGCACACACCCCACAATCAATATCATGCATGCATGTGAGATAGACATAACACTAGAACAATATAAACACAATTGGCGGCCAAGCACACACTTGAACCTGATAGAGAAAGGAATACTGCCAATCTCCCAATATATAAAATTTTGAGCATGGATTACTGCCACACTCGATTTACAGAGGAATGTTATACTGCCACCCTCCAAATAAACAATAGGGGAATACTGCCCCAAAACCAATGTAATTACACTACTCTAGTGCTACTGAATCACATAGCATGTATGATGTAGAGACAAGTAGAAAAGTATAGTCAGAATAAACAAGGTTGCCATCACACAATGGACAACTCAAACATATGAACAAATCCACTTCAAAGTGGGCATATATCAACAAGTAAAATCCACATCACAGTGGGCATATAATATCAAAAGTCCAACTTGCACCAAGGCAACAAGATAAGATTCCAAGAGAATATCTATGATCACAAGATCAATAATAAAATAAGATACTTCACATGAAGCATGATTTCAAAAGAAAAGAGCAATGTGTATAGGCTATTGTCCATAGGACCAAAAGTAAGACAAAAATAGGCTAATTGCTCAACAAGAATAATCGGAGATGCAAACATACATAAGAGACAAGGATTGCTCAATATAGAAATAATAGGAGATGCAATCATACATTAAGAGAGAAGAATTGCTCAATATGGAAATAATATGGGATGCAAGCATACCTCAACTTCAGAGTCAAACGATCCATGGTCACATCTAGGTCCAAGCATAGCCATCCAAAGAACCTATTAAGCATATATGTGGAATTAGGGTTAGGTTTCCATTAATTATACAAAACCCTAAAATCGCCTTTTTATTATTGGTGAATTAGGTTTCCAAAACGATTCCATATTTTAGATTATATTTTCCTGAGTTCAAAACATATTTTATTATATTTTTCTGACTTATAAATTATTAGTTATGAATTATACAAGTTAATTCATCATTAATTAGATTCATTGAAAACACATGTTTAAAACATCAGATTCATATGATAAAACCAATTCCATTAGAAAGCCCTTATTTTTCTGAATCCAACGGCTATTTATTTATATTTTTTTGATCAGTAATTAATTAGTTATGGATTTTAGAAATTTGACCAATCAAATAATTAGATATTGCCACATAGGCGAGAAAATCCGTGAGAAACAGGCTGGGCCCACATGACGTGGCCCAATGGGTGCCAGCCAAGTCATTGGGTCAGCGGATCACCTGACTCGTTCCAAAGCAAGAGACAAGAGCACAAAAAGACTAAAATGCCCCCAATCCGAAAAAAACTAAAGAGTGGAACCGATGGGCGGTTTAGGGAAAACGAATACATCATCTTCATCCTTGCGTGCGATGAAGGGACCGCGAACCGCAGCGAACCAGTGAAACTGGAGGAAGGGATCTCGTGAATCAAACAACCAAAATGCCAGGGAAACACACCATCACGAACGCAAAGCAAAACCGGACTCAAGAGTCCCAAACCACTGAAACTGAGGTGCGAAGACCTTCAACTCATCTCGCCGCCAAGGTACAGGTAGCAAGAAGCACCGAAAAGAGGGAAAAAGAAATGCCACCATACCCGAGCAAATTGGCGACAACATACGCATCACGGAGGTTCTTGGGAGCAGACGGATACCTCTCTTGGCTTCACAGCGGTCGGAGTTGCTCGGAGGAGCCCCCGAGGTGTCGGGTAGCAGCCGGAGTAGGGGAGGAAGCTCAGAGCCAAATGAGGCCAAACCGATGTAGGCGAACTGCGTCTGAGACCTCATCGAAGGTCAAGGGACATATCCCTCTTGGTCCGATGGTCAAGATGGGCGAGAGGAGGGAAAAAGGAAAGAAGAACAGAGAAATCAGAGAGAAAATAGGGGAGAACGATGACGCTGTAGGATCCAACAATATATAGTATCATTGAGTGCGGAAAGAGATGAGGAACAGGTTGGAGAAGAAATTTCGCGGAAAGATCAAGTATATAGAGAGAAATCGATTCCGGAAAAATACACAGCAAGCAGCGCTGGTTTCCAAAGCCATCGCGAGCTAGGAGACAACCCGCGGACCGCTGGATCAAGATCGGACGGTCGAGATCATAACATGTGCGTGACAAAATAAAACAGGAAAAAACCGTATTCAAAACGAATTAGAATAAACTCTTTCTTTCCCAAACAAATTGGGGGTCCAAACATTATCCAATTAATATGAAATTTGACACATAGGCTAATTAAGGTATGTAGATTTCGAATATCCAATTAGTTTTGCCTTTTGGAAACCTTTAATGGGTTAAATAAATCAAATATCATTTTCTCTTTCTTTCTTCATTTATGGCTTTAGGATTATCCAAATTTTATGAAACTTGACCCACAAGTCATATTTAATGTGTTGAATACGAACTTGCCATCAATTTTACATATTGGATATATTTGCATATTTATTTAATATCTTGAAGATTTTACACACTTTCTCTCTCCTGATTTTACCTTTTAAGCAAACTTTCTCCAAATTGGATGAAAATTCACCCAAAGGCTATATTTATTATGTAGATCACGAATATAACATTATTTTCCTCTTTTGGAGTCATTTATTATATTTATATATTAATTATACTTTTTAGGCAATTTCTCTCTCCTAACTTACCATATTATTTCAAGGTTGTCCAAATTAAATGAAAATTGACATTTAAGCTTAATTTGTTATGTAGATTACGAATTTGAAGTCTTTTCTTTATTTTGAGGCTTTCATACATAAGTTATGTCACATGGCCCACTAATGGCCCATTAACCTTATTATGCATGTAATTAAGTTATTTATCATCTTATTATCACCAAATGAATTATATGACATGTTAGATTACATTATTCATGAATTATATTATTAGGATCATCCTAACCTCAACCTTGTTTGGAAAAACCCAAAAGATCAAAGTTCTAGGGTAGGGTTTAAGATTCGGTATGTTACAGCACTCCACCCCTTAAAAAGGATTTCGTCCTCGAAATCTAAAGATCCAAACATCAACTATCAACTATTCTCCACCCCTTAAAGGGCTCAACTTAACAAGTCAAACTAAACAATTTTTTAGAGCTACCCACATCACTTAGTTGTGAAAGTTTTAGAGATTTATATTTTTCTTGTATCCAACTATCAAGTCACCATCTAGGGCTGAAATTTTAGGTCCTTGTGTCTCTAACCTATCAACCCTATATGATCATCCAAAAGTCATAGGGTAGGTCAACTACACCATTATAACAATCCTAGTCATAAAACTAGGGTTAAATTCTACTCAAACTATAGTTCTCTTGATTGTGACTTAGCTCAAGAAAACTTTGATAAATCTGAGAAAACTTTTGTACATATAGTAGTATAATTGAAAATAAATTGTTGTGAAAAACTTTTACGATTGAAAACTGAAATTTAGGGCCCAAAATCAAAGCGAAAAACCAAGTCACAATATTTCCATATTTAGATCTCCTAACATATTCTCATCCTCAAAACCAACCTTATTGCATACAAAGATCATCATTGATAAATTCTAAGGTCAACATCTCACTTATAGCTATCTAGAAAAGTCAAGGGTTCATATGGGGAGACAAAATTGAAATAGTCATATTCCGACTACCATGGGCTCTGGAACCATGCTGTAAAGAAGTGAAACCACTTCTCTACTAAAAATTTGAACAATAGAACCTCCAATCCAAACACACTCAAAAGGTGTGATGGAGTGGGTGTAAAATTTTCAAATCTTTATATAATGGTAATCAAAAGACCAATGTATAGCAGCGGAAGAAAATATTTGACTATTCAATTATAAAACAAAAGGTTACAAACTTAAACTTACATCACAAGGATCCAGGTAGAGGAAATCTAAACCACCTCAAGATTGTCTCCAAGCTTTATCAACTCAAGCTAAGTCTAGGTCAACACGTCTTGCCATCCATGTCCTCCACCTAGGGTTGGAAGCATACCCCAACAAAAGAGAAACAAAAAGAAACATCAGCAAAGGCTGGTATGTGCATACTAAAAAGCAGCTTGAGAAATATAAGGAATAAGAGATATCAAAATAAAAGGCTTCCCAAGCAAGAGATAAGGACTACCCAATCGGGTATCAAGAGATAAGATCATAACAAAAATGATACTTGCCATAAAACAACATAAAAAGGATTGTGCCATAAATAAATCCACTACCATGGTGGTAAACAAAGCACAAGTAGGGCACACACCCCACAATCAATATCCTGCATGCATGTGAGATAGACATAACACTAGAACAATATAAACACAATTGGCGGCCAAGCACACACTTGAACCTGATAGAGAAAGGAATACTGCCAATCTCCCAATATATAAAATTTTGAGCATGGATTACTGCCACACTCGATTTACAGAGGAATGGTATACTGCCACCCTCCAAATAAACAATAGGAGAATACTGCCCCAAAACCAATGTAATTACACTACTCTAGTGCTACTGAATCACATAGCATGTATGATGTAGAGGCAAGTAGAAAAGTATAGTCAGAATAAACAAGGTTGCCATCACACAATGGACAACTCAAACATATGAACAAATCCACTTCAAAGTGGGCATATATCAATAAGTAAAATCCACATTACAGTGGGCATATAATATCAAAAGTCCAACTTGCACCAAGGCAACAAGATAAGATTCCAAGAGAATATCTATGATCACAAGATCAATAATAAAATAAGATACTTCAAATGAAGCATGATTTTAAAATAAAAGAGCAATGCGTATAGGCTATTGTCCATAGGACCAAAAGTAAGACAAAAATAGGCTAATTGCTCAACAAGAATAATCGGAGATGCAAACATACATAAGAGACAAGGATTGCTCAATATAGAAATAATAGGAGATGCAATCATACATTAAGAGAGAAGAATTGCTCAATATGGAAATAATATGGGATGCAAGCATACCTCAACTTCAGAGTCAAACGATCCATGGTCACATCTAGGTCCAAGCATAGGCATCCAAAGAACCTATTAAGCATATATGTGGAATTAGGGTTAGGTTTCCATTAATTATACAAAACCCTAAAATCGCCTTTTTATTATTGGTGAATTAGGTTTCCAAAACGATTCCATATTTTAGATTATATTTTCCTAAGTTCAAAACATATTTTATTATATTTTTCTGACTTATAAATTATTAGTTATGAATTATACAAGTTAATTCATCATTAATTAGATTCATTGAAAACACGTGTTTAAAACATCAAATTCATATAATAAAACCAATTCCATTAGAAAGCCCATATTTTTCTGAATCCAACGGCTATTTATTTATATTTTTCTGATCAGTAATTAATTAGTTATGGATTTTAGAAATGCGACCAATCAAATAATTAGATATTGCCACATAGGCGAGAAAATCCACGAGAAACAGGATGGGCCCACATGACGTGGCCAAATGGGTGCCAGCCAAGTCATCGGGTCAGCGGATCACCTGACTCGTTCCAAAGCAAGAGACAAGAGCACAAAAAGACTAAAATGCCCCCAATCCGAAAAAAACTAAAGAGTGAAACCGATGGGCGGTTTAGGGAAAATGAATACATCATCTTCATCCTTGCGTGCGATGAAGGGACCGCGAACCGCAGCGAACCAGTGAAACTGGAGGAAGGGATCTCGTGAATCAAACAACCAAAACGCCAGGGAAACACACCATCACGAACGCAAAGCAAAACCGGACTCAAGAGTCCCAAACCACTGAAACTGAGGTGTGAAGACCTTCAACTCATCTCGCCGCCAAGGTACAGGTAGCAAGAAGCACCGAAAAGAGGGAAAAAGAAACGCCACCATACCCGAGAAAATTGGCGACAACATACGCATCCCGGAAGTTCTTGGGAGTAGACGGATACCTCTCTTGGCTTCACAGCGGTCGGAGTTGCTCGGAGGAGCCCCCAAGGTGTCGGGTAGCAGCCGGAGTAGGGGAGGAAGCTCAGAGCCAAATGAGGCCAAACCGATGTAGGCGAACTGCGTCTGAGACCTCATCGAAGGTCAAGGGACAAATCCCTCTTGGTCTGATGGTCAAGATAGGCGAGAGGAGGGAAAAAGAAAAGAAGAACAGAGAAATCAGAGAGAAAACAGGGGAGAACGACGACGCTGTAGGATCCAACAATATATAGTATCATTGAGTGCGGAAAGAGATGAGGAACAGGTTGGAGAAGAAATTTCGCGGAAAGATCAAGTATATAGAGAGAAATCGATTCCGGAAAAATACACAGCAAGCAGCGCTGGTTTCCAAAACCATCGCGAGCTGGGAGACAACCCGTAGACTGCTGGATCAAGATCGGACGGTCGAGATCATAACATGTGCGTGACAAAATAAAACAGGAAAAAACCTTATTCAAAACGAATTAGAATAAACTCTTTCTTTCCCAAACAAATTGGGGGTCCAAACATTATCCAATTAATATGAAATTTGACACATAGGCTAATTAAGGTATGTAGATTTCGAATATCTAATTAGTTTTGCCTTTTGGAAACCTTTAATGGGTTAAATAAATCAAATATCATTTTCTCTTTCTTTCTTCATTTATGGCTTTAGGATTATCCAAATTTTATGAAACTTGACCCACAAGTCATATTTAATGTGTTGAATACGAATTTGCCATCAATTTTACATATTGTATTTATTTGCATATTTATTTAATATCTTGAAGATTTTACACACTTTCTCTCTCCTGATTTTACCTTTTAAGCAAACTTTCTCCAAATTGGATGAAAATTCACCCAAAGGCTATATTTATTATGTAGATCACGAATATAACATTATTTTCCTTTTTTGGAGTCATTTATTATATTTATTAATTAATTACACTTTTTAGGCAATTTCTCTCTCCTAACTTACCATATTATTTCAAGGTTGTCCAAATTAAATGAAAATTGACATGTAAGCTTAATTTGTTATGTAGATTACGAATTTGAAGTCTTTTCTTTATTTTGAGGCTTTCATACATAAGTTATGTCACATGGCCCACTAATGGCCCATTAACCTTATTATGCATGTAATTAAGTTATTTATCATCTTATTATCACCAAATGAATTATATGACATGTTAGATTACATTATTCATGAATTATATTATTAGGATCATCCTAACCTCAACCTTGTTTGGAAAAACCCAAAAGATCAAAGTTCTAGGGTAGGGTTTAAGATTCGGTATGTTATAGGTCGCTCCTCTATAATCCATTGTCTCCTTCTCTAGAGATTCGTTGATAATGATTCACCTTCGTAAGCTTAACTTGTCTATGATGGTTTTCCCTCACCTGTAGTTCCCATGTGGTATGTGATTGAGTCCCCTCATCTATAGAACAAGTTCTAGATTACAATCCCTTACTCTCATTATCTACATTCACATGCTCCTCTTTTCTTAACTTCTTAAAAATTCTTCTAATCCTATAACCTTCTCTTTCCTCCTCTCCAATTTCTAAATGATGTTCATCTCAGAAAATCCTACTCCTCTCCAAGGAGCTGCTCCTTCTTGTCATTCCATAGCTTATCCATTGACTAAAGTCTCATGAGCATCTACTAATACTTGTCCATTGACTAGTCATTGTCTGCTGATGGAATAACATATCCTTCTTTGCTTCTCTACAAATTTTCATTAGGTATTAACTATAACTGTTAGGATCTTTGAAGGCTGCAAGCACAATAGAAACAACAACAAAAATCTCGTTGATAACAACATATTCGGAAAGAGGGTGTGTGGGGTATACCTTATCATAGAGAAAGTTCAGAGATGTCCCCTCATACAGTGGTGTGTGTCGCTCCCTATTTTCATGGATGGTCCTTGTTGACATCCTCCGGATGTAGTTGCATGTCGTCGGTATCTCTATGTAGTCCACGTGGAGGGATTGGAACTCCTCTTTGCACTACTTGAGTCAGTGGAAAGGAGAAGTCCCTCGCTTAGTGATGTATTAGTGTCATAATCGATCTCCTTCTCTCTATCTCTCTATCTTGGGGATGATGGTGGCTAGCTTTCATGTACAAGAGTGTGTCTAATGATTTGACCATCATGGTGTTAATTAATTAATCAAGCAATCACATTAATTGACTTATTAACTTTCCATCACCTGAATATCAACTCTAACAAATGCTCATGGTTAGCCAGTCAACTTATCATATAAGGCAACAATTTAAATCCAATTAATTGGCTTAAACTTTTTAACCAATTGAATTAGATTATATTCCAATAATATTATAGTGATTACCTAAGTATTTTAGTAGTCAGTTTGACTTAAAACATTTCCAATCATGTCCACAATTATACTCCTACTCAAATGCATCCTATGTGTGTGACCCTATAGGCTTCATATTATGTTGGTAGTTCATAATCAAATTACGACTTCACAAACACTGATTGGTATCTAGCAAGACTTCATTTCCATCCAAGTAATTGGATAAGTTGGAGAACAAATTTAAGCTAGTATTGTGACCAGTGTTATCGTGATTGTATAATCCCTTTGTCTTTGATATCGAGATTCAATCTAAGGCATGGAAACATCATCCTCTTAATGTTCAATATTTTTCCTTGATCTAGAGTAGACTATTGAATTGTACATGATCTTATTATCACATATCGACTCACATGAGAATGGACATGCATTTTGTAGTCGTACTCATCAAGTGGCCAAGATATCACTCTAATGGGAGGGGAAAATCCATCTAAGTCAATCTCAATAATCTACATGTGTCACAATGCACCTAGAAACTACTTGTATAGCAACCCTTTTCAAGGTTACATTGATTAATGTTAAAGCACAGTGAACAACATGCAATCATGTAGTGTCTTCAAGTTTAAGTACCACAATCACCATTGTAACATTGAGATGTGATTCTAACCACTTTCCATGTATAACACTCAAGGTGGGTTTGTCCAGTACGCTTGTTCATAACAAGTACCTATGTGTCTGGTTTGATATGCAATATCATGACTAATGAGACGTAATCATCAACCAAAACACCTATTATAAAGACTTTATATTGATGGTCAAACATTTACAAAATAATATCATAAATGTAAATAATCTTTTATTACAATCATGCTTTTACATAAGAGTGGCAGAATCTTTAAGCATAAGATTACAAGAAAGAAATAAAAATTTATCCATATCTAGTCTTCAATAAAGGACAACTCCTACACGTCTCTTCTAGTCTCACTTTGCATCATCCATACATGAGTTCTCGAAGGAACAAAACCATGCATGGACCCTATTGAAGGGAAAATAAATGTAATCTAGGATGGTACTAAAATCCATTTATTGAGCTATTTGTATAAAATAAAGAGTTATGAGATCAAATCTAGGTAAGATTGCTTGGTGGACTATGGTATTAACCAGAGAATAGTCGAGCTACAATGCTAATTTCAAAAAGGTACAATAATTTAAAGTGGTAACTAGAAAGCAATAAAGTGGTTCTCAAGATAATATCAAATTTTCACAATGGAACGATTTTCCTCAACACTAATATCAAGATATCAAATTATTGAAAATGCAATGATTTATCAATTGGAACGATCAATCTAATATTTTGTCTTTGATAGTGGTTAGGTGCCTAGCATTCTCCCCTCTATGAGAGAAGATCACTTTTGCCTGTGGGAGTAACCAATACTGGGGGACCTCTAATTGTCCATTACCCACTACACAGTGTTGGGGGCCATGACCTGTAGAATCTAGTGAGCCAAAGCTATTAGCCAATATTTCAAATTTTTGTGCCAATATCAAAATATAACTATATTTCATTGTTCTCAACAATATTCAACATCAAATTCTTAGTCATGGTGAACTTTAACAAAAGAGAAAGGCTAAATAAATGGGTTCATCACTATTGCAAAGTTATATAAAAGAAGCTCAAGAGAAAAATAAATAGTTCAATAAAGAATCAAGAATTAGTACCTTTTTTCAAAGAAAGATTGCAAGATGTTTCATACTCATGGTTCAGTGAGCTCCAAAGATTAGAGATATAATAAGAGAAGGAAATTCTTTTTCATCATAAAGTTGTTGGCTTGGGATCAATTGTTCAGATTCTACTATTTATGATTAGGGTTCATCTTGAATTATTACCTCATATTTCAAATTGTTATCTCCCATCTAGGGTTTTAGATCCTTCTATTTATAAGTTCCACCATTAGTCAAATAATACTAGATATGTCCAAGTTACCCATGTATCAAAATGTATATATAAGCTTTCTAACTTAGGTCTATTAGTGTGAAAATATCAATCATGTCATCCCTTAATATTATGATAACTAGTGATATTTTTTTCTCTAGCATTAATATACTTAATATTGGGGCCTATATTTTGATCAATTATGCATAATGAATAATGGAGAAATTCTAAATATAGTCAAACATAAGTTTCTATATCTAATTATAGGGTTTTCTATAATCCAATAGATTTCTCTTTCATTTATTCATCCTCAAACTTTCATTTTCATTAGACTAGGCGGGTCTCGAACATTACACATCATTAGTCAATATCTTCTTCTCTTCCGCTACCATAAACATACGTATATCCTAGTTTTGAACATGTAATGATAATATTAGTAGCATTAATGTCCTGACATATGTATACCCAAGAATATAGTTATATATATTATCATTTTGAATTACTACATGTTACTAAAATGTATAGTTATTGTTAATTGATATTATTATATGTATATAAATGTTTCTAATATGCATGCATCCTTTGTAAACAAATTAGTACATATGTTAATAGGGTGCATAATTTCATATTCATTTGTTCACCCGACTATATATATTATGTGTAGTGACATTTGGGTTAGAGACCTAACCATATATGTGGTTATAGTAACTAAATAATGTATCTTATATACCCTGCCTATCATCAGGTCAACTTAATATAATATGGTATGATGTCATAATGTATTTAATAGGATTACAAAAATCATGGAGGATAGGACTAACCTGCTAAAGGATTTGCTATTAGTGATCTACATATGAGATGGATCGGCCTCCGATTGACTCCTCTAAATCAACTTCTTCTCGATCTCCTTAGAGCATACATGATGCTCTTCCATGATTCTTCTTCAAGGAAGGTGAAACAAATGCAAGTATGTGATGGTGATAACGAGGTAGAGGATTTTGTGATGGCCAAGGAGTAGCAGGAGGATACCCCTCTATCATAGTTGCTCGCATATTTGTCTTTGCCACTGCCAAGTAGGTGCTCAGCAAGGCCAGTGGGAGGAAAGGGTTTTCTAGTCACAACAGTTGTTTAGGTGACCATGCTGACATCTACAGTTTGAGGCTCTTTGTCGGGGTTGTCATTGATGGTGGTAGAGACCCAGTGGGTTAGGGAGGCGATGGTGGGATGAGTTGTTGATTGTCTAGGTTATAGAACATGGTCAAGGTTGATCGTTGTGTGTCCATGTAGAATGGAGGGGAGGCATCACTGTGATATGTAAGTCTACAGCAGGTGTCGAGATCTTGAGGGCAGCAGGCGATGCCTATGCAGGCACAACCTATGAGAGTCTGAGGATCGTCGTTGGGATGATTGGTGATAGGGTTAATTCATGTTAGTGACAATGTGTTGTGATGCTCCCAGGATAGTTTGAGTGGCTCTTTGAAATATAGGCACCGCCAAAGATTGGTCGGTAGAAGGGGAGAAGGAGGAGGCAAAAGGCATAGAGGCCAGTGGTGAGGTTATTTGGTGGCAGCATTGGGTCGTGGCATGGTGTAAGTTGCCAAGGTGATCAAGGATACTGAAGGCTCTATCGCTTTGACGACCATGAGCTATGGGTGTCTGGTTGATGAAGGAGGGTGATGGGGAGGTGGATCTTCACATGTGATTGGGATAGCTATAAAGGAGGTTGGATTAGGGTTGCACTGACAGAAGAAAAAAGAGGGGGATGAAGCAGATAGGGGAAAAGGAGGTAAGGAAATAGCTACCAAATTGATTGCGACTAGAAAAACAACTTTGTTGAGAAGAGGGGCTAAACATACGTTACTTTGGTCAAAACCTATTTGACCAGGAAGTTATCCACTAGATATTAGTGAAATTTGTACTTGATTTCATTTCTTTTGGTGATTTATACCTCCTAGGTTTCCCATCCTTTAGTCTTGAAATTTTCACCAATGCTTAGTTTGTATCAAACTAAATCCTAAAAATGTTAACTCTTCTATGTATAAATTCTAGGTGGCCAATATTATCAAATCTATTAATCAGTTCATATGTGATTATGTACTATACAAAATTATATTTGTATGTGATTCCAATGTTAAGAGCCTTTTAATTGAGTTGAGTTCTTCAATTTTTGGGTCCAATGGGATGCATATATCAAATTAAAGAAAATTGCACTTTGGTGCTTGAATTTAAAGAGAATTTAATGAAGATCAATTGTGAATGCAAATTTAGAAAAGGAGAAATTCAAAATTGAGATGATAATGTATTATAGCTCAAAGTTAGATTTAGTACCAAGATTTGTTATGTTACACATACTAGTCTTGATGTAATATTGTTGTCCTATTATCTTGTAATATCTGACTAAAGACTAAGACAAGAATGAATACTCTTAACATACACATGATCTCATGTTTAGTTCCTCAACCTGAAATCATATGTCATTGAGTCATACATTCTTAGGACATTATTATATTTATTCATTATCCCATATTGAAACAAACATTGCAATTAGAATCGCTTGCATTAATAATCAAATCAATTATAAGATGTGCCATTATAATCATCATATGATTTGCTCTTAAAACATATCACCAACAGTAACCATGTAATTGGGGTAGCAGACTAAATGTATCTATGTTTAAGTAAAGTAGCCTACATATCTTAATTGTAACTATTGTGTTTGTATTGTAACTATTTGAGTATCCATCACATATTGTAGTTTGCATTGATTTAAATGTGTGATTGCATTTGTTTGTATTTGTGTTCTTCCTTCGGTAGTTGATTCTCCTATTGGAATATATAAGGTGCTTCTCTAAAGTACATGTATTTTCCTTAGTGATGCCATCTTTCAAATATATAAGTTGTTATGGTCTATATAATATTAAGTTGTTATGTCTATTTACTTAAATTTGGTTGTTATGTGGAATGACTTTATTTGTGTTGTAGGTTCTAGTCTTAGTTTTAATTATAACAATGTAACTACACTAGCATATTAAATGTAACTATCTTGTATATAAAGTAACCTATATATGTTAATTGTAGGTATTATGTTTGTGGAGTTTTACTTTTGCATGTGCTTCTTCTACTATTTCTGGATCTTCTAGTGAGTCTACTTTTGCTTCACCACATGTAGACCAAATACCTTGTATTGGACTTGATTTTTCTACTTTGGAGGAGGGCATATCTTTTTATAGTAGATACATGGGAAATATTGGATTCAACATTAGAAAGGATGATAATCACTATGACGCTCACACTATGATTCTTCTAGCTAAGGATGTTCTTCATGACAACAAAGGTTTCTCTAAGTGTTCAAGTAATTCTAGTGGTTTTGTAGTCCTATTTGTACTGCTATTAGTGACTTAGATATGCAACTTGTGAAGAAAAAAAGTGATCAATTGAAAGATGTGGTTGTCCTATAATGATTTGTTTTATATTGGAAAAGTCTTCTTTTAGGTGGACCACAACTACATTCATAAGTGATCATAATCATGATCTTGTTAATTATGGTCGTTTGATGCAATACATCCATATGTGACTGTCAGAGAAGCTTGATATCTACTAAGAGAGAGGTTAATATTCCACTTTCAATGAAAATGCCTCTATTATCTTCTAAATTCAATGGGTATGATACTAGAATTTTACCAGTAATGATCTTCATAAGCATGTGCAAAGTAAAAGACTTTTAGCTTTTATTTTTATGTTGACATGGTTTTCGATCATTTTAAGCATTCAAGAGTTTGAGTGCTAAATATTTTTATAGTTATCAACATGACTCAGATGGTTAATTGACCCACTTACATCATTCTAATGATGCTTCTATTGACGAATCTATATCTTTTAGAAATGTAATCACATTCGACACTACCAATCCTACAAATAAATACTTCATGGTGTTTCAACATGTTTTTGGTGTCAATCACCTTCACAAATCTTTGCTATTTTCTTCGCGTTTGTAACTGATGAGAAGAATGATTCTTTTGTTTGTCTATTTAGATAATATATTTCTTATTTTAGTACAAAGTCAGTATCTATTAATATTGACTAATATCTAGCTATGAATGTTGCTATTTTAGTCTTACTCCTTCTTATTAGATAGATTATGAACTGAGCTTATTTTGCATAAAGTTCCTCTTTAGCTTGGAGGTCATTCAAATAAGGATATTGTACTATGTAGGATCAATGAATGTGCTTGGAATTGTGATGAATTGACAAGTTTGAAAACATATGGAATGATGTAACTTGAATATTATGATCTCGTGTCACCAAAGTGGTTGAGTGACATCTACTCTATTAGGAACATGTGGTGCCCTACTTTATGTGGGATTATATTTTTGTAGGAATGAGTAGCACCTAGAGGAATGAGAGTTTGAACTCCTTCATTAGGAGTCATGTAAACTACAAGAAGTCCTTGCTTAAATTCATCTACAGCTTCAAGAGTGCATTTTCTCACATTCATTAGGTTGATAATTTGCTTGAATTCAATGATGATAACAAGCTTTTACTCTTATCTCACTATTTCAAATCAAAGAACGGATGTGTGGTCTATATATCAAAGCCTCATTTATAATGTAAAGGAGACTTTATATCAGGGGTATTTGAAGTCTATCATGTTAGAAGAACCAGCTCCCTCATATTTTGAATCTATGGGCATCTAAGGATATGGTAATTGATACATGATGGTGTTCAAAGGAAATCCTTGCAGACACATTCTTTCCTATTTGATAAGTTGTAATGTGTGTGCTTCCTGATTGTTACATTTTTAGTGGACTAACGGTTTGAAGGACCATTCATTAGTCTTGCAAGCTATCATTCTACAAAGACCCTCAAGTTGGTATCAATCTGCAACAAATAGTCAATATTTCTTGCAAGAGCAATTGTCTTGATATTTGTCATACAAAGATTTTTACTATTCAAAGTCATCTAGCTAATTTAGATGGTTGTAATTCTGATGCTCTAGATTCATCTTAACATTGGTCCATCCCTTATTATCCTAATATACATATTTACGAGCCCAATCATCTAAAACCAATGGGATCAGGAGAGAAGATAGGCCTAAAGGAAATAGCACGCACCATAAATCAATGGTTGAGGTGAGAAATTTGGTGTTAACCATAGCATTCTAACTGCCCAGTGAAAGAAAGGTAATTTTTTTATTTACTTCTCATTGTAGATTGATGTTAATAAATCATTGTCTAGCATACATATTTTTCATTTTAGTTTTTCTCACTTGTAGTTCCTAAGTGATTCTATTTTACATGGTCTTCTATTTGTAGGTGCTGATTTTGTGGTTATTGTGGATGTTGTTGTATGTCCATTATAAACAGTCTTATTGTTTTTATTGTGGATTTCATATTATTTGATTCCATCTTTGATTAGTATCCAATGTGATATTGCAAAGCATATTTGATTAGTAACTATTGTGGATTGAGATATATACTCTATGATCTTACTTCTAGTGTTTGTGATGATGTTCTTTGATGATTGCATCTGAATTCTGAATGGGATTGGTATAATAGGATATTTTAAGCTTTGTTATAGATATTCTGATTGACTTCTAGTTGTTGCTTGAATGGGTTGTTGTCATTTTATTTCTCACATTGGTTGTTCTTTGCAGCTGAAGAAGATGTAATGTGTAATATTTGAAGAGTTTCCTTCAACTTGGAATGGTGAAGATGAATATGTTGATGTCCCATGGACATAACATGGATGTAAGTCTTGAAAATGTTGTTGGTGTCAAATGCTAACATGGTTGTAATTCTGGAGATTTTTTGAATATTTCTTGTTGCTTGATGCTTTATCATGACTTTTCTTGTTAAACTTGCATTTTTACTGAGATATTCTTGTCTTGTTTTCTTATGACCCTATTATGCAATGTATATTTAAGTTGTTTTGTTTTGTTATTCAATTTGGTCAATGCATGTTCTTCCAAGATGCATAGATACATCATTGTAAACTTTTTACATTCAAAAATACAAATAAAGGAGAAAGAGTGCTTGTGTTATTGACACAAAAATTATTATTCAATATCTACTTAAATATGTTCAAAGATCTAATCTATAACCTTCACTTGCTTTCAAAATGTTACCTATTTATTACTAATAGTTTCCTTTTGTAAAAAATAGATACTTCTTATAATCGTATGTTACATTTTAGGACAAATAGTAACGCTTGTAGGTGAAATAGCTATGTTTTAGGTCAAATGGTTACTTTCAACTCATATAGTTACTTTTGTATATTCTCATAATAAAAATTTAAACATTTTGTTGTAGCACCCTAAATAAGTAAAATTTATACATTTGCATCTATATCAAAATATACAAGAAATATTGTTTGGAGAATTCATTTTAAAATTATATTTAGTTTTTAAAAAAAAAGTTACCTTTTACAACCGATAGTTACATTACATCCCGTATAGTTACATTGTGCAACTATGTCTTACAATTACAGTAAATAGATACTTTACATGTCAAATAATTACTTTCAAGTTTAAATAATTAATTTTTTAAGGTAGTTCAAATAGTCATTTTTAATGACCGTGTATTACTTTTAATGCAACTAGCTTGCACCTTTTTTGAATCATATACACCTTTATTAACACCAATCACCTCATAGATGACCAGTTCATTAGAAAAAGACAAACAACTACATACCAATAGTTCCATTCAGATTTAGAAATTTCCATTCTCATTCATATGCAACAAATTAAATCCTCATCTTTTAAAATTCATATGTTTGCAAATACAACATAACATCCACATTAGTTCACATGAAAATCAACTTTAAAAACTAAGTATTTAGAGTCATATAACCAGTAAAAATGCAATTCATAATTAACATATTAGAAGTTTTAATATGTATTAAAAACTAATCATCACTCATGTTTAGAGTTTGGATACATAGAACAAAATACACTAACACAACACATGGTAATCTAAAAGTTTCATATATTGATCCTCTCACACATTTATTAGTTAGTATTCACAAAAAAATCACCAATGTTGTTTTGCAAATGTTGGATTTAAGTTGATAGAAGACATGAATTCAGACTTGGCATGTTATCATCCAAGTTGTCTAAATTTGGCTTGTCACCTCTCATTTCTTCTGTTCTTAATTGCAAGAAGACTCACTAACTTCCTATAGTCTTCCATTATTAATCATCCTTTAGAAGATGTATTCCTCAATCGCATTGATGTCTTTACTTATGAAAGTCATCTTATTCTCATTTACCAAATAGTCTAGATACTTCCTAATGTAGACTCTATCATCAACACCATCTTGTTCTTGTTGAGGGAATTTAGGGTACTCAATTGTGCATTAATACATTTGAATTACTCACTTTTGGGATCTTCTATATTAAATAATGAATGAAATCCACATACAAGAAAAATTAATTTATTATATACAACATATACAAATTCCATTTTTTTCATCAAGATAGTATCATTGTTCAACTTTTCTTACACAAATATTTAATTATCATCTTGAAATAGACTTTCTCAATATTGGGTTATGAGACTTGTGCATATCATCTATGAAACTTCTAGCAAGTGCCAATAATTGTTGTTGTTCAGTATTGTATATACGAAATCCATTGTCATAAACTCCTTGTCAAGGACATTGAATAGAGGCGATAGAAGATCAAATTCTTTCATTGTTATGTCAGCCACCATCATATTTAGTTTTTAATGCAATATCATATTAAAAATTATATAAATTTAATCCTAATTTTATTGTAGTATTTTTATGGTCTATCATAAGGGTGGTATGTCTTAGCGGCACATAAGTGTTGTTTTTCTTGTTGTCACTTTTAACATATCCACAAATCAATCCAAAACCTAAAAAATAGACTCCTCAATTAACACTAATAAAATGAAAAATATCTATTATATATATTCTTAAATGTGATTGCATCATTTTTTTGTAAATATTAGTGTTGATAGGTCCTTCATTGTGCACCCAATTTTTTATCTAAAACTTCACTCTCTTTTAGACATGCATTGGAGATTTTTTACATATGTAATATCTAGCAAAGTAGTTACAGTATTATTGAGCAATAATATGCGAATTTTCATAAAATGTAAATGTATTACATTAGAATTTGAAACAAAAAAATTTAACATTTATGTTTAAAAGGTAACTATTATGCTTGATTATTGCATTTGGACTTTAACTATTATATCTAAAATGTAAGCATTGTGTCTACTCAGTAACTAATTTTTGTTTGTATTTTATGTATTAAATCTAAAAATCAACTAATGTATCACTATAGTAATTCTTTTGTATAATAAGTAACTATTTTTTTGCAAAATGTAACTAGTTTGTATGAATCATAAGTAGCTAGTACAACAATAATATTGAAACACTTACAATTCATCTATGTTTTCTATAAATTATTGTACATCTCCTTTATCTTGAAATGTTCTAATCCCATGAACGTGGAATGGTTTTTTGCATGTTATGTGTAACATATGTTGGCTACTTATTCAAACTATTTTCAATATTTGTTTAACAATCATTGCAATATACTCTTACTAAAACATGCCTCCTTATTTCAATATTCTCTTCTATATTGATAGTATGTTTTGTCAATGCCCTCTTTCTCTTTTTGAAAACTTTGTCTTCTTTGTATTATCATCAGACTAACTTTCCTTATTTTGTTCTTTTTGTTCTTAAACCACCTTCCTTCTTAGTTGAAGCTTCCCTGACGTCTTCTTCACCTCAATTTCAGCTATCTTTATTGATGTTTCTTCATTGTGAACATCACTTGGTATTGATTTACTTATGAATCATCATATTTAATGTTCATCTCATCGAAACTCTCATCCTTGCCATGTGAATAATCTTGTTATGTAACTACCAACTTTCTTATTGATTCTTCTGATTTCTTCCTTATTTCATTTATATGTGCCAAATTCCACCTTTCATTATAAGTAAATATTGGAGTGTTTATATTTATTACTGCTGGAAGCCTATCTTTGCCAATTTCTCTCCTACTTGTTCTCTTGCTCAACTTCATAAAAAGTCTATCTTAGTCTTTCATTTTATCCCCTTAAAGAAGCAAATGTGTGATAGAGTGGATTTTGTCTTTAATTTCGAGGACAATATCTCTTTAAGGTGTGTAGGATGTGATGAAGTGAACTTTTGAATTTCTTGATTACTCAATTCATTGTTTCAATCATGGGTTGGATAATGGAATAATCAAATTTGAGTCCTTATGTATATGTGATGATATGGTTAATATTACTTGGGTTTACATGTTATAATGACAAAATGATAGTCCCAAAGTGAGTTACGATCATATGAAGGTACTTCAACTAGTTTGGAAAAGATTGAAAGTTGTTGGTGTTAATAATATGATTAATACCCTTAAGTATGTGTCATTTTGGACTAAGTTGTTGGTTGATCAAGTAAGTGAGTTTTTGCACCAAAGTTGTATGGGATGTAGCTTGTATGATAGTAAAACTATGGTCCTAATTTCATGAATGTTTGAGGTTCCTAGAATGAAATATTATATTTTAATATGTTGATATCTTTTTAAGGTATTGAGACCAAGGTAAACAAACTTCAGCTTAAGTTCAGATATATGCTACATCACTCTCCCATGGATCCTTTGTTGGGATGTGTGGCCATGATATGACCTTAGATCCTTGATCAGCAGTATTGGTCTTTGAGAAGAGAGTGTTGTGGATTGGTGTAGTTGAGGGCGATTCGGGAGCATCAGATGAGATCGAATGACCAGCATCGTCTTTGACCTTGTAGTTACACCTTCCACGCAGGCCACTACCAAATGTGTCATGGTGTGTTGAGGATGTGCCTTGAGGAGAGCCATCACGTCGAGGAAAATGACTCTCTGACTCTTTCGTCATAGGGTCTTCTGCTTAGAAACAACAGAAAATGAGGGGACATATTCACTTCCCTCTCTCTCCATCGTCCTTGCTGACTGTGAGTGTGAAGACTATTCTGGCAACTGACCGCACATCGAAGAAGAAGATGCTTCATAGGAATTGGGTGATCTGTGGATGGGCCTTCTCCTCGCCAGTGGAGCATCTCTGGGGTGGCAAGCTTGGAGGAAGCTTCCAGCCACACCTAAACATCCATATTGATAGGCTAGAGGAATAACTGAGCAAGAGTGGTTTGTTCGGAGCTCTTAGTAGAAGATAAGTGTGGCGATGAGAACCTGGGCAGCCACGAATCCTCGCCAAAGTCATCCCAGTGGCAGCACCCTACAGAAGGCAGACGCTGAGATGCGACCCGACATCAAGTGGAAGAAGCAGGCGGGCGTCAAACGGGCTGGTGATGCACTGATTGTGAGACGGTGATCCAGAGGCATCGAGAAGGAGGAGTATAGGTGGTTGATCTTCGTTGGAGATCTTCCCACAACTGTGGCTTGGGCAAAAGAAGGCCACCCATGCGGGTGCAGTCCTGCAGAGAATACAACGGCTGAACATGAGATTGCAGAGGAGGGAGAGAAGAAAAGACATGGTCCAGCTAAGATGAACTAGTAAACCACTAGTGAACTAGACCAAATGGCTCACTGTTGAACCAAGCGGGTGCAAGTGAGAAGTTGTGCCAACCCTGAAGCCACATGGCAAGATGGGATTGGCCAAAAAAGGTAAATGCCCAAAAAATACTCATATCTTAGAAAATGCATAATAATTAGCACAAGTATCAAAAAAAATACAAGTAAGGTATCAAAACTCTCAAAAAATGAGTGGAATAATATGGAACCATCATACCAGTCTTTCGAAGCTTAAATATCAATCTTATCATGTAATATGTTATATACTTGTTTCATGAGTAATAAATAACAAATGATTCCACTAACTCTTAAATGTGACATATAATCCATTAGATGTCAGTAGTTGTAATGTTGGTGCTCAAAATCATGTAATTTTCCTAATATGGCTAATTGGGGCTAATAACCCTAATTAATGTGTAATAATTACAAATATGGTCAATAAATCCTAGGAATTACAGAGTAAGCTCATATCAGTAACTAGAAGCTAATATGTAATTATGAGATCATGGTAATGCATAAGATGTGTGTTTATGACTATTCATCTTAAAAATGATGAGAAAACCCTAGTTTGGATTAATAAATGTAACCTAGGTTAATTTGTGCACATAATCATATGCAACTAAATAATTAGATTATGTATTGTAATCTAGAATGTAACACCAATAATATAAAGATAAGAAGATAAGACAAGTAATAAAGCATATATCTTAATGAGCTAAGTCAAACACTAGAATGGACATAATTAGGGTTTATATGAGATATAAAGTAATGGAGAATCTAATGTTAGTACATGATCTTATCTTAATCAGGGGTTAACAAGGATATATATGACTCAGGATTATGTGATGATTAGTATCTTGATCAAGGTACGCCATTACCTCTTACTTGGCTTATTATACAATATGCTTGCATTATATGTGTAGTAAAATACTTGGCATATGATTTTGCATGAAATGATTTTTCTTGTATGATATGTTGCTTGAATTTCAATACTTATTTCTATGAACACATGAAACATAATATATATGTTCCATTATATCCAAGCACTTCAACTCTTTGGTAGTAAAGTGTTGGAAAGTAAAGTACTTCAACTCTTTGGTAGTAAAGTACTTGGAAGTGACCCAACTCTTTGGTAGTCGATCACATTGTGAAATGATCCAACTCTTTGGTAGTAGGTCAGAAAGGCCTTAATGCATTCAACTCTCAAGTAGTAAATGCATGGATGATATAATGGAAAATGTGCCAAAAATATGTGTTCTCTTTTGTTAATGAACATCTTTCTGCAAGTATATGATTTTGCTTATATTTATTTTGTTACTACCAAGTATTAGTTTTATATTATTTCCAAGCTTAACTATTAGAGGTATATAAAAGATATGTAGGCGTACTCAATACAATATTCTTGAATATTGTGTTGACGTGTACCACGTATAATCTTTTGTTTCAGTTTTGGACATGTGATCTTGAAGAAATAGGATAGTTGAGAGTTGTGTGGCAAGCTGATGTATAGGTGGACATGTTGTTTTAATATCATGTTGTTTAGTGATAGTACGTGTATATGTAAAAGCTTGTTGTTCAATGTGTAATATCAATTTGTAATGATAATTCATTTTGTAATTATATGTTGAATGATGAGATTGTGTTGTTATGGTTTGATTATTGTTCATATGCATGTGGTATTGTTGTTTCCTTCTAACCTCCTCTGATTTTCTTCTTCTTAGCCTAGTGTGTGGTGTTTAAATTGGGATTCTCACTGAGGTGGGGTTTCAATTTGGACATCACACATCAGATTAAGTTTTAGAAAATATAGGTATGTCACAAAATGCTTCAAGTCCAATATTACTGCATACTTCCTTTTGATGTCTCGGCTCATCCTCCCAAAATTGCAATCTTTGCTCCAAGTCATCATTCATCCTAGTTATTGAACTAGCTATTGTAAATACCTTATTTGATATTGTTTCCTTTTTCTTTTCCATCTTTTCTTTCATGTAGTAAGATACTTATTTAATTTTATTAGAAGTTTCCCAATCATGTTTCTCATTTGACTTCATTTTTTCCAATACTTCACATAATTAAGATAAACAACATGACATATCATATATAGTTTATGTACCTTTGACATGTTAAAATCTTCAATTCTATTTATGTTATGTACTTACCATTTTAGTCTTCAAACTTGACAAATCTTTTCTTCTGTTTGTAGGATCATCCCATCTCTATATCCTTGGCTTTGCATCATGGAACGTTGCATTTGCAAGTTGCATGATCTTGAAAGCCCAAACATGCATAAACATTAAATTTGCTTTTGCAATTGAATCATTTATTATTACAAATAAAAATGTGTTGGTATGTATGCTCAAAGAGACATTCATATGATGATTGTTATGACATATATTTTAAATGATTTGATTAATAAATAAATGTAAGCTTCCAATTTATTATGTTTTATTCAGTTATGAGATATTGAAGTAACATGATAAATGTCTAAAGAATGATATTACCTAATGATGTATGTCTTTGGGTTGAGGACCTAAACAATGAGATCATACAGATGCTAGCAGTATACATTTATGTCCCTAGTCAGTTATTACTATGGAATCTTTGAAGACAACAGTAATACATAAGACTAGAATGTGTGCTGGTTGATGGCAGATGCTCATCAGCCATGATATGTGATATCAAACCAAGCACATAGATACATGTTAGAGAATAGTGTATCGAACAGACCCACCATGAGAGTGACACATGGAAACCATTACTATGGTATTCATATTTAGCTCTCATAGTGTTGCTGATGATTGTGGTTCTTTAAACCTGAAGTGACTACACTCATCACATGTTGTTTAATATGCTTTGACATCATCAAACATAATACTGAATAAGGATTGCCATAACAGTGATGATTGGGTGATTGTGCCACATGGGGACTGACTTTGAGTGATGTAGATGATATTTTTCACTCCTATAGGAGTATGATATCCCATGCCTCTTGATTAGAGATACTGAGAAATGCATGGAGATGCGCATGTGAGTCAATATGTAACATTGAGCTTACACATATCTCAGATAGTTTGCTCTGGTTCAAGGAATAAGATTGAATGTTAAATAAAATGACTACTCCATGCCTCACGTTCAATCTAGATATTACTGACAAAGGAACTATACAAACACTATAGCACCAAACACATATTATAGGTTGAAGTTATTCTCCAACTTTCCATTTACTTAGGTAGCAATGATGTTCAGCTAGGCACCACTCTTTGTGATGTCATAACTGGTATGGACATTCACTGCCAACGTAATATGGGACCTATAGGGTCACACACATAGGAATTGATCAAGAAGAGGAGTTTTTATCATGAATTATAATTGGATTGATTCATAAAGTATTTGGGCATTCAATTCAAGCAACAAATCAACTAACTGAACTCCCAACCAATTGAGTCATGTGGTGAAACTACTCGTTGGAGTGTTAGGTTAATTGGATATCGAATTTGTTAAGTTATGAACTGAGGAGTGAACTGATCAGCTCGGCTCAACCAAACGATCGTTTGGGATATTAGATGATTGACTCTCTTATCAGCCGAACAGTTTGGTTGTCAGCCGACTGGTTTGGTAGCCACACATTGTGAAAATTCAAGTCTTCTGGTGTCTTGCACTCCTACACAGACTGGAAACCTAGACACTAACCCCTCCTATAAATAAAAGGGACATAGAGGATTCCCAAATTACAACTCGATTTCATTATTCCAAGACCAGGTATATCCTAGAAATCATCCTTTCCATTATATAGTTATTGAAGTGATCCACTGGTTTAATGGGGAGTATGGCAGTAATTTTGTTATTTTAGCTTCCTATTTTGTCTCCATATTTTCCTACAGTGGTATCAGAGCCACGTCAATATACTATATTTTGGGATAATAGATATGATTGGATGTTGGTTTTATCATTTAATTATTACATGCAATGCAAATAATTCTAATCAATCAAATACCACCCATAATCCCAAACTAATATATATATATATATGCAATTTGCACGCGTCACCCTAAAAGTGAGTTTTGATGGTGGATGTGTAGTGTGGTTATGGTCAATAACCCTAATTATTTATGCATGGTTGTGTGGTTGGTTATTCCTTTTATATATCTGTTTACATGTCGAGCCTCTACCTTATCTTCCAATTATAAAAATATTATTCTCTCCTACCTTTGCTCCCCTCGAATGTAACTCGAGATTTCTCTATAATCATGTAATATTTGGATAGTCTACTTTCTTGTTACAAAGAATATGAAGACGCTCAGACCAGGCCAACTGAGTGTCTCGAAGGCGAGCCGGTGGGCTGGAGGACCGAGGAGGATCGGGAAGGATGAGCCAAATCGGGTGGCTAGTGGACCCGACTGATTGGGTGGAGGACCCAACAGATGGTGGACCGCAAACCAGATCATTGGTGAGACAACCAACTGACCGACTAGGAGGTGAGCTGATCGGTTTAAGGGTTGAACTGACCAACCTGGATTGGCAAACCATGGATCTTCATCAACACCAGGTTTTTGCATGTGAAGTAGACCCTAGGTTGTGGTACTTCCTAAGCTACTACCCGTCCCCTTGCACCCTCTCACTCTGGCGATTAGGGTTACGCAAGTAGTGGACGCCCACTCCCTTAGATTAGGGTTTCTCCCTTGCAGGTTCAAGCGTGGTGGCGGGCTTTGGGTCTCGACTTCATGGCGGCGGAACTAGCGGATCGTTATGCAAGATTGAACCTATCAGATGACGAGGATGAACGGATTGATGGCAGCTTGGTAGGCAACAGGGAGGAGGAAGAAGACCAGGCTGAACTGGCGTTGGTGGGGCGCCTCCTCACAGACCGCACCTACAACCTGAAGGCTATGGAACGGACACTAACACAGGCATGGAGCCTCCAGAAGACGGTGATGTTCAAGAAGCTGGAGGGTGACACCTTTGTTATGCAATTCTCACATTGGCATAACAAACAGTGGGTCAAGGATGGCGGCCCGTGGAACTTCGACGGGCGTCTTTTGCTCTTCAAAGAGGTTGATAAGGAGGAACAACCAGGGCACCTACAAATTAATCAGATGCCCTTTTGGGTGCGTCTCTATGGCGTGCCAATGGGATACAGAGGGGAGACGATGGTGCGGGAAATTGCGGGGTGCATAGGCGATGTGGTGGCAACGAACAGAGATGGATCGGGGTGGGACTCCTCTGTCCGAGTTTGAGTGACGTTAGACGTGACCCGTACATTGAGGAAAACCCTAAAGCTCAGGGTTAAAAGTGGGTGCATCGTTGAAGTGGATGTGAAATACGAGCGGCTAGCGATGTTCTGCTTCAGTTGCGGCTTGATTGGCCATGTTGATAGGGATTGCAGCATCAACGTGGAAGGGGGAGAGCACCAGTAACGCTGGGGAAGATGGTTATGTGTGTCTCCATGGAAGCAGCAAAGGGCGGAGAGTAATAGGGAGGAAGTCAAGGGAGGAATAAGGAGGAAGTTAACCTTCAAAGGAGAAGGACCGTCAGGGCGGGCGTAGAGGGGAGGGAGACGACACAGGGAGTAGTATGGGGGAGGGAGGGGGTGAGGGCGACAAACAGGCAGAGGGTTCCGGTCAGAGTGAGGGGCAGGGTTGGGAGGAGGTGAGAGAGAAGGAAGGCGGGGCGTGGACAGAAGGGTTGAGGTGCAACTAGGGACGTCGGGGCGGCATCAGGATGAGGAGGGGGATCGACAGACGATGACAGATGAGTCATTGGGCGGACAATAGGGGGCAGTGGGATAGGGTGACGGAGAGCATGTTGGCGATAGTGAGGGGGAGGGATGTGGAGTGCCATGCAGAAGAGGGGAGGGGCACTGCGAAAGCCTTGGTGGAGGAGGCGGGTGTAATGCAACGTCAGGCTGACGCCGTCACAGAGATGAGAACAACGAAGAGAGAAAGAACAGTGCGTTATACAAAGGGTGATCTATTGTGGCTTAAAGGAAGGAAACGTATCGATGAGGAAGCACCAGAATCAGAATCGGAGGGATCAGTTGATGCAGCGGCAACAAACAGTAGCCAGGAGGCACCCATGCAACAGCAGACAGAGGTGGAGGATGAGGATTCCTAAGCACGACAACGTCAGACGAGGGAAGGAAAGAAGATAGTGCACAGCCTCAATGAGGGGGTAACAGACAACGCAAGGTGTAGAGAGGAAATGAAGGAGCGGGAGGAAATCAACGGGTAGGGGCCAATACCCATAGATGATTGCATCGCAACTACGACAGATGTCCCTAAGAGAATATTTACGAGGGCACAGAGGAGAAAAGAAGCAGGGGCGCGAACGAGGCGGGGGAACAAATAGGCAAAAGGAAAAAAGAAACATCAACCATGGATCTATAAAATGAGTAGGGGTGAGATTGGGAATTCCAAAAGAGGAGGTGGTGTGGGAACAAACAACAGGAAAGAGGGAGAGGAACGGAGAGGTGTGTGACATGGACCTTGATGAGTTACCTATGTACGATTCGGGGGGAAAAAGATACAGGATGTTCGACGAAGTGGAGAAGGGAAACTTTGAGGTCACCAGGACTCAAGTAGAGGAGATTGGCGGAGCTCAATCCCGTGAAGGACAATGAAAATTTTTAGTTGGAACTGTCAGGGATTGGGCAACCCTGACACGTGCAAGGCTCTCCGAGCGTGGGTTTGGAGAGAGCGCCCAAACATAGTTTTCCTCATGGAAACTATGATTGCTGATAGGAAACTGGAAGATGTGAAGAGGAGTTGTGGGTTTACAGATGGATTGTGCATTTCTAGTGAGGGGCGGGCAGGTGGTATGGGACTCTAGTGGAAGGACGCTGACGTGGAGGTGATCAACTACTCTCGAAGACATGTGACATCTATGGTCAAAGATAATACCAATGGCATGACATGGAGAGTGGTGGGTATCTATGGATGGGCAGACCAGGAAAATAAATATAAGACCTGGGAGCTGATGAGGAAGATAAAGGAAGAGGTAGAGGTCTCGGTCATTTTCTTCAGGGATTTCAATGAGATCGTATCCAATACTGAGAAGAAAGGGGGTCCACCCAAAGAGGAAAGATTCATGCAGAATTTTTGAGATGCGATAGATGACTGTGAGCTGATGGATGTGGGTTTTGAGGGAAATACTTTCACATGGAAGAGGGGCCTCATTGAAAGAACTCTTGGTCAGGAGAGACTTGATAGATTCCTGCCCGAGCTAGAATGGAGGAACATATTCAATTATTGCAAAGTTTTTCACCTGCCCGTATATGAGCCGGACCATGCACCCATCATTCTAAAGGCAGACAAGAGGGAAAATAATAAGAAGAGGAAAGGGCACTTCATGTTTGAACCAATGTGGGTGGGGGAGGAAAGTTGTGGCACGGTCATTAAGGAGGCATGGGAAGCCAATGAAGGTAGTGATTTGACAACAAAGCTGCTGAGGTGTAAGGTGAGCCTAAAATCGTGGGCATCCGGGAAGTTTGGAGAAAGAAGAAGGAAGGTAAAGGATCTTGAGAACGAGCTTAGGGGGCTACAAGATCTTCCCCCAAATCAAATAAATCTAGACAGGGTGGAGGAAAAATCAAAAGAACTGCAATATTGGTTGTAGAAGAATGAGGAATATTGGGTGGCCCGGGCTCGTGTGATGGAACTAAAAGAAGGGGATCGTAACACTACTTATTTCCACCAAAAAGCTTCAAATAGGAGGTGGAGGAATAGAATTGAATGCTTAGAAGATGAACAAGGGGTCATGAAATCATAGGAGGAGGACATTAAAGCAATCATCATTAAACATTTTGCACAGTTGTTTCATTCGAGCAACCCTATGGGTTTTGAGGAGGCTACAAGGGGGCTGCGGTAGATGATATTAGAGACCCAAAAGGAGGACCTTGAGAGGTATATAGAGGATGAAGAGATATGGATAGCTCTAAAACAGATGCATCCAAATAAGGCACCAGGCCCAGATGGTATGAAGGCCATGTTCTACCAAAATTATTGGGGAATTGTTGGGAAGGATGTTGCGAGCTACATCAAAGGGTGGTGGAAGGGGGAGATAAGTATAGGGGAGGTAAATGATACCCTGGTAGTGCTTATTCCAAAGACAGACATGCTGAAGACAATAGGGGAATTCCAACCTATTAGCCTTTGCAATGTGGTTTACAAGATAGCATCCAAAGTCATGGCGAACAGGTTGAAGCCACTTATGGATAGCATTATATCGGAGAATCAAAGTGCTTTCGTGCAAAGAAGATTGATCATAGACAACGCCATCATCGCATATGAAGTGTTCCATTCTATAAAGAGAGACAAGGGAAGGAAAAAAGGTAGTCTAGCTTTGAAGTTGGACATGTCAAAAGCGTACGACAGATTCGAGTGGAGCTTTCTAGATGCCACTATGGAGAGATTGGGGATTGGGCAGAAGTGGAGGAACAAGGTCCAAGAATGCATAACGTCCGTCAAACATGTGTTCGCCTTCAATGGAGACAAAACCCAAAGCAAAATGCCTACATGCAGACTTCGCCAGGGTGACCCTCTATTCCCCTACCTTTTCATTCTATGTGCGGAAGCTTTTTCATCTTTGATTTCTACTGCTACACGTGAAAACCTCCTGCATGGCATCAAGCCAAGTAGGGGGGCGCCCTCTATCTCACATCTTTTTTTCACAGATGATAGCATACTCTTTGCTAGAGACAACACCGCCGAATGTCTGAAGATAGCTGAAATTGTCAGCCAATATGAACAGGCATTGGGTCAAAAGATAAATTTCTCAAAGACGGAGGTTGTCTTCAGTAAAGGGATAGCGGCAGACAAACAGGAAGAGTTGAGGCAGCTCCTAGGTGTGAGAGTTGTAGACAGGCACGCCAGTTATTTGGGCCTCCCGACAGCTGTGGGTAGGTCAAAAAAGTAGGTTTTTAGCTACATTAAAGACAGAGTTTGGAGGAAGCTTCAATGATGGACGGAGAAGCTCTTTTCCAAAGCAGGGAAGGAAGTACTCATCAAAGCGGTGGCCCAAGCTATTCCCACATACGTCATGAGTATTTTCCAACTGTCGGCGGGTACCATAGCGGAGATTCATAGGATGGTCACTATATTATGGTGGGGAGCAAAAGACAAAGAAAGGAAAATATCATGGATGAGTTGGGAAAACATGTGCAGGACAAAGCGACAAGGGGGTCTTGGTTTTAGGGACTTTCACACCTTTAACCAAGCTCTCCTGGCAAGGCAGATGTGGTGGTTAGCAAACAATCCGGAAACTATTGTGGCTCGAGTTCTCAAAGCCAGGTATTTCCCAAGGATGACCATATGGGAAGCGAGACGGGGACACAATCCTAGTTTCTCTTGGAGGAGCCTGTGGGGAGCAAAAGCACTTTTAAAAGAAGGAACATAGTGGAGAGTGGGTGATGGTATGAAGGTGAATATCTGGGAAGATAGGTGGCTTCCTGACGAGGGGGAAATGCTTTCACATTTTAAAAGGAAGAATGGGCCAGATTTTAACACAGTCCGGGAACTCATGACAGAAGACGGTTCTCAATGGGATGTAGATAGAGTCAACGAGTGTTTTCCAGTGAGCTATGCTAGAAGAATACATGTTATACACCGCAGCATGAGGGATCCTGAGGATACTTTGATGTGGTGGCCTTCAAGGGATGGGAAGTTCACTGTTCGATCTGCTTACTGGTTGGGGATCCTAGGGAAGGAGGAGGTGAGGAATTTTGCAAATCAATGTGGGGATTCACTATGGAAACACATTTGGCGTGATGGGTGGAGTCCCAAGACAGCACACTTTCTGTGGAGGGCAAGTACGGACAGTCTAGTGACACAGGGGTGCCTTTTTGACAGACACTGCGTGGAAGAGGGCACATGCATGCTGTGTGGGGATGAAAAGGAAATGATTCCTCACATGCTCTTTTGATGCCCTAGTGCGGTAGAAGTGTGGGAGCAGACGTCGAGAGTGTTAACTCAAGGTCAATTAGGTCAATGTTGGCTCACATCTAAATTGACTAAACCCATGTTTTAATGATGACTAACCATTCCACATATTGGTGTCTAATGCTTCTACTTGAGTAATTTCAGATTAGGTATAGACACACTCCAATTTCCCTAACTTGCGCATCTCAAATTGGAGAAAAGACAAGTCAAAGTCATACAAGTGCACGTTTTTGTAATATGATGTATATCCATTAGAATCATGTTGTAAATCACTTGTAATGATTGTATGACTTGTAATTAAGCTTAGAAAAATATCAGGAGCACTTAGATTGAATATTAGATCACTTTAAATGCATCTTTGAAAATAATTACAGGCACTTGGTCGGTCCAGTTTCCCACCCTGAAACTCGACCGATCAATCTTGATCGATTTTCTGAAGATTGCATCGGTCGAGTTGTGCACTCATAGAACTCGACCAATTGGGTAGTAGGCCATTTCCAGTTGAATGTCCGGTCGAGTTTCCTCAGGACAAACTCGACCGATCCTTTGAACATCGGTTTGCCTCCTACTTGATCGGTCGAGTTACACCCATCAGAACTCGACCGATTGCACTGTACGGAAAAGTGCAGAAAAGTGTTTCTAGCCGTTGTGGAGTTGCAACAAGTGAAAATAGATCCGTTGCAAGCCACAAAACGGATAGTTTTCATTCACAAGTGTTCCCAAAGGCTAAGAGGCATCCCCAGCTATAAATAGGACCCCTTGGGCTTCATTCCAAGGTTGAGCATTCACTATGAAGGTTCCTATTCTATAGTTGAGTGATCCTACAGCCTCCTCTCTCTCTAAGCTTAATCACTTGCTACATCCATTAGAGTGAGTAGGAAATCTGTAAGATAGCTAGTCCTATATGTATATCTTGTGAGGCTCTCACTTCCACCACCTCCACTTCTCTCATTAGCTATCTTGAAGATGAAGGTTCTCTCTCTTGTCTAAGAGAGGTGAAGAAGAATAAGGGAAGGAGTCCCTTGGTGAAGATCAAAGGCAGAAGACTTGGAGCTAGAGTGGGTAAGCCCTTGGAGAAGGAAAAAGACTCAAGCTCAAGTGGGTAAGACCTTGGTGGAAAGCTTCTCCGAGTGAAGGTGAAGTCAAAGGCGGAAGATCCAAGAAGAGTGGGTAATTCCTACAAGGCCGAAGACTTGTGCAAGAGTGGGTAAGTCCTTGGAGAAGGCTGAAGACTCTTGCAAAGTGGGTAAGTTCTTGGTAAGGTTGAAGACTCTTTGTATTGGATAGGTAAGTCCTTTGTTGGTCATGTATTGTATGTCTTATTAATGAATATAAGAGTGGAATTGTTTGAAGTCCTAGAGGTTGACCTCTGTAGGCAAGTGGACTGACACACTTCTAGTTTGAAGTGTGGAACCACTCTAAATAGCTTGTCTAATTGGTGCATGTTCAATCTCTCTTATCCTTGTTATGCATGATTTAGTTGCACTCAAATTGCCTATTTAGCAACCTTATCTTGTCATATATTTTGAAGGTTTGATGAGTTTTGTTTAAGTGCTTTCAGCTCTATTCACCCCCCTCTAGAGCACCTAATCACCCATCTAGGATCCAACAGAGAGAAGTACAAACGTGGGTGAACGATGTTAGTGATGAAGACATCATCTCGTCCTTGAAAGCAGCATTGGAGGGCAGACCAGCACACGAAACTGAACAAATAGTGGCGGGCATGTGGACGGCATGGAAAGTACGGTGCACTCAGATCTTCCAAAGAAATGAGGTCTGCAGTGGATACCTATTGTGTGGAGCACTGACGACGGTGCGTCAAGGAGGCAATGACCACAAGTGGATGAGGGGCGGGTCAAGCTGAAGAGGAGGTGTGCATGTTGCATGACGCGGGGACAACGGTATGCAGTGGTGCGAGGGGGGGTTGACGGTGGCCAGCAAACGCTGCATGGGATGGCTAGGAGTGACAGGAGAGGAAGAAGGAGCCCCGATGGCCAGCAGGTGGGGAGAGCGGCAGCTGACATTTACCAAGATGAAGACGGAGAATACCAGTGAAACACAAGGTGGACGTTGCATGTGGAGGAAGCCAGCACATGGGAAAATTAAAATAAATGTGGACGGCTCGGTGGGTGAGGATGAAGGGGCGGGCACTGGATTGGCTGCTAGGGATGAGACAGGACGTTTAGTGGGTATAGCGGGGGAGAAAATCAACCATGGGACTGGAGTAGCCATCACCGAAATGCTAGCAGTAAGAGCAGTACTACTATGGGCAAAGGAAGCGGGATATGACAGAATAGAAGTAGAGACAGATTCTCTGGAAGCAGTCCAAGCATGCACCAATAAGAAGCCACGGCGGGATTACCTAGGAGCGATTGTTGAAGACTTCAAAGCGTTGCAATATTAGTTTATTGCTTGTAGCTTTCTTTATGTTAACCGTAGGTGTAATAGGGTTGCCCATGAGGTAGCCAATCTAGCTCATAGAGGTCAAGTAGATAGTTTTTCCTTTACGCATTCTTTTCCTTCAAACCTGTTAGCTCTTGTGAACCTTGATTTATCTGGCTAATAGTAGTTGTGTCGGGGAGCCCACCTTGGGTTCTCCGTCCCCCTCTCAAAAAAAAAGGTTGTGGTACTTCCTTGTGTCTCCAAGGAATTACATTAGGATGGATATAACCATCACCTTTTATTTATTGCATGTTTTTGTTGTGGGATATAGCATGTATATGATACGTACTATATATGTGGTGATTGGAAAAAGTATATGTATTTATAAATACAAAATACCTCAATATAATATTAAGCCTAAGATGCTTTCCGTAAGAAACACACATAAAAAGCATGATCAATCAAGCGTAGTTTACGATAAAGCACGGTACACCATCTATCTTGTGAAAGTGTGATGATAGGTATCTAGATATGGCAAAGAAGGGTATATATTATATCATGTTGTCTTTTGGGTCAGGCTTAACTGGTGATTCTTAATGGGATTACATACCAGAGGCATGCAGATGATCATGGCAAGGAGTTGTGCATATCATCTATCCAAGAATTACATTTAATTGTAATTGGAAAATGTTGTCTGACTAAATAATTAAGTTGTGGGTGATCAACCAAAGTTGAGTCATGATTTGATGAAATATGGATCTTGGTTCACTAGAAGACTTTACGCTACAATCTTCCGAATTAGTAGTGAGGGCTATCAATTTGAATAAAATAGTGGGAGTGATAATTTATTAAAGACCTAATTGAATATCATCAAATTTTCAAATCAAATCAAATCAAAAAGGGTTTTTGAAAAAATGCATAACTTTTCTCTTATAAAATCAAATGGAAAACAATCAATCATTGTGATCAGATGAATTAAATGAGATTTACTTCTAAAACTGGTTCAGGAATTTGAGAAATGTTCTGTGTTCCTAAAACACTAGTGCCAATGAAATCCACTCCACATATGCTTGAGATTGAAATGCATGCTTATTTGAAGCATGCCAATGGTGTTGTAGACATTGAGAACCTAGAGTTGGTCTGTATGAATTATGAGTTGCATCAACAGCATGATAAGAAAGAAAGGTATAATGTCTCCAAGGTTCTGATGTGGTATTTTGAACGCACTAACAAACTCACTCGGGGTTGAAATCCCCAAGCTTTTACCAAAACCAAAGTGCAATAATACCACCCGCAAGCGGACGAGTCTTATCATAGTATAGTTAAGGATCGAACCCAAAGGACAACATTTTTAAGAATCCTTGTCAGTTAAATCTTGCTCGAGTAAAACTAATATTTAGAACGATTGGTTGATTTGAGGTTACTTAAACTAATTGCAAGAAAGTAAAAGCTGAATTAAAGTTGGGTTTAGATCAATGATATGGAATTGCTAGGATGGTACCGGGTTTCACCACCACTACAAACGCAAACACATTCAATCACAAACAAACTAGGCAAAATATATCAATCCATATAGAGCTACTGCATAACCCCCCGTTAGGGAATTAGTTCGCGTAAACATCACCTTAGGCATCAGATGTCTCGTCACCAACCGGATCACTTACTTACGGCTCCGAAGAAATCCCAATCTATTTCTAGTTTGGGAGTCAACTGCATTAATTGATAAGCAAGTAGGTGATAGATCTACAAACTAACTTCGACGATAAACAAGACGATACAAAATCCATCTAAGGTTGTGGTCCTCCCTGAGGGATGTTTAGACCATAGAAGCGTCACCATAGGCTAGATGTCTCGTCCCCTCACATATCATACACTTACGACCTCAAAGAATTCTTTCAGAAGTTCTCGTCAAGGAGTCGAACTTGAAAACTGCCATTCCATCCCGTACATAGAAGATTTCACAATATAGGAGAGAATAAGATGAAAACAAGTAGATAATCAACTATGAACGTACCAATTAACAACGAAATGGAAAGATATATACATTGACATGGAGAGTTTAACAAAAGAACATGAATTGCATGGGCAGCGGGGCTAGTCCCCGCACCCCAGCGAAAAGGTAATACTCGCTCATGATGCGAGAAACAAGAAGAATGAGAAAGAAAGAGAATTCTGCCATGAACTTAGTGCAGAAGGTAGTCACAGCTCAGTGAAGAAGATATGGCCTCCTACGTCGTTTCGGAGCAGATCTGGACGTGAACGTGAGATGCCAATACAGATCGGTCAGTATCCCTCGCTCTGTCTTCCTTCTCTCCTCAACCTCCTTGGTTGCAACACGGGCAGTAGGTGGAATGGAACTGGCGTGGACGGTACTGGATTTGGATCGGACCTGTGTACAGGCAGCCTGTCAGCATCTCAGAACCGATGCCCAAGTGAGGATCCTTGGGGTCCTATTTATAGCCACAGGACTGATCCCAAACGGTCTTGGATTAAAAGAAACCAAATGATCTGGAGATATTTTTGCCCAAATGATTTCACTTAATTTCAGTCCAAACAGTCTGTAGAATCTGAGCAAACGGTCTGTAAACCACATAAGACCAAACGGTCTTGAGTAGCAAACGGTTTGGAAACCGCACGACACCAAACGGTCCCACAGACCATTTGCTCTTCTCCAAATGATCTTGTGCAAACGGTTTGGAAACCGCACGAGACCAAACAGTCTTGGGATCATTCGGTCCCAATGCACAGTTTGGGCAAACGGTCTTCAGGTCAACATATGCCCAAACAGTCTTCAGGTCAGTAGATACCCAAACAGTCTTCGATGTTGAACGGTTTTGAGATGGTTTCCTCCATTCAATTTCTGCCGATTATCCCAAACGGTCTGCAAGATCAACACCGAGAGCTTAACACGGTGGAGGGTAGATCTAGGTGGATCTGAGGACAATGGAGGTAGAGGTAAAAGGTGCGGAGATTGCTACAGCAGCAGGTGTGATGGAGTCGGAGCTTCTACTTGACATGGCGGAGCTCTAGGAGTGAGGCGCCGCCGGAATCAAAGAAAAGAGGGGCTGCTCAGTGGAGGTGCAAAGGTAGATGATGACTCACCACGGTCGTGGTGACACCACTGTCCCACGGTCATGCTGCCTTGAACGGGCGTGGTCGGTGAGTAATTTGGCCCTGATGGCGTCAAGCCACTATCGTGGCGTGACACCACAGTCGTGGTGAGGTATCTATCACACGGCTGTGCTGCCTTGCACGGGCGTGGCGGGTGAGAGAGGGTCGATGCAGGTAGGGTGCCACGGCTCGGTGACCACGGTCGTGGAGAGTGAGACCTTAGGCGGTTGGGGATGGTCTACCACGGTCGTGGCCTCATCACACGGTCGTGGTGATGACAGTGGACCACGATCATTTTGAACCACCATGGTCGTGGTCTAGGTTCTGCTTTGAATTCATGCACTGCTTGATTCATCACGGATGGATTATTCCTCCAATCGATATCTACTACTCAGACGGTCTTGAGATCGAATGGGCTCAAACGGTCTTGAGACCGAATGGGTTCAAACGGTCTTTAGATCATTTGGGCTCAAATGGTCTTGAGACCAAATGGGCTCAAACGGTCTTGAGATCGTTTGGGCTCAAATAGTCTTGAGATCATTTGGGCTCAAATGATCTTGAGATCGTTTGGGCTCAAACGGTCTTGAGACCGGATGGGCTCAAACGGTCTTGAGATCGAATGGGCTCAAACGATCTTGAGACCGAATGGTTAGATCACTTGATTAGAGCCAAGGGTGAGTGAAGGTGGCCCCCAAATGCTTGTTCAGCTTTATCAATGCATGTATTAAATCAACATAAATTCGATCAAAGCCTTGATAATCGAAGTAATTAAGTAGTTTTGCACATTATGATTCATATTGATATTTAATGAGCGAAATTAAATGTGTTGAGTTGAATATGTCCAAAAATGATAATTGAATTTTATGATGAATATACATTCATCAAAATACCCCAAACTTAAACTTTGCTCGTCCTCGAGTAACACAAAATCTGAAATAGTCGCCAAATGAATGCTTTCAATTCATGTGATTACTTCATCTTCACATCACGGATATTTCCTTTTTTCTCAATATGACTCAGTATCTCAACCTTCTGAGACCACTAAACACATCTTACCATATCTTCGTATCTGATTTCATTTTTCAAAATCATTTCCTCCTCACTTTTTCCCAACAACAAGCATGTCAAAGAGTTTTTTAGGAGTCCATAGACACCCGTGGAACAACAAGTATGCATCTGATCTGACACTGGTGTTTTTCAGGATAGGGTAGGCGATCGTTGTGCCATTAGGTAGAAAAGGGAGTGCATGATGGTATGGAAGGAAGAAATAAATCTCTCCTCTATTCGACTCGAGATTTTTATTTTTATGATTTGCAATTTCATTTATTGCATTTTCTGTGTGAATCTCTCCTCTATTCGACTCGAGATTGCATTTCTTTTTGTGTGTGCTTTGGCATCTTTTTGTTTGCAAATCTCTCCTCTATTCGACTCGAGATTGCATTTTTGGCGGACCGCCCGTGTTTATTGTTAGGGGTATGGAAGAAGCGGATAAAGAGGGAAGTGGTGTGCCACCCCGAACTTAGGGTTTGGCACATTTTTGGCTATTTTTGTTTCTTTTTTATGAATGGAGGGATACGAAGATGATAGAAGAGGTGTAGAAGAGAGTTCAGATCAGAATGCAACTTGATTTACAATTCAGTGCACCGAGTTGTTCTCTTTATCATACTCTGCTCAAATAATGACTTGATGAGGATCTCGTGGGGATTTCATGCTATTGTTCCACAAATCAGTTAGGAAGCACGACGTGTTTGATCCCTATCAGTTTGACAGACACTTATCATTTTTGCAAAAGTATCACGATGTTAGGAATCATAAGCTTCACAAGATGATTTCAACCAAAAGGCTTGTTTCAAAAAGTGGTCCTTTTGAGGATTTACTTTGAATAAGGAGGATAAAATGATTCAAAATGCATAGCAGGTTAGTTAGTAACTTTTAATGAAACCAGGAAGTGTCAAAAATTCATCAAGTATCTGTTCAATTTCTTTTGAAAAACATTAAAGAATTTAAAAAAAAACTGAAATTTTTTATCAATAATGTGATAGTGAGAACTTAAGTATGAAAAGGGTGGGTGTAGGTGGAAAGTGAGGTACGTACCACCCACCCTCCACCCCAAACTTATAAATTTTCTCGTCTTGAGCAAATCCTAAATCCAAGATGGAGGGGAAAAATTATGCCAAAATGATCACCATATGTGGTTGCGTTCCAATCAGCGCACATCCTTTTATCTGAAAATCTCAAAGGTAAAGAGCAATTAGATCTTAAAATAGCATCTTGTGATGCTAATTTTATTTAAGGAAAAATTAACTAGAAGGTAAAAACAAAAATGGAGAAACATTCTAATTTGAAAAGGGAAGTAAAATAAATTTATTGATCGGGTTGCCTCCCGACAAGTGCCTTTGTTTTATGTCGATGGCTCGACTGGATCCTTCAACTTCACGGTGGATCCTTTGGATTGGTGAGTTCCAGCATTGCTTTAGTGCATATGTCAGTTGAGGTGAAATATCTCTTTAAGCGATGACCATTTGTTACAAATTCACTTGACTTTTCACTCCATAATGAGAAGACACTGTGTGGAGAGATGCTCTTGACGATGTATGGTCCAGACCAGTGTGAGTGGAGTTTTCCTGGGAATAACTTCAATCTTGAGTTGAATAGAAGAACTTGGTCTCCCACTTGTATGTCTTTTCTTTTCAGATGTTTATCGTTCCAAAGTTTTGTACGTTCTTTGTAGATTCGTGCATTCTCGTAAGTTGTCATCCTGAGTTCATCCAGCTCTTGGAGTTGCAGAATCATGGCTTGGCCTGCTTCTTTCATATCAAATTTCAGTTGTTTAATTTCCCACCATGCCTTGTGTTCCAGTTCGACAGGAAGGTGGCAAGCTTTTCCATATATTAATCGAAAAGGTGTAGTCCCAATAGGAGTTTTATAAGCAGTTCGATAGGCCCATAAGGCGTCGTTGATTTTCGTTGACCAATCCTTTCGATTGCGTCCTACAGTTTTTTCCAAAATAGCCTTTAGTTGATGGTTAGAGACCTCTACCTATCCACTTGTTTGTGGATGGTAAGGCGAGGCAACCTTGTGTGTTACACCGTATTTTCTTAGTAAAGCTTCAAAGCTTCTTTCAAGGAAGTGGGACCCTCTGTCAGATATCACAGTTCGTGGTACTCCAAAATGGGGGAAAATAATGTCCTTGAATAATTCGATGGCGGGTTTGGAATCACTAGTGACGGTTGGTATAGCTTCAACCCATTTTGAGACGTAGTCTACCGCCACTAGGATGTATGAAAATCCATAAGAAGATGGGAATGGACCCATGTAGTCCACCCCCCAAACATTGAATATCTCTACTTCGTGCCATAGATTCAGCGGCATCTCATCTCTCTTTACTATATTGCCTGATCTTTGACATTTTTCACATGATAGCACAAAGTCATAGGAATCCTTGGATATGGTTGGCTAGAAGAATCCACATTGCAAAACCTTCAAAGTGGTCTTTTTAGAGCTCATATGTCCTCCCACTGGTCCTCTCTGACATTGTTCTAAAATAAGTTGAGCTTCTTCTTCGGTGATGCATCGTCTATACAGACCATCAGCACCTAGTTTAAAGAGATATAGCTCATCCCAATGATATTGCTTTACATCATGCATGAACTTCTTCAGTGCATTCCCGGTGCATTGGGGATGGATAACCCCATAAGCAAGGTAGTTTACAAAATCTGAGTACCACGGTACAGCTTCTAAGACCTTCATTAGATGATCATCTGGCAGGGAATCATTGATCGTAATTTTCTTAGTATACAGAGTGTGGATACGACTGAGGTGGTCTTCTACAACATTCTTTGTAACCTTTTTATCTCTTATCTCTAAATCAAATTCTTGTAATAGGAGGATCCATCTAATCAACTTGGGTTTTGCATCTTTCTTTGCCAGAAGGTAACGAATGGCAGCGTGGTCTGTGTAGACAATGACTTTTGAACCAATTAGGTAGGATTTGAACTTGTCAGAGGCATACACGACTACTAGAAGTTCTTTCTCTATAGTTTCATAATTCCTCTGAGCTTCATCGAGAGTTTTTGATGCATAATAGATCACATAGTGTTTCGTCTCTATATATTGACCTAAAATAGCACCCACAGCATAGTCACTGGCGTCGCACATAATTTCAAAAGGGTGGTCCCATTCGGGAGCTCTAATGATGGGGGTGGTTGTAAGGGCCTGCTTTAGCATGTTGAAGCTTTTGACACATTCTTTGTTGAAATTGAATTTAGCATCCTTTAGTAAGAAATTCATCATTGGCTTGGTTATCTTTGAGAAGTCCTTTATGAATCTTCTGTAAAATCTTGCATGACCTAGGAAAGCACGGACTTCTTTTACATTCGTAGGAATAGACAGTTTAGCAATTACTTCTATCTTAGCTTTATCTACTTCAATTCTTCTATTTCTGATCCTATGGTCGAGGACAATGCCTTCTTTAACCATAAAATGGCACTTTTCCCAATTCAACACAAGATGTGCTTCTTCACAATGTTTGAGGACTAGGGAGAGGTGCTTTAGATATGAATCGAATGAGTCTTTGTATACAGAAAAATCATCCATTAAAACCTCCATAATTGTTTTAGTAAGACCTGCGAAAATGGCAGCCATGCAACGTTGAAAAGTTGTGGGTGCATTACAGAGACCAAACAGCATTCTTTTAAATGTGTATGTTCTGAATGGGCAGGTGAAAGTTGTTTTCTCTTGGTCATCTGGATGTATGGGTATTTGATAGAATCCAGAGTAACCATCAAGATAACAGAAATATTCTTGATGAGCCAACCTTTCTAGGACTTGATTAAGGAAAGGCATTGGAAATTGATCTTTTCGAGTTGCCTTGTTTAATTTTCTATAATCTATGCACATTCTCCACCCTGTGACTGTTCGAGTGGGGATGAGTTCATCGTTTTCATTCCGTATAATAGTTGTTCCACCTTTCTTTGGGACTACATGCACTGGACTCACCTATGGCGAATCTGAGATCGGATAGATTATTCCAGTTGTGAGGAGTTTGATGACCTCGTGACAGACCACTTCCTTCATATTTTGATTTAATTTCCATTGATGCTCAATAGTAGGCTTGTGAGCTTCCATCATAGGGATTTTGTGCATACACAACGCTTGACTGACCTCAGTGAGGTCACTCATTTTATAACTGATGGCTTTCTTTCTTTCCTTTAGTTCCTTCAGGAGTCTATCTTCTTGTTCAGCAGTAAGGTCGGAATTTATAATAACTGGGCAAACTTTAAGATCGTCCAGAAACACGTACTTCAGTCCCTCAGGCAGGGGCTTCATTTTGGGAGCTTCTAGTTTTTCGCATGTTTCCTCTATAGTTTCGATGGTTTTGAGCTCTTCACTAGTAACTTCGACATCTTCTTTAACGGAGTCAAGTAATTCGATGCAATCCTTTACTTGTTCGTCAATCGGTTCATCAACTGATGGGTTTGTAAGAGCAACTTCTAAAGGATCGTCTGATTCATGATGCTCTTGAGTCAGAAGTGACATTTGCTCAATGTAGTCAATATGATATACTTCTTCTTGCATACTTGGTCTTCTCATACTTTCAAAAACTTTAAATTTGAGAGTTTCTTTGCCTAATCTGAGCAGTAAGGTACCAACTTCAACATCAATTAGGGCTCTTGCAATGGTGAGGAACGAACGACCAAAGATGAGAGGATATCTGGCATCTTCTTTTATGTCCATAATGACAAAGTCACATGGAACATATGTGTCCTTGCCTACCTTGACTGGGACATCTTTGAGGATTCCTAACGGACGTTTTATCAAATTATATGCAAGTTGTATAGTCATGCCAGTAGGAAGCAATTCTGCAAATCCTAGTATTTTTCATAGGCTAAATGGCATAATAGAGATGCTTGCACTGAGATATGCCAATCCTTTCTTGCATGATGAGTCGCCAATGTGACATGAAATTCCAAAGGATCTCGGGTCCTTTTGTTTCTTGGGCATTTTGCTCAATATGATGTTAGATGTAGTTGTAGCCAGTTTTAGTTGTCTCATACTCTTCAGGTATATACTTACTGGTGAGGAGTGACTTTAAGTACTTAGTCCATGTCGTTATCTCGGTCAGACCATCCAAAAAGGGTATATCAACATGAAGTTTCTTCATAGAGCTTCTTTGAACTTATTGAATCTGGTATCAAGCTTTGTTTGCCTTAGACGAGCTGGAAAAGGTATATGAGGTTTGTACACAGGGATATCAGGTTCTGGAGTTTCATATTCTTCGTCTTCTTGAACAGGCTTCTCAAAATTTCCTTTTCCTGACTTATCATCCTTTGATTGAGTCTCTTGTGTTGTTGAGTCTTGGGCACTCACAGGTTCATCTTCGTCTGTAATAACCACAGGTGTCTTTTCAGGGGGATCCGAATAGCCTTTCCCTGACCTAGTGGTGACTGCCTTCAATTGTTCAGGATGCTTAGGATTGTTCTCGGCTTGGCCAGTAAAGACTCCAGCAGGTGGCTTTATGCTATCTACGAGTTGAGCTAATTGAGATTCAATAGCCTTCTACTGATCTTGTTGGTTAGCTATCATGGTTTGCTGAGTTTGCAACATCTTTTCAATGGTTGATAGCTTGTAATCAGAAGAAACTGGAACTTCTTACTGTCCTTGTTGTTGATTAAGATTCTGGTACTGTGAGTTATTTTGGAAATTATTGTAGTTCCTATTCTGAAAGTTCCCCTTGAAATCTCCTTGATTCCCAAAATTCTGTTGTTGTTGATTATATTGGAATCCTGGAGGACCTCTTGATTGACTGTTTGAACCAAATTGATGTGAGTTTACTGCTCCATATGGGTTTCCATATTGAAAATCGGGATGATTCCTATTCTGATTCGGATTGTAATAACTTTGACCAGGAATGGCGTTGATAGCATTAAGATTTTCCATCTGACCATTATCACCTTGGCCACATACATTGCTCTAAACAACGTCATAGAGAACATTGCATGATAAAGTGGAATGATCGGTGCTCTTACATGCTTCACAGAATAGGGAAGCGGGCTTGACTTGTTCCGGTTGTCGAGTGGGTGAACATCCTCTTCCAATAGCAACAAGAGATGATTCAATATGGTCTTGCTTGGAAACTAAGAGTTTCAAGGTTTCAGCGATAGACTTGTACTTGGGAGTAGCTTTGGCCATAGCTACTTTCAAAACTCCTTTACCTACAGATCTACCCCAGTTTTCTAGATTTTTTTCTCCCAGGGTGATGACTCTCCATGCGCTATCATAACTTTGACGCATGAAGTTTCCTCCAGACGAGGAATCTAGAAACCTCTTAATATCATTATCCACACCCCTATAGAAAATCTCAATGAGTTGGTTCTTGGGAATTCCGTGGTGTGGACACTTGCATAGAAGCTCTTTGTATCTATCCCAAGCTTCAACAAGGGTTTCTCCAGGAACTTGAGTGAAATTTTTTATCCGCCCTCTAATTTCATAGGTAAGAGATGGAGGGTAGAACTTTTCTAGAAACACATTTTGGAGTTGTTCCCAGGTGGTGATGGGTATTTCACTTTGTAGCGAATTGTACCAACTTATGGCTCTATCAGTAAGGGAGTACTTGAAGAGACGGAGTCGAATGGAATCATCTGTGACTCCATTTTGTTTTGTCATGGCACATAGATCAATAAACCTCAGAAGATGTTCTTGGCTATCTTCTCCTTGCTTGCCATAAAAAGGGTTATTCTGAAGTAGGGTGATCCAATGCGCTCTTATCTTGAAATTAGTAGCATTGATAGGAGGAGGTTGTACTGGATGATGAACATTTGTAGCTTTCGGGATTGAGAACTCTCTAAGATCCTTTTATAGTTCAGCTGCCTGCGCTGCTACTTGCACTGCTAGGATTTCCTATTGAACCGCAGCCCTGGCTTCTTGCATGAGCCTCTCTCTCTCTGTGCATTAATGGATTGAGCCACCCTTTGGGCTACTTCCTCTTCCTGAGCCATCCTTGCTTGATTTTCTCATATCTAACGATGAAAGGTTCTATCTATCTCAGGATCAAAGCTCGTTGTTAGTCCAAGGTTGTCTGAACGGTGCATGCACTACACCTTGGATTGTATCTGAAATTAGCAAGCTTTCGAAAGTGAGAACCATAGAGTAGAGTCAAATTCAAATAGATGGTCAATTGTGTCAAAAGAAAAAGCAAAATCCTGAATTAGTCTTAAAAGAACTAGATTTGACTAACTGATTCTGTTGTCCCCGGCAACGATGCCAGAATTTGACGTGGTATTTTGAACACACTAACAAACTCACTCGGGGTTGAAATCCCCAAGATTTTTCCAAAAGCAAAGTGCAATAATACCACCCACAAGTAGACGAGTCTTATCACAGTATAGTTAAGGATCGAACCCAAAGGACAACATTTTTAGGAATCCTTGTCAGTCGAATCTAGCTCAAGTAAAACTAATATTTAGAATGATTGGTTGATTTGAGGTTACTTAAACTAATTGCAAGAAAGTAAAAGCTAAATTAAAGTTGGGTTTAGATCAATGATATGGAATCACTGGTATGGTACCGGGTTTCACCACCGCTACACACGCAAACACATTCAATCACAAACAAACCAGGCAAGATATATCAATCCATATAGAGCTACTGCAGAACCCCCTGTTAGGGCATTAGGTTCATGTAAACATCACCTTAGGCATCAGATGTCTCATAACCAACTGGATCACTTACTTACGGCTCCGAAGAAATCTCATTCTATTTCTAGTTTGGGAGTCAACCGCATTAATTAATAAGCAAGTAGGTGATAGATCTACAAACTAACATCGACAATAAACAAGACGATATAAAATCCAACTAAGGCTGTGGTCCTCCCTGAGGGATGTTTAGACCATAGAAGTGTCACCATAGGATAGATGTCTCGTCCCCTCACGGATCATACACTTACGACTTCAAGGAATCCTTTCAGAAGTTCTTGTCAAGGAGTTGAACTTTAAAACTGCCATTCCATCCCGTACATAGAAGATTTCACAATATAGGAGAGAACAAGATGAAAAGAAGTAGATAATCAACTACAAACGTACCAATTAACAACAAAATAGAAAGATATATATATTGCCATGGAGATTTTAACAAAAGAACATGAATTGCATGAGCAGCAGGGCTAGTCCCCATACCCCAGCAAAAAGGTACTACTCGCTCATGATGCGAGAAACAAGAAGAATGAGAAAGAGAGAGAATTCCTCCATGAACTCAGTGCAGAAGGTAGTCGCAGCTCGGTGAAGAAGATACGGCCTCCTATGTCATGTCGGAGCAGATCTAGATGTGAATGGGAGATGCCAAGACAGACCGGTCAGTATCCCTCGCTCCATCTTCCTTCTCTCCTCAGCCTCCTTGGTTGCAACACGGGCAGTAGGTGGAATGGAATTGGCATGGACGATACTGGATTTGGATCAGACCTGTGTATGGGAAGCTTGTCGGCGTCCCAGAACTGATGCCCAAGTGAGGACCCTTGGGGTCCTATTTATAGGCACAGGACTGATCCCAAATGGTCTTGGATTAAAAGAAACCAAACGATTTTGAGATATTTTTGCCCAAATGATTTCAATTAAATTTAGCCCAAATGGTTTGTAGAATCTGAGTAAATGGTCTATAAACCATATAAGACCAAACAGTCTTGAGTAGCAAATGGTTTGGAAACCGCAC